>CM056387.1:27438055-27482332 GCA_029718625.1 Synaphobranchus kaupii
GTTTTAGTCATAAAACCAACCCCATTCTTTCACTGTCAAACACGATGATATTTTTCTTTAAAGATTCCTAATGGGAGACATTTAAGCAGAAACATGGTGTGAGTTACACTGTGTGCTCTGTGCTTTGTGTGAGTTACACTGTGTGCTCTGTGCTTTGTGTGAGTTACACTGTGTGCTCTGTGCTTTGTGTGAGTTACACTGTGTGCTCTGTGCTTTGTGTGAGTTACACTGTGTGCTCTGTGCTTTGTGTGAGTTACACTGTGTGCTCTGTGCTTTGTGTGAGTTACACTGTGTGCTCTGTGCTTTGTGTGAGTTACACTGTGTGCTCTGTGCTTTGTGTGAGTTACACTGTGTGCTCTGTGCTTTGTGTGAGTTACACTGTGTGCTCTGTGCTTTGTGTGAGTTACACTGTGTGCTCTGTGCTTTGTGTGAGTTACACTGTGTGCTCTGTGCTTTGTGTGAGTTACACTGTGTGCTCTGTGCTTTGTGTGAGTTACACTGTGTGCTCTGTGCTTTGTGTGAGTTACACTGTGTGCTCTGTGCTTTGTGTGAGTTACACTGTGTGCTCTGTGCTTTGTGTGAGTTACACTGTGTGCTCTGTGCTTTGTGTGAGTTACACTGTGTGCTCTGTGCTTTGTGTGGTGTGCTCTCTGGATGTCTGATTCTAAAGAGGAAGTTACACGGCTTTTTCAGATTTCTTCTGGCTCCCACAACGGCTTCTGATGTAGGGCTGGTATCCACGGTGACGGGACGGGACGGGACGGGGGGGCTCCAGAGCTGAGATTTGCACTGTGTGGTAGCCGGACTGAAACGGGCCTGAACAAATGCGCTGAAAGCAGTAAATAACGAGTAATGGGGGAGTGGGATTTGGGGGGGCGGGGGTGGGGGGGGGCCTGCCAGCGATGTCCCCAAAATGTCGGTTATGTTAACGGCTTACACAGGAATTACGGCGTGAGCGTCAGGCAGAATGTGGCGTTCTGGGGAAGGTTTGTGCAGGTTAGCACCATGCCATCACTCCTGGGGCTTCTGCAGTTTAGTGAAGCTTCACAGCACCCAGCTCCAGTGTATATATACACACACGCACACACACACACACACACACACACACAGCTCACTACACACACAGCTCCAGTGTGTATATATACACACACACACACGCACGCACGCACGCACGCACGCACGCACGCACGCACGCACACACACAGCTCACTACACACACAGCTCCAGTGTGTATATATACACACACATACACACACGCACGCACGCACGCACGCACGCACGCACACACACAGCTCCAGTGTATATATACACACAAACACACACACACACACACACACACACAGCTCACTACACACACAGCTTCAGTGTATATATACACACAAACACACACACACACACACACACACACAGCTCACTACACACACAGCTTCAGTGTATATATACACACAAACACACACACAGCTCACTACACACACACACACACACACACACACACACACACAACTCACTACACACACAGCTCCAGTGTGTATATATATACACACACACACACACACACACACACACATACACGCAGCTCACTACACACACAGCTCCAGTATACATATACACACAAACACACACACAGCTCACTACACACACACACACACACACACACACACACAGCTCACTAAACACACAGCTCCAGTGTATATACACACACACACACACACAGCTCCAGTGTATAATACACACACACACACACACAGCTCACTACACATGAATAATGCACCAGCAGGGGGTGCAAACATGTTTCATATCACCTGATATTACATTTATAATATAATAAAATAAAATAGGGTGTAATATTAGAGAACATCCTGAACCTGTCTTTAGCTAAGTGAAGCCAACACTGTTTAGCTACTTTTGGTCTCTTCGTGTGTCTGTGTGTGTATGGTATGTTTGTGTGTGTGCCATGTGTGTGTGTGTGTGTGTGTGTGTGTGTGTGTGCGTGCCGTGTGTGTGCCGTGTGTGCTGTGTGGGGGTGTGTGTGGTGTGTGCCGTGTGTGTGTGTGTGTGTGTGTGTGTGTGTGTGCGTGCCGTGTGTGTGCCGTGTGTGCTGTGTGGGGGGGTGTTTGTGTGTGTGTGTGTGTGTGTGTGCGTGTGTGTGCCGTGTGTGTGCCGTGTGTGCTGTGTGTGTGTGTGTGTGTGTGTGTGTGTGTGTGTGTGCCATGTGTGCTGTGTGGGGGTGTGTGTGTGTGTGTGTGTGTGTGCGCCGTGTGTGTGCCGTGTGTGCTGTGTGGGGGTGTGTGTGGTGTGTGCCGTGTGTGTGTGTGTGTGCCATGTGTGCTGTGTGGGGGTGTGTGTGTGTGTGTGTGTGTGTACCTTTCCCCACCTCCAGTTCCCTACCCCCTGAAACTGCGAGGAACACAACTGTTTTTATTTTGTGTCAGATGTGTCATGTGTCGATGCTTTTGTAGATTTATTTTGGTCTTGGCCTTGTGGTCATGAAACATGAAACTCATTCCCACCTTCAGCCTACGGTAGAGTTGACCTGCACATGCGGCAGTAATATGACCCTTTTCTGGGAGGGTGAATATGGCTGCGCTGTGGAGCGAGTTTATAGATGTGTGTGAATATTAGGGGACTCTTTTCAGTGCATTTGATTGATAAGGTCACTCAGAACTCTGTGTTCTTACGTAATGGGCTTCATTCCAAATTCTGTTCTGTCCTCTTTGTCCACCAGCCTGTTTCAGCTGTAAAATCTCAGCAAATTAAGCATTCTGAATGACACCAGCCCGTTACTGATTTTGGTATCTATCCCGATAGCCCTCCATATGCAACACTGCAGTCATAAATTCTTCATACATTTATACAGAGGTTATAAAGGCTTAATACATTATTAATAACTGCATTATACCGCATCAAAAATACATGACAATTAACTATGCATGTTTAGGGCAAGTCAACATTAATAAGTGCTAGTGAATATGTTCTTATGGTGGATGCCAGTGTGCCCACAGAAGGGTATAACTTAACGTCGAGGTTGGAGTATTTAAAGATACCAAACATGATGTATTATGACCTTGAGTGAGTTTAATCAACTCTGGCCTTTACTCTTTCCCAGAGCCACCATTGGATATCAGCATCTACAAAAGGGAGCCGTTATGACCCTGATGATAACAGTTTATACATTTTTAAAATATATGTTTTTTTTAATAGTGAGAGAACACCAAAACTGTGGTGCAATATGGGATTTGTGCTTTATCATATTTACCATTATTTATTAATGTTGGAATGAAAATCAATTTAAGAAAACATAAAGCAGTAATTAATTCTTTATTAGGCATTAGTATTTGCACCATAATTATCCATTTATACTATTTAGTACCAAACATGAATGTTAAAATTAGACTGGTCCAAAGCTGTAGATAACTGTCTCCAAGTCACCACAAAATCTCTCCTAAATTTGACACCAACTCAAACTCCCGCACAGAGGAACGGCACACACTCAAACTCCCGCACAGAGGAACAGCACACACTCAAACTCCCACACAGAGGAACGGCACACACTCAAACTCCCGCACAGAGGAACAGCACACACTCAAACTCCCACACAGAGGAACGGCACACACTCAAACTCCCGCACAGAGGAACGGCACACACTCAAACTCCCGCACAGATGAACAGCACACACTCAAACTCCCACAGAGAGGAACAGCACACACTCAAACTCCCACACAGAGGAACGGCACACACTCAAACTCCCGCACAGAGGAACAGCACACACTCAAACTCCCACACAGAGGAACGGCACACACACTCAAACTCCCGCACAGAGGAACGGCACACACTCAAACTCCCGCACAGATGAACAGCACACACTCAAACTCCCACAGAGAGGAACAGCACACACTCAAACTCCCACACAGAGGAACGGCACACACTCAAACTCCCACACAGAGGAACGGCACACACTCAAACTCCAGCACAGAGGAACAGCACACACTCAAACTCCCACACAGAGGAACGGCACACACTCAAACTCCCACACAGAGGAACAGCACACACTCAAACTCTCACACAGAGGAACGGCACACACTCAAACTCCTGCACAAAGGAACGGCACACACTCAAACTCCCGCACAGAGGAACAGCACACACTCAAACTCCCGCACAGAGGAACGGCACACACTCAAACTCCCACACAGAGGAACGGCACACACTCAAACTCCCACACAGAGGAACAGCACACACTCAAACTCCCACACAGAGGAATGGCACACACTCAAACTCCCACACAGAGGAACGGCACACACTCAAACTCCCACACAGAGGAACGGCACACACTCAAACTCCCACACAGAGGAACAACACACACTCAAACTCCCACACAGAGGAACGGCACACACTCAAACTCCCACACAGATGAACGGCACACACTCAAACTCCCGCACAGAGGAACGGCACACACTCAAACTCCCGCACAGAGGAACGGCACACACTCAAACTCCCGCACAGAGGAACGGCACACACTCAAACTCCCGCACAGAGGAACGGCACACACTCAAACTCCCGCACAGAGGAACGGCACACACTCAAACTCCCGCACAGAGGAACGGCACACACTCAAACTCCCACACAGAGGAACGGCACACATTGGTTGAGGGTGGCTGGCTCTCTTGAATCCCGGGGCAGAAAAAGGCAATAAACCCACAATAAAAACAGAATACTGACATCATCCTTGCATTGATGCTGCTGTGACTCCGTGGCAACTGCTGGACTTAAATTCATGAGCGAACGAGTGAACGAGCGAATGAGCGAACGAGCGAACGAGCGAACGAGCACTGTGCCGATTCTTATCTCTGCCTCGGACATCTTCTTTTTGTTAACAGTTATGGAGCTTGTTTATTTTGTAGTTTTTGGAGGATAGAAATGCCCCCTGCTGGCCAGTCAGAAGTTATATGATGTTTGGCAAGACATGGCAGGGGGGGGCCATTTTATACACCGTCCCACGACGACTAAAATTAGCCTGCACTACACACCATATCGCATGAGTTTGGGTGTTCTGCGTGGGTGGGGGTTGTGTGTTCAGTAGTAATTTGTGTTGAGTGTTTACCTGTCACCCTGTTTACCTGTCACTAAATACCTGAATAAGAATCCCTCTGACTGAGCACACCTTTCCACATTACCTGTAACCTTCACCTGAGAAAGAATCCTTTCGAATTGTGTAATGGAGCCGCACAGGAGCTTAGCTGCTGTACTTTACAGGATAAATGGGTTATAATATCGAGAGAGAAAAAAAAAACATGCTGAGTTTATCCTGACTTCCCTTAGAGTGCTTATGTACATTACAAAGAATCAAAGCACAACGTGACAATTACAGCGAAATGAAGTGCTATCAGAGCTCTGAAATGCTACAAAATTTTACAATAATCATTTTAACACATCTCGTTGGACCTTGATGCTGTGGAAAACATCAATGTGTAATTTAAAATGAAACCCGGAGAGTGTTTTATTTACCTGAAAACACAATGTTTCAGCAGTCTCTTGGCTGTCCTGTTAAAACCCAACTACAAATCCCAGCATTGGATAAAACTGCAGATATACTGGCTGGTACAATAAATCATGTCCAGTTCAAGTAAACCAATAAACACTGAAATGTGTGTGTGTGTGTGTGTGTGTATGTGTGCGGGTGTGTGTGTGTGTGTGTGTGGGGGGGTTGATTTTTCCAGATTTTCACGTTGAAACTCAGCCCAGCTTGTAACAGAAACCTTCAAAACTGTCATTTTCCTGTCAACTGTTTTCCCTCCCATCTCCCTTCTGACTGCACTGGCCATCTCCACATTAACGTTATTATTTCTATTTTAATCTCATCATTTGCCTTTTAATGCGCTGACGGTCACCTTTATCAGTATGATAATGAAGCCAGTCTTCTCCCCATCAGCTCTGCTCTATTTGCATGTGCTGTTCTGGATCGGCAGACAGCGAGGTCGGGGGAATCCGTTTATATTTACATATCTGTTATTCAGACTTGGGTGTTAAACGGATCGTCTGGGACAAATATTTAATACACAGTTTGTTTCCATGGCGATTTGGAGCAGAACTGCCCGATGATAGGATATAAATTTAGCTGACAAACTTGTGAAAGTTAACAAGGCCACGAGGGAATACTGTACCTGTCACAGTGTCACAACCTGTGGCGGGCGGCGGGTGGCGGGCGGCTTGTATGGTTTTAAGTTTCTAAGATGGAGACATTTCTACATGTACCATTTTATTAAATGTACCATTTAAGTCAATGATTGCAGCTCCAGGTGTCAAGAGTAGAGTAGCCCTACAGGTACTGTGGCCCTCCAGGACCAGGGTAGAGTAGCCCTACAGGCACTGTGGCCCTCCAGGACCAAGGTAGAGTAGCCTTACAGGTACTGTGGCCCTCCAGCACCAGGGTAGAGTAGCCCTACAGGCACTGTGGCCCTCCAGGACCAAGGTAGAGTAGCCTTACAGGTACTGTGGCCCTCCAGCACCAGGGTAGAGTAGCCCTACAGGCACTGTGGCCCTCCAGGACCAAGGTAGAGTAGCCTTACAGGTACTGTGGCCCTCCAGCACTAGGGTAGAGTAGCCTTACAGGCACTGTGGCCCTCCAGGACCAGGGTAGAGTAGCCCTACAGGCACTGTGGCCCACCCGTACCAGGGTAGAGTAGCCTTACAGGTACTGTGGCCCTCCAGGACCAGGGTAGAGTATCCTTACAGGTACTGTGGCCCTCCAGGGCCAGGGTAGAGCAGCCCTACAGGCACTGTGGCCCTCCAGGACCAGGGTAGAGCAGCCCTACAGGCACTGTGGCCCTCCAGGACCAGGGTAGAGTAGCCCTACAGGCACTGTGGCCCTCCAGGACCAGGGTAGAGCAGCCCTACAGGCACTGTGGCCCTCCAGGACCAGGGTTCAGTAGCCAGGGTTGAATAAACCAGAGTAGTTCATTCCGGCGCTGTGCTGATTGATACTCATGGTGGTTTCTCAGTTGGTCTCACAGGGTCATTCATTATGGAGTCTACAGCTGTGGCCCACAGGGCAGAGCCGGCCTTGGCCCGGTGCCTGTGGCTTGGGTCCTGATTCCAGCGGGGGTGCTCCAGGTGGAGTGGGGTGGAAGGAGGGGGTGAGAGGGAGGAGGAGGTGGGAGGAGGAGGAGGAGGGAGGGGCTCAACCACAGGACGTTCCCTTTGGGCCCTGACTGCGGAGGGGAGCCAGCCACACGCACAGCAGACCGGCCCTCTGAATAATTTACTGTGTAAGTGGTTGTGATTTAAAGCCAGCGTGCAGGGGAGAAGGGTCAGTGTGGTCTGCAGACTGCCCCCTCCTGGTGCACCTGTGTCACTGCATCTGTACTTCGGGTCTGATTCCTCATTCTGCTAACAGTGAGGGACCCCAAACCCTGGTCTTGGAGAGCCACAGTGCCTGTAGGGCTGCTCTACCCTGGTCCTGGAGGGCCACAGTGCCTGTAGGGCTGCTCTACCCTGGTCCTGGAGGGCCACAGTGCCTGTAGGGCTGCTCTACCCTGGTCCTGGAGGGCCACAGTGCCTGTAGGGCTACTCTACCCTGGTCCTGGAGGGCCACAGTGCCTGTAGGGCTACTCTACCCTGGTCCTGGAGGGCCACAGTGCCTGTAGGGCTGCTCTACCCTGGTCCTGGAGGGCCACAGTGCCTGTGGGGCTACTCTACCCTGGTCCTGGAGGGCCACAGTGCCTGTAGGGCTACTCTACCCTGGTCCTGGAGGGCCACAGTGCCTGTAGGGCTACTCTACCCTGGTCCTGGAGAGCCACCCAATCTTCTGGTATTGATGTAGCAACTAACAACTGTAATTAAACAACTGAATAAATGCTTGAAATGTTTCTTGGTCGGGTGTGACCACATGCGTATCAGTGCATTTACATTAGGGGATCGCTAATTCCAGTCCTGGAGGGCCGGTGTGTTTGCAGGTTTTTTGTTTCCACCTATTACCCTGGCTAGATGAGCTAATTGGTTGTATACGCAAAACTGGTTCACTCGTAGATTAGATCACAGTAAAACGTTTAATGTGAAGAACAGTCCTAGGCTGTCATTCATTCGCTTATCAAGAAATCTAGCTAAAATGTCAGATTATCATTTTTGTTGTTGGTGTAATAGGAGCTTTGATTTTTATAGTATTATATATATATAGTATTATAGTGGGTTGGCAGGGACAGGTGAAAGTGATGGCACCTAATATCACACTGCTTTACTACTCTGCAGTGTTTATATAATGTGTCTCAATCACACGGTGTACGTTCCCACACAAACCTGTAATCGCACCGGGCATTACCCCCCTGTGCCCATGCCTAGAACTGACCCTGCCTGTAATTACACTGGGCATTGCCCCCCTGTGCCCATGCCTACAACTGGCCCTGCCTGTAATCGCACCGGGCATTACCCCCCTGTGCCCATGCCTAGAACTGGCCCTGCCTGTAATTACACTGGGCATTGCCCCCCTGTGCCCATGCCTAGAACCGGCCCTGCCTGTAATTACACCGGGCATTCCCCCCCCATGCCCATGCCTAGAACCGGCCCTGCCTGTAATTACACCGGGCATTACCCCCCTGTGCCCATGCCTAGAACCGGCTTCGCCTGCAATTGCACCAGGCTCCCACAGCTGTGGATAATTACCCAAACCTGTGACTGAAATCAAGAAAGATGTTTATGCCTTTCATCAATGTTTTAACATGGAGCTATAGAGGACACAAGTAAATTATTTATGCAAAGGAGATTGTGAAGATTATGAATTAGTAAACATTTTATGCAGTGAATTATTTATGGCATCTACATGTTTACAAAGTTCTGTATTTGCAGAACAGTTGGGAAGTGTTCTGTTCATAGAAGGAAAGCCGTGATGGTACGTTATTGCAGTACGCTATTGCACGGTGGAAGAGAAGGCTGCTAGCAGTTCTGATGGGTTCCATTCCAAGGCCAGAATCCTGCTGTGAGCATCCTGCTGTGGCAGAAACGCTAATGCTTCTGTAGAGAGGCCGAACGATGTGCGTTATCGCCGGGGCGATGTGCGTTATCGCCGGGGCGATGTGCGTTATCGCCGGGGCGATTTGCGTTATCGCCGGGGCGATGTGCGTTATCGCCGGGGCGATGTGCGTTATCGCCGGGGCGATGTGCGTTATCGCCGGGGCGATGTGCGTTATTGGCGGATATCTGACGGCGGGCTGGCAGTGGAACAGTCAGCAGCCCTCAGAGATGTCCTGCTATCCGCGCCTCACGTCTCATTAAAGATGAATGGGGATGTGAATTCAGTAATTATCTACAGGCCGGTTTCAATAATTCATTAAATGCTGTTCCCGTTAAAATGGATCCGTAAATTAATTAGCGAGTTTTCGGGGGTCATGAATAATTCATCCGGCAGAAAAGATTAAAATCTGTGTTCTGTGTTAAACCTGGGCCGGAGCGGCTCTGTTAAACCGAGCGGCTGCTTCTGAGTGATTGCAGTACGGGGGGGACCGGGGGGGTTAAGCTCGGCTCGACAAATTACCATCACTCCCTCTCGCCATGACTAAAATATTACTTATGATCTGTATTTTGCATAGACAAGCAAACAGAAGAGATGGATGCTTTTCCTGAGAGAGGTGCACACATTCTGCAGCTCTGCTGTGTGTTTTATCCTTCACTTTGAAATCTACGCCGTGCTGTAAATTATCCCGTGTTTTCAGCGCAGAGCTTCTAGGATCCCAGGACGGGTTGTGAGTTTGTGTATCATCTCATTTTTATGTCTGTGTTCACTGTGCGAGCTGTTCTCATAATCCCTAGGAAAGTACAATCTAACCTCAGAGAAGCGTACTGAACTGTGGATGGATGGAGATCCCGGGGCGGGGGGGTATTTGTATTGCACCAATCATTGATTGTGTTATTGGTTTTGCACCAATCATTGATTGTGTTATTGGTTTTGCGTGTGCTAAAGGTCTTAGTAAATCAGGCCCTAAGGCTATAACTGCTGCATTTTGACTTTTCAGTTACAAACTTTCTGAACTCCGTTCCAGGATTGGTACTTCTGAGGCTCGACTGTACTTGGTTGGACAGGAAGTGGTGTTTAATGATTAGAGGGTCTGACTTGTAACTAAGAATTAGCATGTTCCTTTCCCAGCTGTGGCAAAAGTACTATTCATCCATCCACCCATCTGTCCATTATCTAACCTGGACGAGAGGCAGGAATACCCCCTGGACAGTTTGCCAATCCATCACAGGGCTCACACACTCATACGTAAGGGTTATGTAAAAAATGCACGCTGTATAAGTTCCTCTGGGAGAGAATGTTTGCTGAATGTCAGCTCCTATGTTGAAGCACAGCTTTCATAAGCCTGTATCAGGTCAGGGGTTCGCCAATCGAGCAAAACTTTCAAACGATAAATGAAGCGCAGCTTTGCGTTTGGTGACTTACATCCAAGTAAACGCCTTTCCTGAAAGGTTCATTTACAAATTGCTTTTGAGCTGTAATGGTAGAGTCTGTTGTTTTTTTTTGTTTTTTTATTCAAACAGCCCCCCCTGTACCCTTTAAGCCCCCGTGTGTGTCTGTAGCCAGGCGCTGAGATTACACTTGTGTCTGCGGCTAATTCAATCTGCTTCAGTCGAATGGACTGTGTTGACTGCGCTCTCGGGGGTAATGGCATTTGAAAAAACACTTGAGAATAAAATGGGTGGGGGGGGGAGGGGGGGGTTTAATCATTTTCCCGCGGAATCATGCCATCTGATCAGGGACCGTTGCCGTAGGAGACGGGTGCGCCCTGTAGGTTAATGTACCGTCGTCTTTTTTTTTTTCTTTTTCGCATAATATGATTTTGCTGACTCTTTTTTTGGGCTTTTTTCCCCCCGGTTCTGTTTCAGTGTTTTTCATTGTTCAGGGGTGCAGTGGGGAAAATTGGGTAAATTCACAGCGAGGTGTACCCTGCCTTCCCGTAGAAGGAAAACCCCAGTACACGGAGAGAGTGAACTGGGGAGGGGGATTCAAGGTGCCCGCTTCCGGCAAACACAAGGAGAATCACAGCGCCTGGCCGGTCAGCTCCACCATCGTTATCTGTAATGGAAAAAAAACACTAAAGTAATGAAAGATTAAGATAAAAGAGCAAACTGATGATTCAATTACCCAAAAAGAAGCTGCCGGAATCAATTTCCCCCTGAATTGATGCATCGTGGGCTGTTGTAGAAACCGTGACTATGAAAATGGTCCCACTGTTTTGGGAGGGGTCTCCGTTCGATGGGCTACTCTTTGGATTTGTTTGTTGGATCTAATCTTTCCCAGTATAACAGGACTAGTAAACTGTGTAAATACAATGCAGTGAAACATTTATTTATTTTTTGTTATTTCAGATGGTGAAAATGTTTGGTCAAAACCAGTATGTAATTCTGTACTCTATTCTATGTGATTCTGTGTTTGAATAACGCCTGACAGCCCAAACCTACCCGATGGTAATAAAGAATGCAATTAAGTCACAAGTATACTCTGTAAGCTTGTATTTCATTAATCATTAAACTGAGCCAAAAACATCATATTTTAGCCAGAACAATGGCCTTGCTCAAAACACACACACACACACACACACACACACACACACACACACACACACACACACACACACACACACACACACACACACACACACACACACACACACTCCTGGTTGAATTGCCTAGCAACCGAGTGTGATAAAAGGAACTGTGTTAATTAGCGGTTTTGTGGTTTTATAATTTGTGGCACTTGAAAGGGCTTCAGGTGTAGCCATTTTTTGGCAGAAAATCAAGAGTGTCTGAGAATAATAGCGATGCTTTTTGTGTTTTTTTTTAAAGCAGTCTTTCATCGCTGTGAAAGGCAGGTCTGGTGCAAGGACACGGCACTCCTGCTGGCTGCGATCCTGCCCTTTGAAACAGAAATAGCGTTCAAATGTGCGCGACGCCTGAAATAGCCCACAGTACAGGAGAGCATCGCGCATCACCGTGACACCCCACCCACTCTTAGTAGATAATGTCCCACTGAAGTGACAATAATCACACTCATTTTTAAGCTCCGCCCACTGCTGCGGTCCTTACCGATGGTGTGGTCCTCACCAAAACCACAGCCCAAACCACTCTGTCAACACACCCGCACTTGGGATTGAAAACTACAATAAAAACAAATCCTCTGAATCTGATTGGCTTGCTATTAAATCTTTGCTACCTCCGTTGATTCTTCCTCTTCATCTTCTCTCTCTTTTCTTAGTAAAGTAATTTTAGAAAGTAGTTCCTGTTATATGACGCAAAGGCCAAACTAGCCGGGCGATGCCAGACAGAGATCGTTAAAGGGTAATTCCATCCAAAAACAACATTAACCTTATTTAACAGATCACGGCGCAACTAATTAAGTTAATCTTTGTGGCTGGCCAAAAAAAAATAGAGATATTTGAATATAAAGTTGAAAATTTGGTGGAGGTATACGGAATTTTCACATATACTTCTACAACTTCCTCGTTTTTGAAAGACTACAGTTTGTCAAGTGGTCATGTAAATTAGCCTACATAGTCACGTAGGCGGAGCCAGCGAGGGAAGAAATGCTCCATGACCGCTGTCACTGTTCTGAGTACCGTGGTAGGGACACAACGTAGATCAAGCTAGCTATCATTGCTATTTTATTATAATGTCAGAAAAATGACATTGATAGACTATGTTATTTCCTAAAGATGTTTTGGGAAAGTAAACCAAACAGGACTCGAGTGCTGTCGGTTACAGAGTGGACAAATGATAGCCTACAACTCAGTGGCCTCCTGTCTCATTCCCTGACATCTTCTGCCTTAGAGAATCACCTGTTAAGGAACCATGCCAACTACATTATGATTATTATTATGAAAAGTATACTTACATTAGTGAGCTGACCATAATCGAACAGTTTCACTTTGAAAATACGATTACAGAAGCAAAGTTAACAGCATTAAACAAAATGGTGCAAATACACGTTTTTGAATCCGTTTGCCATGCAGTAGCTAGACACACATCAGCTTTTTGGCATTTCGAAAATTGCAATGTTTTAAACATAGCCTATTACTAGATTTTGTCACAGGTGGAAGGCTTCTGTTTTGAGCCCGGATACAAGGCCAGATCCTGCACTGATCGCGCTGCCAAATAGGACTGCTTCGACATGAAACTTCCCGGAAGCAAACATTTCCATTTCGGTTGGAATTGCCGTAGTTACCATATGTAGGCTAGCTACACCACTCGTTTACCTTGGTTAAAGGTTAAAGGTTAAAAGTTAAAGGTTAACGTTAGAGGACAGGGATAAGAAATGAATAAGTGTTTGAAATTGTCTTGTTTGAACTTGTATGTGCAAGATGAGCAGTAAAATTCCCAGTCGCTCCGCTTCGGTCGTAACGTTATTCAGTGTGACTGCCGTTGTCTGACTCCGCCCATAAACTATAAGCGCTCTTGCTGAGAGTCTTGGGTATTGTAGTTCAGAGTGAACCAAGTGCCTGGTACATGCGCAGTAGTTTCTCTGCTCTCACTACAGGTAGAAAGTTGGCTGAGAGCTCATTTTAATCAGGAGGACAGCTACTTTTTCTACAAACACACCAGTACTAACCAAGCCCAGCCCTGTTAGCTTAAGCCATCAGGAAGCATAGCGTTGTATTGAGAAGGGTACTGGTAGAGATGCAGCACCATAGTTATTGTAGCAGCATGTAGCCTAGCCAGCCATGCTTCCCCCCCACCCCCCCCACCCACACTCCCATCCGCTGCCCACCCCCCCACACTCCCATCCGCTGCCCACCCCCCCCACACTCCCATCCGCTGCCCACCCCCCCACACTCCCATCCGCTGCCCACCCCCCCACACTCCCATCCGCTGCCCACCCCCCCCACACTCCCATCCGCTGCCCACCCCCCCACACTCCCATCCGCTGCCCCACCCCCCCACACTCCCATCCGCTGCCCACCCCCCCACACTCCCATCTGCTGGCTACAATTATGATACAACCCCCCACTGTCCACAGCTGCCTCCCAACCCGGAGGGAGGTGTCCCCTGCAGAGAGATGGAGGGTTGGGGAGATTTGTGGGGAGATGGAGGGTTGGGGAGATTTGTGGGGAGATGGAGGGTTGGGGAGATTTGTGGGGAGATGGAGGGTTGGGGAGGTTTGTGGGGAGATGGAGGGTTGGGGAGGTTTGTGGGGAGATGGAGGGTTGGGGAGGTTTGTGGGGAGATGGAGGGTTGGGGAGGTTTGTGGGGAGATGGAGGGTTGGGGAGATTTGTGGGGAGATGGAGGGTTGGGGAGATTTGTGGGGAGATGGAGGGTTGGGGAGGTTTGTGGGGAGATGGAGGGTTGGGGAGGTTTGTGGGGAGATGGAGGGTTGGGGAGGTTTGTGGGGAGATGGAGGGTTGGGGAGGTTTGTGGGGAGATGGAGGGTTGGGGAGATTTGTGGGGAGATGGAGGGTTGGGGAGATTTGTGGGGAGATGGAGGGTTGGGGAGATTTGTGGGGAGATGGAGGGTTGGGGAGATTTGTGGGGAGGTGGAGGGTTTTGGATGGGGGGGATGAGGGAGGGAGATTTGTGGGGAGATGGAGGGGTTATAGTGGCTGTTTTTGTGGGGAGCCATCTGCAGTAGCAGTGCGCCTCTGAAGAGCCCGTTCATCACTCCACCCCCGGGCACTACAGGGGGTGTACACGTGCATTCTGGGATATCATTAGAGTGCTCTCACTGCCTTTCACATGAGAGTGTGGCTGGAGGTGCCATCAGCGCTCCACCGACCTGCGCCGTTCCCCCCTACATTGAGAACATTAGTTTTAGTCACAGATTCCATAGTCCCACCACATCCCCAGCCCTCTGTTCCTAACAGTGAATTCAGGTTTTTGCCTCTCCGCCATGGAAACCGTAACATTCCAAGTTTGATGCACCGTCTGAAAATTCATCGAGGCGTGTGACCAATCACGTCGCTGCTTGCCGTTGGCTGTTGTGCACTGTAATACAGCACCGAACCAAATCCGGTTACCCACCAGACCCTCGGGTAGTAAAAGCAGCAGAGAGGACAGTGAGATCAGCAGGGGTTGATTATCTGGTGAGTCCGTGGAATCTGTGCTCCTCTGTACCCAGGGTGATGTGCTCAGCTCCTGTACCTTTTCAGAAAAAGCAACAAAGACTTTTTCTTTTTTCTTTTGTTTACTTGGTATTTTTGTTGTTGCTGCTGTTGACAGTTGAGGCAGGAAGGGGGGGGGGGGGGGGTGGGGGGTGGGGGGGGTGGGGGGGGTTCCAGAATTTTGTGTTTGAAAAGTAAAAGAAAAACTCCAACAACAGGAGGAGGGTGAATTCACGAAGAAATGCGGAAAGATAAACAAACAGGTAATTTCTCAGACTCGCTGCCGATAAGCACAACAAAGCGAAGCTTCTTAACCTGATTAGGTAGTTATCGCACCTGAGGAGGAAGTTAGAGCACCTGCCTCTCATTTCCCTGGGAGAGCGGGGAGGCCGCCGTTACGGGCTACGCCACCTGGTTCAGCCCGCCGCTGCCGTTCCCTCGCGTGCCGTTTACCGCCGCTGCCGTTCCCTCGCGTGCCGTTTACGGCTCGGAGACGGAGGAGGGAGGTCATCGCCATAAACTGCGCTCCCATGGATCTTCAGTGTCGTTTGAGAAAAGCCATTAGACGGAAAAGCTTAATAAATTACACGATACAGCGAACCCAATTACGTGCTAATGTTTGGCCAGCGCATTTCTCAGCGGTGCCAGGGACCTGCTTAATGAGCGAGCCGCGCATTTTAATCACAAACATCTTGATTATGATTAGTAGGGCTGCATTAACGCCACACAGTTGCAAGCCATTCTTTTATTAAGTGCAGGAGGCTAATTTTTTATGTTTGGTGATGAACATCAAGGTCTTGGCACTGGGTTATAAATATGAATTACAGCCTAAACACGTAGAGCTTGAAGTGAGGCAGGGAAACTTGGTTAGCTAGCAGAACCCCACACACTCACATCTCCCCACGTCCTACGTGAGTGTTAGATGCTGTGCTTTTATTTCCAAAAGGCAACCTTTTCATACGACACCCTCCTACACTGCATCCCATAATGCCAATTTCTGTGTCCCTGGCTGCAGAAATTGGCATTATGAAATATTTGGGGTACGTTGAGCATCTCCACCTCTCTGCCTGAAAAAATAGTTGTTGTTGCTTCAATTTGTGAACACACACACACACTTAACACACACGCACACAAAACTGCAATGCCTTGCAAGTTTACAGTTATGGAACCAGTATCTGTGAAGTTTACTGCCTGAGCTTGGAGTGTTGTAATTTAATACTGCTACGCTCTCTTTCTCTCTCCCTCTCCCTCTTTCTCTCTCCCTCTCCCTCTCCCTCTTTCTCTCTCCCTCTTTCTCTCTCTCTCTCTCTCTCTCTCTCTCTCTCTCTCTCTCTCTCTCTCCCTCCCTCCCTCTCCCTCTCCCTTCCTCTCCCTCTCCCTTCCTCTCCCTCTCCCTTCCTCTCTCTCATTTTGTGCTGCACCGTTGTCCATCCTGGTCCCTACTAATTGCATTTGATTTGGAGGTGCAACTGTACATGAACACTAAAGTGAATTTTGAAATAAATTAAATAAAAATATTTTAAATTTATCTTGTCTTGGCCCCTTGCACTATAATTAAAGCTGAAGTTGGTCCCAGTTTGATTGTAAATTATAACTCTTAAAAAGTGGAGCAGGAATTTATCAAATTGAAAACCCCTTAGTGCATGCTGTAATTACACATTTTTACTGTTTTGTACATTAGTAATAGCATGTAGTTAAGCAGGAACAGCACCACTGTATAATATGACCTCATAAGCAATGGCTAATTAGCCAGCCAAGCTAATTCAATCTTTTTTCAATTGATCATTTCTCCACATTGCAGCAATACATTACAGTGGTAAATGAATGAGCCTAAATGTCTTCCTTAGCCCAGCCGCTAAATAATATCTGTCATGTGAAAAATATGAGCATATGTATTTGGAGACCTGTTTGTTTAGATGTTTGTTGGTTCATCATTAATTATGCTCACATTAACTGTTATTAACTCATACATTAATGGTATTAATATTGAGAATATGAATGAATTGTTTAGCAGCTCCTGTGTAGACGAAAATGCTCTGCTAATCCCTTAAATTTACTGAGGCCCAATGAGCATCGATACAAGCTAAGAAGCACCGATCGCCTGGTTTTTCTACATCTTACAGTCCTGTAGTCATTTTATATGCTTGAATAATGACCACATTAGGTGCTGAGACAAATGTTACTTCGGTTTTAATATTGTTTTAATTAATGGTTAATTTATATTCATTAATGAATGGTTTGTTAATGGGGCTTTAATATAAAGAGCTAGTGGAATTATGTTCAAAGCTGCGCTGTAATGATTTGTCACGCATTTGTTAATGCGTTTTGACGATGTGGGTAACTCCTCTGTGGATGAGGTCAAGGGCTTGTAGAAACGATCAGCCGCAGCAAATAGTGTGTTTACAGTTAAGTGTGTGTACACGCACACACGCAGGTACACACACACACACACACACACACACACACACACACACACACACACACACACACACACACACACACACACACACACGCAGGTACACACACACACACACACACACGCAGGTACACACACACACACACACACACACGCAGGTACACACACACACACACACACACACACACACACACACACGCATGTATACTGTTTACAGTATCAAAACCAGCATTCATTCATTCTGTACATGTCTCTCTCTCTCTCCTGCATGCATTCTCTGACTTGATGATTGTCCACAAGCTAAGATTGTTAAATCAATACAGTCTACAGTATTTCCTGTGTTGCTCACTCTTGATAAAAGCTCAGCATGACTGGATATACAGTATAAAGCGGTGAATACTTGTCTGTGGCCTGAATCACACATTACACAGTTTGTACAGAGCCTTCTGGAAGATGTGATGTGTGTGAGAATCTGGCAGCTTTCACAGGATGGGGGAAGCGGGGTTACACACACACACACACACACACACACACACACACACACACACAGAAACACACACACACAGAAACACACACACAGACACACACATGCACACAAACACACACACAGACACACACATGCACACAAACACACAGACACTCTCACACACACAAACACACATGCACACACACACACACACACACACACACACACACACACACACACACACACACACACACACCTATCTGCCATTACAGATTTGCTCTGTGGGCCTGGCAGCAGCGCTGGGCGGTAATCGCTGGGCGGTAATCGCTGGGCGGTAATCGCTGGGCCTCTCACTCACAGGGGTCCTGTGGCTCCCCGGGACGGAATGGGGAATTTATTGGGGTGAACATCACCCAGGGCAGATGCGCAACCTTAGTGGGCTCCTGGGGGTCAGAGGTCAAAGGACATGGTGAGGCTCACTATGACTGCTGTTGTGTGAGCATACGTACAGCAGTGACTTGATTTTTTAAATGATTTTCAAATTTTCCATGTCATGTATCAGTGGTTCTCAGGCTTGGTCCTGGGGAACCCCTGTGTATGCTGGTTTCCGTTCCTGGGGAACCCCTGTGTATGCTGGTTTTCGTTCCTGGGGAACCCATGTGTATGCTGGTTTTCGTTCCTGGGGAACCCATGTGTATGCTGGTTTTTGTTATGGGGAACCCATGTGTATGCTGGTTTTCGTTCCTGGGGAACCCCTGTGTATGCTGGTTTTTGTTCTGGGGAACCCGTGTGTATGCTGGTTTTTGTTCCTGGGGAACCCCTGTGTCTGCTGGTTTTCGTTCCTGGGGAACCCCTGTGTATGCTGGTTTTCGATTTGACCACAACTGCAATCCCATAATTTCAACAAACTGTTAATTTTTCTTACTTACACACTTTTTATGTTCTGAGGGATTATTTACCCTCTAAAACCATATTTTGTGAGAAATAGATATGCATATCATGATGTTCCATTTTCACATTGTGACTGAAGTGAATCAATAGGCTCCTAATTGGTGGAAGTGTGGACACTGGCCACTCAAACTAGCTATTTGGTAGATAATGAAGGATTCAAAGACAAAGCAAAAAGATTATGAGACAAGCCTGCAGTGTGTTAATAAGTTTAAGGGAAAGAATGTATTCCACCACGTTAATTGAGCTAGAGATTGGCTGTACAAGACAGCAGCGTACACAGGGGTCCCCAGGACTGAGTTTGAGCACCACTGGATCTCCACTGGATCTCCACTGGATCCAAAGAGCTGTCCAGCCTCCGTAACCATGCAGTGCTAATAAATTTTACACATTTTTTTCCCCACATTTCCTTCTGGTAAGTGTAGAGTCCACGGGGAGAGATGGACAGTTCCTGAGGATGTTTAATTAAGGGAAATCATTGCACAGCGGGATGAATTGGAAAGCTTTACTTAATGCCCAGAAGTTATGGCTCGATAGGCCTGATGAGTTTCACTGAGGGGGGGGCGGGGGGGGGCGGGGGGGGGGGGGGGGGTGTATTTACTTAATGAAGCTCATGGCCTGAGTGACTAGAGGGGCTTTCAGTAATGAAAATGAAGTCCTTTAAATTTACAAATGAAGGATGTTCATAAAAATCCGACCACGCCGGCGGCTGCTACTTTGTGACCTCAGCTCCCCCTCATTTATTCCTTTCCACTCCTGCTCTTCGTCCTCCTCCTCCTCCTCCTCCTCCTCCTCCTGATGGATAGCGCTGGTTTAGAATTTTAAACCTGCGTGCGTGCACAAGTGCGTAGACCGGCGGTTAAAACTAAAGCCTCCGTGTGCGCACACACATCCAGTCCTATTACTGCCATGAACATTTTCACAGTCATGGATCTGCTATTTCGATGGAGTGGTGTCATCGCTGAAAACAAGGCGAACGACCCCGTTCCTCTTACCCGCGTTCCTCTTACCCCCGTTCCTCTAACCCGCGTCTCCCGACCGGACCCGCCAGACGCCGTTTGATAATTTCTGCCTCTATTTGACATCCTGTCCTTCTGATCGAAGTTTGCTCTTCCGATTCGTGCCTCTCTGTAAATTATCCTGTGAGTCAACTCTGTCACCGTCAGTTAGGGAAATAGTGCTTATATGCCTCCTGCATAAAGCTCTATGCCTCCTGCCCCAGGACGTAATGACCCATCATTTTTTGATAAACATGGGCGATTGGGTGGTTTGCAGTGGGTTAAAGTGAACGTTTAAACCGCCAGGCAGAATGGATGCTCTGTTCAAATGGGTGTGGCCAGGGGGCCACCAGGGATTTTGGGCCCCATTGAAAGATCCCACAATGGGCCCCACCATACCACCCCTGTACAATTACAGCATCATTTCTGAGAGTCAGGGCCACCCCCCCCCCCCCCTCATATGGCTCTCTCTGCCCCTCTCTCTGCCCCTCTCTCTGCCCCTCACAGCCCCTCTCTCTGCCCCTCTCTCTGCCCCTCACAGCCTCTCACTGCCCCTCACAGCCCCTCACTGCCCCTCACAGCCCCTCACTGCCCCTCACAGCCCCTCACTGCCCCTCACAGCCCCACTCTCTGC
This sequence comes from Synaphobranchus kaupii, assembly GCA_029718625.1. Lineage (NCBI taxonomy): Eukaryota > Metazoa > Chordata > Actinopteri > Anguilliformes > Synaphobranchidae > Synaphobranchus > Synaphobranchus kaupii. Next base: position 27,458,590 of record CM056387.1, read on the forward strand.
CACTCTCTCTGCCCCTCACAGCCCCTCACTGCCCCTCACAGCCCCTCTCTCTGCCACTCTCTCTGCCCCTCACAGCCCCTCACTGCCCCTCACAGCCCCACTCTCTGCCCCTCTCTCTGCCCCTCACAGCCCCTCACTGCCCCTCACAGCCCCTCTCTCTGACCCTCTCTCTGCCCCTCTCTCTGTCCCTCTCTCTGCCCCTCTCTCTGCCCCTCTCTCTGTCCGTCTCTCTGCCCCTCTCTCTGCCCCTCTCTCTGCCCCTCTCTCTGCCCCTCTCTCTGCCCCTCTCTCTGCCCCTCTCTCTGCCCCTCTCTCTGTCCCTCTCTCTGCCCCTCTCTCTGCCTCTCTCACTGCCCCTCTCTCTGCCCCTCTCTCTGCCCCTCTCTCTGCCCCTCTCTCTGTCCCTCTCTCTGCCCCTCTCTCTGCCCCTCACAGCCCCTCTCTCTGCCCCTCCCAGCCCCTCTCTCTGTCCCTCTCTCTGCCCCTCTCTCTGCCCCTCTCTGCCCCTCTCTCTGCCCCTCCCAGCCTCTCTCTCTGACCCTCTCTCTGACCCTCTCAGCCCCTCTCTCTGCCCCTCTCTCCCCCTCTCTCTGCCCCTCTCTCTGCCCCTCTCTCTCCCCCTCTCTCTGCCCCTCTCTGCCCCTCTCTCTGCCCCTCCCAGCCTCTCTCTCTGACCCTCTCTCTGACCCTCTCAGCCTCTCTCTCTGCCCCTCTCTCTGACCCTCTCTCTGCCCCTCTCTCTGTCCCTCTCTCTGCCCCTCACAGCCCCTCTCTGCCCCTCTCTCTGCCCCTCCCAGCCTCTCTCTCTGACCCTCTCAGCCTCTCTCTCTGCCCCTCTCTCTGACCCTCTCTCTGCCCCTCTCAGCCTCTCTCTCTGACCCTCTCTCTGCCCCTCTCTCTGCCCCTCTCTCTGCCCCTCACAGCCTCTCTCTCTGACCCTCTCTCTGCCCCTCTCTCTGCCCCTCACAGCCCCTCTCTCTGACCCTCTCTCTGCCCCTCTCTCTGCCCCTCCCAGCCTCTCTCTCTGACCCTCTCTCTGCCCCTCTCAGCCTCTCTCTCTGACCCTCTCTCTGCCCCTCTCTCTGCCCCTCACAGCCCCTCACTGCCCCTCACAGCCCCTCTCTCTGCCCCTCACAGCCCCTCTCTCTGTCCCTCTCTCTGCCCCTCTCTCTGCCCCTCACAGCCCCTCTCTCTGTCCCTCTCTCTGCCCCTCTCTCTGTCCCTCTCTCTGCCCCTCTCTCTGCCCCTCTCTCTGCCCCCTCCCAGCCCCTCTCTTCTGCCCCTCTCTCTCCCCCTCTCTCTGCCCCTCTCTCTGCCCCTCTCTCTCCCCCTCTCTCTGCCCCTTTCTCTGCCCCTCTCTCTCCCCCTCTCTCTGCCCCTCTCTCTGCCCCTCTCTCTGCCCCTCTCTCTGCCCCTCCCAGCCCCTCTCTCTGCCCCTCTCTCTGCCCCTCCCAGCCCCTCTCTCTGTCCCTCTCTCTGCCCCTCTCTCTCCCCCCTCTCTCTGCCCCTCTCTCTCCCCCTCACAGCCCCTCTCTCTGCCCCTCCCAGCCCCTCACTGCCCCTCTCTCTGCCCCTCCCAGCCCCTCTCTCTGTCCCTCTCTCTGCCCCTCTCTCTCCCCCCTCTCTCTGCCCCTCTCTCTGCCCCTCTCTGCCCCTCTCTCTGTCCCTCTCTCTGCCCCTCACAGCCCCTCTCTGCCCTCTCTCTGCCCCTCCCAGCCTCTCTCTCTGACCCTCTCTCTGACCCTCTCAGCCCCTCTCTCTGTCCCTCTCTCTGCCCCTCTCTCTCCCCCTCTCTCTGCCCCTCTCTCTCCCCCCTCTCTCTGCCCCTCTCTCTGCCCCTCCCAGCCTCTCTCTCTGACCCTCTCTCTGACCCTCTCAGCCTCTCTCTCTGCCCCTCTCTCTGCCCCTCTCAGCCTCTCTCTCTGCCCCTCTCTCTGACCCTCTCAGCCTCTCTCTCTGACCCTCTCTCTGACCCTCTCAGCCTCTCTCTCTGCCCCTCTCTCTGCCCCTTTCTCTGCCCCTCTCAGCCCCTCTCTCTGCCCCTCTCTCTGCCCCTCTCTCTGCCCCTCACAGCCCCTCTCTCTGCCCCTCTCAGCCCCTCTCTCTGTCCCCCCTCTCAGCCCCTCTCTCTCCCCCTCTCTCTGCCCCTTTCTCTGCCCCTCTCTCTCCCCCTCTCTCTGACCCTCTCAGCCCCTCTCTCTCTGCCCCTCTCAGCCCCTCACAGCCCCTCTCTCTGTCCCCCTCTCAGCCCCTCTCTCTCCCCCTCTCTCTGCCCCTTTCTCTGCCCCTCTCTCTCCCCCTCTCTCTGCCCCTCTCTGCCCCTCTCTGCCCCTCTCTCTGTCCCTCTCTCTGCCCCTCACAGCCCCTCTCTGCCCCTCTCTCTGCCCCTCCCAGCCTCTCTCTCTGACCCTCTCTCTGACCCTCTCAGCCCCTCTCTCTCCCCCTCTCTCTGCCCCTCTCTCTGTCCCTCTCTCTGCCCCTCCCAGCCCCTCTCTCTGCCCCTCTCTCTGCCCCTCTCTCTGCCCCTCTCTCTCCCCCTCTCTCTGCCCCTCTCTGCCCCTCTCTCTCCCCCTCTCTCTGCCCCTCTCTCTGCCCCTCACAGCCCCTCTCTCTGACCCTCTCAGCCTCTCTCTCTGACCCTCTCAGCCTCTCTCTCTGTCCCTCTCTCTGCCCCTCTCTCTCCCCCTCTCTCTGCCCCTCTCTCTGCCCCTCACAGCCCCTCTCTCTGCCCCTCTCTCTGCCCCTCACAGCCCCTCTCTCTGCCCCTCTCTCTGCCCCTCCCAGCCTCTCTCTCTGACCCTCACAGCCCCTCTCTCTGCCCCTCCCAGCCTCTCTCTCTGACCCTCTCAGCCTCTCTCTCTGCCCCTCTCTCTGCCCCTCTCTCTGCCCCTCTCTCTGCCCCTCACAGCCCTCTCTCTGTCCCTCTCTCTGCCCCTCACTGCCCCTCTCTCTGCCCCTCTCTCTGCCCCTCTCTCTGCCCCTCACAGCCCCTCTCTCTGTCCCTCTCTCTGCCCCTCACTGCCTCTCTGCCCCTCTCTCTGTCCCTCTCTCTGTCCCTCTCTCTGCCCCTCTCTCTGCCCCTCACAGCCCCTCTCTCTGTCCCTCTCTCTGCCCCTCACTGCCCCTCTCTCTGCCCCTCTCTCTGCCCCTCTCTGCCCCTCTCTCTGCCCCTCTCTCTGCCCCTCTCTCTGTCTCACTAACGACACGCAAGTAGCGCTAAAAGTCAGTGAAGAAGAGCAGCACTGTCACTCTCTCCTGTAACTTTACAGCTGAAAATTGCCCGTAAGAAGGCATTAACTTTAAAGCTCCAATTGTGAGGTGTTTATGCAAGCCCCACTGGTGCAGCAGGTGGGAAATAGGCTAGACGTGCTCACTCGCTTATTTCTAGCAAGTTAGACAAACAGACAGCGGGGAAATTGAAGCTTAGAGCGTCTTCTGAATGTGCATAATAAGCGGAGCCTGTGGGATCGTCTGAGAGTCACGGAGTCATTAGCGTTAGCATTAGCATTAGCCCGCAGAAAGGTTCCTGGGAACTTAGAGTTCACTGTAGAGCAGGGAGGGAGGATAAAGACACACCCTGTGGTGTTATAAGTAGGTCATCGCGTGTTGGCCATACCGCATATCGTATGTTATTTTTGTGTTCATACTCACATACCTGAATGCACAGCAAAATATTCAGTGTTAAGTTCACTCCAGTAAAGTAGATTTTACTCTCACAGAGTTAATTTGACCCCATTTGAATTAACGCTGAATATTTTGCAGTGTGGTGTGTGCCTCGACATTAGGGCCAGAGATGTTTCCTGTATAAAACTGGTGTGAATAATGGGGGTGTCTCAGCAGTGGGGTATATTTATAGGTCTGCATAATGAGGCGGCAGATGTTTAGGTGTAGAGCGTTGTTTAATTTATCGCTGAGTGTTGGCAAACTTTGCATTGATTAATTAGCTGTGCGCAATTTAGTGGTTGTTTCCTGTCTTCGCTGGTGCCTGCTGTACACGTGTTTCTGATTGTCCTTTGATTGGCCTGCACCTGCTGGGAGCTTCACCTGCAGGTTAGCTCTTTCTCAATGCTCTGGTGAAGGGCTTACTGTCTAAAGCGGTGGCAGTGTAGTATTATGGGTAAGGAGCTGGGCTTGTAAACGAAAGGTTGCAGGTTCGATCCCCAGGTAGGACACTGCTGTTGTACCCTTGAGCTAAAGGTACCTAACCTGAATCACTTCAGTATATATCCAGCTGTGTGAATGGATACGATGTATAAATGAAAATAGGTGTGTACGTTTCGGGATAAGAGCTTCTGCTAAATGATTGTAATGTAATGTAATATGCGTCAGAGGCTTTTGCTTCAATAAACTATTTTTAATCGTAAATAATAAAAAGTATATAAAAAGTAAATAATTTTTCATGTGAGTGTCGCTGATGTGAGGAAATGAGAATCAGAACAGGAGGTTATAGGAGAACACGCCTTGCCTGAAGCTTGTTGGGTTTAGGTTGGGTTTTGGTTTAGAATCTGTCCAATAAGAGCAGGTGAGGCAGATTCCTCAGGACCAATCAATACACTCCAGATTTATTAAGGAAATAGTCCCAGTGCAAATATTTTGGCCTTGTTGCGGTCGCACATAACGACGACACGTTAACGACTGATTCACTGATTCAAGATTGGTCCTAATCATGTAAGCAAAGAAATTAAATGCCCTCATTAGCAATTTTGCAGTAGGAGGCGCCCAAAACATATTGCATTCTTACCTGTCCAGATTGTAAGGCACTGAGAAATGGATACGGAGTGACTAGGCATAAATAATGAGGCAACCACACACACACACACACACACACACACACACACACACACACACACACACAAAAACAGATTTACAGATCTGGAAATAAAGGCAGTGGTCAACAGAGTACAACTTCACAACACTGTATAACAGCATGGGAATACAACAGCAGTGGAGAGAGAACATTTGGAGTGATATCACAAACTCATTTATTGGGCATAACAAAAGGAACAGCAGGCCATGTAAATAAAAGATGGCATGATGTTAGCCAGGGTACAAAAGAAAAATATTCCAACAACAACGTGGTGAAAAGACCCAGGCAGCGGTCCAGCGGAGAACGAAAATGAACACAGATGGGAATGAACGATAAGTGGAACAATCCCTGCAAAATGAGCATGTGGTGGGGGCGGGAGGAACAGACACCACTGAACTTGTGACTGCCGAAGGCCGCAGAGCCTCTGAAGATAAAAAACTTTTCACGATTCATTGTATTCCCAACTGAACATACAGACGAGGGAAATTTAACTGTTTTCTCTGAACGACGACAAGCTGATTTGCCCTTGCGTTTACTCGAGTACTCTTTTTTTGGGTGCCAAAATACGGGGAGCGGTTCCTGCCAAAACCTTCACATTTGCATTTTTACTATGCCATAGATTTTTTTTCAATTGGCATTGTGCTATGCTGCTGTTTTTACTACTTAATAAATATTTAGCAAGTTAAGGCTGGAACAGCCTCCAACAGCATGGTACAAAACACGGTAAAACCCAGTAACTGCAGCCTACTTGGAAAATGTCCAGACGCCAGGAAGTCCGGATCAACTTCTCCATCTTAGAATTTTGTTCTGTTATCTCGTCCATTAGTGCGACTGTTGTTGGGCTATGCAACCTGTCTCAAACTCCGGGTAGATTAAAGGTTGCATACATTCAGCGGCACAGTATGCAACCTGTCTCAAACTCTGGGTAGATTAAAGGTTGCAGCCTATTCTGTAATTTATCTGCTTAGCAGATTACCGCATACATCACTATGGATGTAGCTTGCATTTGGTAACTTATTCATTTGTGTTACTAGTTCATTACCAAACCAATTGAGGTTGAGAACTCCGGGTACAAAGAGTCATTTAATTTATCGCTGAGGGTACTCAGTATTCAGTATTCAGTATTCAGTATTCAGTATTTAACTGAAAGAGGGCAAAATGCTTCTCCTGTCTTCTTCTGTTTGACCTTTGCTCTCTGTGTCTGCTGACTGTGACCACTGACCATGTTTTTAACACAATCCTTGAGTAAATCTGGCCTTCAGCCTTTGCAAGCATGTTATTTATTATAAGCATGCTATTTATTATAAGCATGTTATGTATTATTGGCAGCGTGACCAGTAATGTGCTCAGAAAATATCAATTTTCTGTTGTCTTGAGGATATGGCTTCCGAAGAACTGAAAAACAAAAACGCGTTATGGATTTTGTGCAAATATCAGAGCGGTTTCAAAAGACTGCTTTAAGCTCAATGGAACAGAACGGCGTGTCAAAGTGTGTGCCAATGTAATCCCTTCCTAGAGGCCTGTGTTAAGAGCTCTGTACATCTGCAGACAAAGGATACCACTCCTTCCCTAGTTCGCTGCTCTGCTTTCCACTGTGAGCAGGCTGCGCATCGATTAGTAATGTCGACTGTTTCCCCTGAGGAGGCGGGGGGGGGGCAGGGCGTGGCAGGGCGTGGCCTACTCCAGCACAGTCAGACGCTCACCTGTGACACTCCTGTCACACACTCCTGTCACACTGAGTGGCCCTGTTCGAAGGTCTCACACCTGTACTCTTATAGCCAGATGGATGAACAATATGAAATGGGTGTTAAAGGTGTGGGGTGTGTTTGGATCGAGCAGCTCCTCTCTCTCTCTGTCTCTCTCTCTCTCTGGATGAACGGCAGTGTTGTATTTAACCCTTTAAGGTGTAAGATAATAAATGTGTGATTAGAGTGTTCTTAACTGAACATTCTAATGCTGATGTAACAATCACTGCTGGTAACTGAAAAGCTATGGAGTTCTAGAACACTGACTTAAAAACATCCAAAAAAAAACCTACTCTTCAAAGGGTTAATCGTCCTCCGGGAGGAGGGGGCTTTTAGGAGAGGAGGGGGCCGTGGCCTTTGCAGAGGGAGGCTTGTTCTGCTCATGAGAGGTCCTCAGAGGTCCTCCGCAACCTTCTCACTCAGAATAGAGAGAGGAGGAGGAGAGAGAGAGAGAGAGAGAGAGAGAGAGAGACTGCACTCATTCCCAAGGTCATTATCATTCCAGCCCTACCAGCAAAGTTCCGGGGATTCCACGCAGGTCGCTGCTGTTGAGACCTGTGCACTATGACGGGTCTAAAAGCACAGAGAGATCTGTGGCCCTGAACGTTTTAGCTCCTCCCTCACGCGTCTCACAGGTGCCTCTTAAATGGGCTGAGTTAGTTCGGCGGTCGCACGGCGGGACCCGGGGTTCACGCTTCACCGATGCTTCAAACCCCTATAACCCTCTCCTCTGCTCTAACCCCTATAACCCTCTCCTCTGCTCTAACCCCTATAACCCTCTCCTCTGCTCTAACCCCTATAACCCTCTCCTCTGCTCAAACCCCTATAACCCTCTCCTCTGCTCTAACCCCTATAACCCTCTCCTCTGCTCTAACCCCTATAACCCTCTCCTCTGCTCTAACCCCTATAACCCTCTCCTCTGCTCAAACCCCTATAACCCTCTCCTCTGCTCTAACCCCTATAACCCTCTCCTCTGCTCTAACCCGTATAACCCTCTCCTCTGCTAAAACCCCTATAACCCTCTCCTCTGCTCAAACCCCTATAACCGTCTCCTCTGCTCTAACCCCTATAACCCTCTCCTCTGCTCTAACCCCTATAACCCTCTCCTCTGCTCAAACCCCTATAACCCTATCCTCTGCTCAAACCCCTAACCCTCTCCTCTGCTCTAATCCCTATAACCCTCTCCTCTGCTCTAACCCCTATAACCCTCTCCTCTGCTCTAACCCCTATAACCCTCTCCTCTGCTCTAACCCCTATAACCCTCTCCTCTGCTCTAACCCCTATAACCCTCTCCTCTGCTCAAACTCCTATAACCCTCTCCTCTGCTCAAACCCCTATAACCCTCTCCTCTGCTCAAACCCCTAACCCTCTCCTCTGCTCTAACCCCTATAACCCTCTCCTCTGCTCAAACCCCTATAACCCTCTCCTCTGCTCAAACCCCTATAACCCTCTCCTCTGCTCTAACCCCTATAACCCTCTCCTCTGCTCTAACCCCATAACCCTCTCCTCTGCTCAAACCCCTATAACCCTCTCCTCTGCTCTAACCCCTACAACCCTCTCCTCTGCTCTAACCCCTATAACCCTCTCCTCTGCTCTAACCCCTATAACCCTCTCCTCTGCTCTAACCCCTATAACCCTCTCCTCTGCTCAAACCCCTATAACCGTCTCCTCTGCTCTAACCCCTATAACCCTCTCCTCTGCTCTAACCCCTATAACCCTCTCCTCTGCTCTAACCCCTATAACCCTCTCCTCTGCTCTAACCCCTATAACCCTCTCCTCTGCTCTAACCCCTATAACCCTCTCCTCTGCTCAAACTCCTATAACCCTCTCCTCTGCTCAAACCCCTATAACCCTCTCCTCTGCTCAAACCCCTAACCCTCTCCTCTGCTCAAACCCCTATAACCCTCTCCTCTGCTCTAACCCCTATAACCCTCTCCTCTGCTCTAACCCCTATAACCCTCTCCTCTGCTCAAACCCCTATAACCCTCTCCTCTGCTCTAACCCCTATAACCCTCTCCTCTGCTCTAACCCCTATAACCCTCTCCTCTGCTCAAACCCCTAACCCTCTCCTCTGCTCTAACCCCTATAACCCTCTCCTCTGCTCTAACCCCTATAACCCTCTCCTCTGCTCTAACCCCTATAACCCTCTCCTCTGCTCTAACCCCTATAACCCTCTCCTCTGCTCAAACCCCTATAACCCTCTCCTCTGCTCAAACCCCTATAACCCTCTCCTCTGCTCTAACCCCTATAACCCTCTCCTCTGCTCAAACCCCTATAACCCTCTCCTCTGCTCAAACCCCTATAACCCTCTCCTCTGCTCTAACCCCTATAACCCTCTCCTCTGCTCAAACCCCTATAACCCTCTCCTCTGCTCTAACCTCTATAACTCTCTCCTCTGCTCAAACCCCTATAACCCTCTCCTCTGCTCAAACCCCTATAACCCTCTCCTCTGCTCTAACCCCTATAACCCTCTCCTCTGCTCAAACCCCTAACCCTCTCCTCTGCTCAAACCCCTATAACCCTCTCCTCTGCTCTAACCCCTATAACCCTCTCCTCTGCTCAAACCCCTATAACCCTCTCCTCTGCTCTAACCCCTATAACCCTCTCCTCTGCTCAAACCCCTATAACCCTCTCCTCTGCTCTAACCCCTATAACCCTCTCCTCTGCTCAAACCCCTATAACCCTCTCCTCTGTAGGAGGACGAGACGGACCAATTACAGGAGAGGAAAGGTGGCATTTGGTACAAACGCGATGACATCCCTCTGCACTGCTGATGGTTTTAACATCGAGACGTCGAGACGTTGAGACGAGAGAGAGAGAGAGAGAGAGAGAGAGAGAGAGAGAGATAGAGACAGAGATAGAGAGAGAGAGAGATAGAGAGAGAGAGAGAGAGAGAGAGAGAGAGAGAGAGAGGGAGAGGGAGAGGGAGAGAGATTCCAGGGTGTCTTGGAGGACAATTTCCCAGGGCGGTTAATTAAGATAATGTGCACAAAAAAGCGTGGGGGAACGGTAAGCGTGGGGGAACGGTAAGCGTGGGGGAACGGTAAGCGTGGGGGAGCGGTAAGCGTAGGGTGCGATAAACTGCCAAACTCACTTACTCATATTCACTTTAAGCGGCAAAGATCAGAGGTTTAAGAGTGGCGATTATCAGCCTCCTTTTCATCTTTATCTGTCTTCAGTAGTTTTGTGTCGCTCTCAGTTTTGAAGGCAAATCCTGTAGCAGCGCTGATTAGCAGGCCATGAGGCAAAATCCCAATAATTGCAATTGTGCTGGAGTTAAAAGACCCAGTATTATCTCACTCTCGCTCTCTCTTTCTCTTTGAGTTTAAGAGACTGCAGGCAGCCATTTCAGATCTGATACGGGCTCCAGAAGGCCATTTTATCTGAAATGAGAGGATGTGGTTCTCCGGCGAGAACAGAAGGGAACGGCGCGCCGTCTCTAAGTGAGTCAGTCTGACGGCCAGAGCGGCTTTATCGCTGGAGCAGGAGATCGTCTTGTTTCGAGCGTTCGCCTCAGAGATACGAGCCTTTTACAGTGGCTCATCCAGTGCATTTCGCTAATCGCCTCCAGGGAGCTCCGCTGGACCATAACGCTGATTTACCCACAACGCATTGCGACTCCGCCTCCATAATGCTGAATTACCCACAACCCATTGTGACTCCGCCTCCATAATGCTGAATTACCCACAACCCATTGCGACTCCACCTCTATAACGCTGAATTACCCACAACCCATTGCGACTCCGCCTCCATAACGCTGAATTACCCACAACCCATTGCGACTCCGCCCATGTTGGCATCTGTGAAGCCTCACTAACCATCACTATTGATCACTATTGATCACTATTGATCACTATTGATCACTATTGATCACTTCAGGGCTGCGTTAGATCTTATTGTTCAAGATCTTTTATCGGGAAACTAAATGTTACAGTTATGTGCTACTTCCTTGAGGAAGAGCTATTTCTCCTCTAGAAAAAAGAGGGTTTAATACAATAGTCTGACTGTAACAGTCTAGTATGTGGAAGTCGTCTTGGACTTCTTTATTCCATTTTTACCTTTGGCTTGCCTTCTGTGTGTAAAGTACGTAGAGTGATGTTTCCAGAAGATATTATACTGTGCAGCTGGCACACGTGGAGAAATAAATCAGATCTTGTCAAAGGAGTTGAGTTTGACAAGTAGTAGATTGAGTGGATAAAGCTAAATAGGTAGGTTGGCTCTAAACGTTTCATGGACTAAAAGTCTAATTTTAGGGTCAAGTCACAAACTGTCCCCTATTCCTTAACTGGATGTGTACTTGTTTGGTGACCCCAAACAGCAGGGTGACAAGGCTAAATTACTTTGCTTAGTTTTATTTTTATTAATTTATCCTTTATTTTACCAGGTGTGTCCCATTGAGATATCTCTTTTATGAGGGAGCGCTGGCTGAGGGCTAGTTATTGATCGTCATCTGTCATGGTCTGTAGTTATTGATCGTCATCTGTCATGGTCTGTAGTTATTGATCGTCATCTGTCATGGTCTGTAGTTATTGATAGTCATCTGTCATGGTCTGTAGTTATTGATAGTCATCTGTCATGGTCTGTAGTTATTGATAGTCATCTGTCATGGTCTGTAGTTATTGATAGTCATCTGTCATGGTCTGTAGTTATTGATAGTCATCTGTCATGGTCTGTAGTTATTGATAGTTATCTGTCATGGTCTGTAGTTATTGATAGTCATCTGTCATGGTCTGTAGTTATTGATAGTCATCTGTCATGGTCTGTAGTTATTGATAGTCATCTGTCATGGTCTGTAGTTATTGATAGTCATCTGTCATGGTCTGTAGTTATTGATCGTCATCTGTCATGGTCTGTAGTTATTGATCGTCATCTGTCATGGTCTGTAGTTATTGATCGTCATCTGTCATGGTCTGTAGTTATTGATAGTCATCTGTCATGGTCTGTAGTTATTGATCGTCATCTGTCATGGTCTGTAGTTATTGATCGTCATCTGTCATGGTCTGTAGTTATTGATAGTCATCTGTCATGGTCTGACCACATTGATATGATTGTTGAATTCAATTCAATTAGATTTATTTTGTATAACGTTTTTTACAGAGAACTGTCACAAATACGCTGTACAGAGAAACACTAGGAGAACTGGGTAAAAACCAGGCCTGAACCCACAACCAGCAAAATGAGGTAAAAAAAACTCCCCAGTGGGAAGAAAAACACTCAAACGGTGGCGAGAAAAAACTCCCCGATGAGAGGAAATATCTTGGAAGGAACCTGGCTAGAGAGGGGGAGCCCATCCTTCGCTGGCCGGCCCGGTTTAAACTAAAGGAACCTGGCTAGAGAGGGGGAGCCCATCCTTCGCTGGCCGGCCCAGTTTAAAATAAAGGAACCCGGCTAGAGAGGGGGAGCCCATCCTTCGCTGGCCGGCCCGGTTTAAACTAAAGGAACCTGGCTAGAGAGGGGGAGCCCATCCTTCGCTGGCCGGCCCGGTTTAAAATAAAGGAACCTGGCTAGAGAGGGGGAGCCCATCCTTCGCTGGCCGGCCCGGTTTAAAATAAAGGAACCTGGCTAGAGAGGGGGAGCCCATCCTTTGCTGGGCGGCCCGGTTTAAAATAAAGGTAGAATGGATAGTAACAGAATGTAATGAGGGATCTAACACAGTAAATAAGTGGGTTGAACATTTTACAGTCTGAGATGGTAAATTAAACTCGCTGGTAGAAAAAAAAGGTCCAATGAAAATAAATATAATATGCAAATGAGAGGGGCGGGGTCACTGGGTGGTACATCCGGGACTCCGGTTGTGTCAAAGCGTGGGCATGAAATGGGTACTGGAATCTCTATGGCAAGACAATGTTGTTCCTATGTGCCATCACTTATCCTGGGCCAAGTTATCTATCTCATCGTTCAGCTGTATGGTGTTGGGTGTGTATAAGAGAGCTCAGAACAGCTGCTAGACGTGCACTTCTCTGAGAGCCAGCGCCGAAATTACGCAGAACGGGATCTTGTGGCTTTCTGTAGGGAAGAGGGTTACCTTAGGCATAGCCACATCTTTTAGCAATGCTGTTTATTCGAGTTCTTGCACAGTCAAATTGTACGAAACAGCCTTCATAGTCACTACACCATAACTGCTGGCAACGAAAATATTATTTTACTTAGTCCTAAAATTTATTCCCTAAAAAGAACAGTAATTTATCCATGAATTAGAATAATTTACCCCCTTATAACCGCCAATCCAGTAACAAATCCACCCCCAAATCCCACCTAAAGATGTACGTGTTACGCAGATGATGTTCAATGTTGCTCGTGTTTGTTCATAACTAGATCATTCGTTTAAAAAAAAAATCTTTTCCCCTTGGATATGATGCATAAATAATGTGCCATGAACATGCATGTTGCAACATTAACATGTTTTAATGTAATTATATATAATTTTATTGTGGACTGGCGCTATCTCCTGCAGCCTGCCGCGCAAACCCATCTGATGCCCCCCCCCCCCCCCTCACTGCCTCACAGAGGAGCAGTCTTTGGTGTTGGGCATATTGTAGAAAAGAGAACAGTTGGAAGCTTGTCACAGCCCCATACATCCTCTCTCTCTCTCCTTCTCTCTCTCTCGCTCTTTCTCTTCAATCTTTTATGTCTATCTCCTCTCTCCTCTCTCTTTCTCTCTCTCCCTCCCTCTCTCTCTCTCTCTCTCTCTCTCTCTCTCCTGGATAACCGGGGGAGCCTCTGTGCCGTGGTGCGAGACAGATGTTAACGGCAGAGTGAGCGGTTCTCTTCAGGGAGAAAGGGGCACTGAACACCTGGTTACCTGCAAACTGGGGAGTGTGTGGGGGGGGGGGGGGGGCATCCGCTCATCCAAACCCCCCCATCCCACTGCGACCCACACCCAGCCCTGTTCTCTAAATTGAGGCCAGACCACGAGAGAGGCCAGTCAAGGGCTTGTGTTGACTGCAGAAGATGGGGTGGGGGGGTGGGGGGGGTATGGTTTCTGAACACTGTTCCCCCTCCTCCACCCAAACAGCACGTCACATCCAACCACATCACTCACATCCTTCTGGCCGGTTTCACTGCTGCATTGTGGGACTGTGGACCACGGGTACCTAAATCTGCTCTCAGGAGAACATTCCGGAAAACACAGATTTGGAGAGGGGAGGAGGGGGGCACCAGTAGTGGGGAGAGGGGAGGAGGGGGGCACCAGTAGTGGGGAGAGGGGAGGAGGGGGGCACCAGTAGTGGTGCAGCGGAAGGGATTGAATGAAACCTGCATTAATGATGTTTGAGCTGCGGATAGCCTCTCCCCTGCAAGGCTTTGATCAGGATCAAAACCGGATAATTATTCAGAACACTGAGGTGGGGGGTGGGGGGGTGGGGGCGGGGGCGGGGGGCGGGGGCTTCCCAGGGGCAGATTAAAGCAAAGCCAGTTTGGCTTTATATATCCCAGGATGCATCAGCAAAACTGCACTCACAGGTGCCACGTGCTTTAGAAACCGGGCTTGTTAGAAACATAGAGGCTGCAGGTTCAAACCCAGGTGGCATGACCATGGTACTTAACCTGAATTGTTCCATAAAAGATCAAGCTGTATAAACGCATTAAAAAAAATACCTGAAGGGATGCCTTACCGCCAAGCTGTTGGTGTAGTGTAAGATGCGTTAAATCAGCAGCTTTTGGCATCTCGCAGAACACAGGGATTTAGCAGCTGGGGTTCATGTCCTGCCCCGTCCTGCAGGTATTGCGTGCGTGCGTGCGTGCATGCGTGCGGTTACTGCACTCTACTTGGTGACCTCACATGTGAAAACCTTGGAGGTTTATACACACACACACACACACCACACACACCACACCACACCAAACCACACACACACACACACGCACACACACACACACACACACACACACACACACACCACACCACACCACACCACACACACCACACACACACACACACACACACACACACACACACACACACACACCACACCACACCACACCACACACACCACACACACACACACACACACACACACACACACACACACACACCACACCACACCACACCACACACACCACACACACACACACACACACACACACACACACACACACACACACACACACACACACCACACCACACCACACCACACCACACACACACACACACACACACACACACACACACACACACACACACCACACCACACCACACCACACACACACACACACACCACACACACACAGGAAGATTTGTCAGCAGAGTGTGTTAGAGGGAGAGGGCAGAGTATGAAGGTGATGGATGAGCTCTTTAATGCTGAAGGTAGGAGGGGCTGTGACTGCTGCCACTTCCCATACAATACTGCATGTGTACAATTATTCAATTTTTTATAAATATTATTATGAGTTTCACAGGCACAGTGAACAACGAGTTTTATTTGAACAGAACCGGGAAAGATGCAAGGGTCACTGGAAAGACGAGGAATTTTAGCTGGAGAGAGCAGACCGTTGAAAACTAAGACCTGAATATGCGTGTGCAGGTAGGGTAGTTGGGGAGGGGGGTCGGGGGGGGGGGGGGGGGGTGTGCGGGCAGAAGGTCATGACCCTGCAGTCGTGGAGAACACGTGTGATCAGAGTAGTGCTTCTAACCCTCCTCACAGAGACAAGGGCGAGATCGCCTTCAGAGCTCCTAGAGCTATTTCAGCTCAACTCTCATCCAGCAAATACAGCTAAAGCCTCTCTCTCTGACATCATACATCAAACACAGACCTGTTTCTATCCCCTCCTGACACGGGCCTGTCCTGCTTCTGTTTGAATTTTCAAAATAACATAATAATAATAGTAATGATGATGAAAAAGCGGGCAGAGTTTATCCCCCGCTGGCTTCATGCCGCAGCTTCAGTCATCCAGACGCATTAATCCTGCGGAAATATGCAACGCAGCCAAATCCCCCCGACATCCCCTCTTCAGCCCAAAAACAAGGCAAGGTCACGTCTGCTTTGTCTTAACACCAAATAAGCAGACTGTTCTGGGAGCTTTTCGTTCCCAGTCGAGCTTTTCACAGCCGAAAGTCACCGTTGTGAATATTTAAATTAGATTTATTTTTCATTCGCAGTGTAGTTTTTAAACCCCATTCTGTGGATTCACCTCTATGAGTAGTTAATAAGTGCAGGCAATCTAAGCATAGACGAATCAAAAACTTTGCTTTCTGTTTCAAAATAGGATGATTAGTTCAAAGAAGTGGGTCACTGATGACGCATCGAAGCTCCGCCCATTTTCAGGGTGCGGTTCTGACCTCATTTCCTCTTTAGTGAGCCATTATTAACTGCCACATTAATAATAATAATAATAATAATCTTTGCTTCAGCAGGTGCAGTGGAATGTGTAGGTCAGTGGTGCCCAATCGTGCCACAGAGGGCCGAGAGTATGCAGGTTTTCATTCCAACCAATCACTACACCTGCTGATTTCACTAATTGACACGCCTTCAACCAGAGAGGAGGGAACTAATTGGTGAAATGAGCAGGTGCAGTGATTGGTTGGAATGAAAACCCTGCGTACTCTCGGCCCTCCGTGGCATGTGATTGGACACCACTGGTGTAGCTGATGTGCGTGCTTGTTTACGGCCGTATGACGGGAGGAGACCAGGAAGGGCGTGGCTTCGCCGCTTGTCGCAGCTGCATCAGAGCGGGCGGGTTGGCCCGGTTTAAATCGAAGTGAAAACTCCGCCCAGCCGCTACGTCACCTAGCAACCAGGAACCCCCCATAATGGAGCGCGTGTTAAGATGGTGCTGGTGAGGTAATCTCGATGGTGGGGGGTGGGGGGGGGGGGTGACCTTCCCAAGGGGGTCATTTGGGACTGAAGGAGGATTGTGGGTGATGACAGGGTTGATGTGCTGAAGACGGGACGGCGTATCACTCACAGTAAAGCCTCTATTACCCCCACAGAGAGAGAGGGAGGCGGGGGGGGGGGGGGGCTTTTTGGGGTGAACTCAGGATTCAGATGAATGATCTTTGTCTCTTCACTCTGTGATCCACGGCCAGGGATGAGAGAAGGGAGCGACTGCACACTTTTCAGAAGGGTAGACAAGGAGAGAGGGAAGGTGTGGTTAAAAAAACACATCCTGTGGTTAATGAATGCTGTGGTCCGTGTCAGGGGCCGTGCTTTATGGCTGAGGAGTCATCCTCTTCATCATCCAGGTCCCTGTGATTGAATTAAACCTCCTCTTCCTCCTCCTCTGGGTAATGACTCTGTTTTGCTGTGGAAATCTGGCATGGCACCAGAGTTAAAATGGTGCACACACAGTCCACAGTAGAGTTAATTAGAAGCACTTCCTCAAACCCCCTGTAGGCTGTAGGGTTTATGCAGCCAAACACGATTGCGTTAGCATCCTTCTGGGGCCGGGAGACCTTTATTTATGCCCTGCATCTGAATTACAGTGAGACCAGCATACTAGTTATTCACTGTGTGTTCTTGGCAGTGGAATTACAGGGAATAAAGAAAATGAATTGGAGACAGTTGAAGCAGTTGAAGCAGTTGAAGCAGGAGAAGCAGTTGAAGCAGGTGAAGCAGTTGAAGCAGGTGAAGCAGGTGAAGCAGGTGAAGCAGTTGAAGCAGGTGAAGCAGTTGAAGCAGTTGAAACAGTTGAAGCAGGTGAAGCAGTTGAAGCAGGTGAAGCAGTTGAAGCAGTTGAAGCAGGTGAAGCAGTTGAAGCAGGTGAAGCAGGTGAAGCAGTTGAAGGAGACGGGTCAGAACCTCTTCATCTCAGAGCCACAGAGAAGCTAGTTTGTAGGATTTGTGTCCTGCAATATTATTGGTTCTGCCAAGTTGTTGCTGTTCATGATTCAAGCCCTGAGATAGGGCTGGCTTGACTCACCACCACCAATTGGAGCCCGACCTACACAAGCTCACTAACAGAAGTACCTGACTATTGGTTTATGGGTGAATCTGGGTGGAGTTCTCACATCAGTGTCAACCTGATCAGGCTCTATGAGCCTACTGTGTGGTGATTTGAATTGGACCGTGTTTGTGGTTAAGTGGTGATTTGAATTGGGTCGTGTTTGTGGCTAATTGGTGATCTGAAATGAACCGTGTTTGTGGCTATGTGGTGATCTGAAATGGACCGTGTTTGTGGCTATGTGGTGATATGAAATGGACCGTGTTTGTGGCTATGTGGTGATATGAAATGGACCGTGTTTGTGGCTATGTGGTGATCTGAAATGGACCGTGTTTGTGGCTATGTGGTGATCTGAAATGGACCGTGTTTGTGGCTATGTGGTGATCTGAAATGGACCGTGTTTGTGGCTATGTGGTGATCTGAAATGGACCGTGTTTGTGGCTATGTGGTGATCTGAAATGGACCGTGTTTGCAGTGATGTGGAAGACATTACCAGCATAAGTGTGTTTCCAGAACAAAGTCGAACATTTTGTCCTGAGGAAAAGTTTACATTTTTTCACATTCCCTGTGATGGGATAGAAAATGTAAGGGAAATATATTACCTCAGTCTGTACAAGCAGCGTGTGTAAAGCAGAGTTTTAGTATACCTCAGTTTGTACAAGCAGTGTGTGTAAATTAGCAGAGTTTTGGTATATGTCAGTCTGTACAAGCAGTCTGTGTAAATGAGCAGAGTTTTGGTATATCTCAGTCTGTACAAGCAGTGTGTGTAAATAAGCAGAGTTTTAGTATACCTCAGTTTGTACAAGCAGTGTGTGTAAATAAGCAGAGTTTTGGTATTTCTCAGTCTGTACAAGCAGTCTGTGTAAATAAGCAGTTTTGGTATATTTCAGTCTGTACAAGCAGTCTGTGTAAATAAGCAGAGTTTTGGTATATCTCAGTCTGTACAAGTAGTGTGTGTAAATAAGCAGAGTTTTAGTATACCTCAGTCTGTACAAGCAGTGTGAGTAAATAAGCAGAGTTTTAGTATACCTCAGTCTGTACAAGCAGCGTGTGTAAATAAGCAGAGTTTTAGTATACCTCAGTTTGTACTAGCAGTGTGTGTAAATAAGCAGAGTTTTAGTATACCTCAGTCTGTACAAGCAGCGTGTGTAAATAAGCAGAGTTTTAGTATGCCTCAGTCTGTACAAGCAGCATGTGTAAATAAGCAGAGTTTTAGTATACCTCAGTCTGTACAAGCAGCGTGTGTAAATAAGCAGAGTTTTAGTATACCTCAGTCTGTACAAGCAGCGTGTGTAAATAAGCAGAGTTTTAGTATGCCTCAGTCTGTACAAGCAGCATGTGTAAATAAGCAGAGTTTTAGTATACCTCAGTCTGTACAAGCAGCGTGTGTAAATAAGCAGAGTTTTAGTATACCTCAGTCTGTACAAGCAGTGTGTGTAAATAAGCAGAGTTTTAGTATACCTCAGTCTGTACAAGCAGCGTGTGTAAATAAGCAGAGTTTTAGTATACCTCAGTCTGTACAAGCAGCATGTGTAAATAAGCAGAGTTTTAGTATACCTCAGTCTGTACAAGCAGCGTGTGTAAATAAGCAGAGTTTTAGTATACCTCAGTCTGTACAAGCAGCGTGTGTAAATAAGCAGAGTTTTAGTATACCTCAGTCTGTACAAGCAGCGTGTGTAAATAAGCAGAGTTTTAGTATACCTCAGTCTGTACAAGCAGCGTGTGTAAATAAGCAGAGTTTTGGTATAATGTGTCTCCACAGGAGCCTTGGGGGGTGAACTTTGAGTGGGTTTGTAAAGGAGATTCATTAAAAGAGGTTTGCTCTTCTGCAGCGAAGCTCATGGCAGATATAGGGCAGGAAACGGGTCATGCGTTTATTCGGCTGAAACTTGGCCAGCAGATGGTTCTTTGTTTTGTTTCAGGAGCTCCCTGCTGCTTCAGAAACAATAACACACAAGAGAAAAAGGTGTACTAAATTAAACCCGTTTTACTTGTGTTGCCATTGTGGGTTTAGAGTTAAGCTTTTTCACCTAAAAACAAATAGCATTCAAAGATGCACGGCAGTTTGTTCAGGATTCTATGCCGCTGCTGGCAAATATACAAATTGTTTTTTTCATACTTTTTTTTTTGTTTGTGTTCAAGAAAAAGTGTAGAAAAAACTGAGGAGAAATGGAGAAAGAAACAGGGGGAGAAACGGTTTCTTTTTTACAAAATTTTTTTGGGGAGTCGCTGACTGTGTTCTCACCTGTCAATCACTGCCTGGGGCGGGGCTAGACTCCCTCTCCATTGCCCCTTTTCCGAAACAGTTGAGGAATACCTGTACCCACAACTATTGGGAACCTCTTTAGTTCCCGCAATGTGTTCCTGTTTCTGTTTCTCCCAAACTTCCACAAACGCCACAACAATTTTGGGAGAACAACACTCACTGCAAGCATCACATGCATAGAGGAGGCTTCCATAGCTGTTGTCTGTTAGAAGTTGTTTGTTGCAGCTTTTCTCTGTAAATAGATATGGTTTTAGCAAGTAGCCACCGGGTATTTAAAAATGGTAGCAGGTTTGGTTGGCTTGTGACGATTCACTGGAGGTTTGTGTTTGACCAATCAGTGATGTACAGGACTGCAAGCTCGGCCCTATAGTTCCCGGTACTTTTGTTAGGTACGTACCTCTCTGGAGGAGTAGTGAAATGTAGTTTCTAAGAACTAAACACAGCACGTTTCTGCTGGCGATGGAAGCACCTGTGATCTCAGTTTTATGGTACGGTACAATGGAAAAGGCCCACATGTGTAGTGTTATATATTATACATAGCAGTATACTGTACGTTTGCGTAGCGCACTACAATTCCCATCAGTACTGAGTTGCCTCTATTATATCTGTGTAGTGTTATATGTTATACATAGCAGTATACTGTATGTTTATATAGCGCACTACAATTCCCATCAGTACGGCGGGCCAGCTGAGTTACCCACAATGCAGGTGTCACAAAAAGTAATCTTACACTCAGCCGAACAGCCACATGTAGACAATTTCTGCAGTACTGAGTTTCTCGACAGAAGGAAATGCCACAGTGACTGACTTTACATCCTTGTGGGTGGTGGGTGGTGGGTGGTGGGTGGCAGGGGGCAGTGGGAATACAGTTGATTCAGAAGAGGTGATGAGGTAGACTCTTGGTACTAGAACATGCGTATACAGTAGGCCTATATTTAGGGGCAGAAGTGTTGTATAGAGGCTAGATAACTGGACTTGTAACTTGGAGGTTGCCGGTTTAATTCCCAAATGGGGCACTGCCATTTCCCTTTGAGCAACCTGCTTGAGCTGTATTGCTTTAGGAAGTACCCAGCTGTATAAATGACCTGAATGTTAAAATGTACAGTATGTTGTGTATGTCACTGGAGTTTGGATGAGGGCAGCTGTTATGCCTGAAATGTAATATGATATTGCAGGAGTGTAACCCCTCAGTACCATGTTCCTGAATGGGGAATCAGTCCAGGAGAGGTTGCCGGACATGACCGTACCCATCTTTTTATTTTTTTATTTTCTGGTTGCTCACATTTCAAATCGAGTGACTGAAGGGCTGAGCTGTACAGCGCAACCGCCAGCCTCTGACGCGGGACTCCTTTGTCGTCCCCATCACATCCCAGATCACGAAAAAATCCAATACCCACAGTGCTATCTGTGTCAGATCACATCGCTCAAGGGCATCTCCCGGTCACTGTATCTGCTCAATCAATGGCATCATCTCTACTCTGGCTCTCTGCTCTCTGGCTCTCTACTCTCTGCGCTCTGGCTCTCTACTCTGGCTCTCTACTCTCTGCTCTCTGGCTCTCTACTCTCTACTCTCTGCTCTCTGGCTCTCTACTCTCTACTCTCTGCTCTCTGGCTCTCTACTCTCTGCTCTCTGGCTCTCTACTCTCTACTCTCTGCTCTCTGCTCTCTGGCTCTCTACTCTGGCTCTCTGCTCTCTACTCTCTGCTCTCTGGCTCTCTACTCTCTACTCTCTGCGCTCTGGCTCTCTACTCTGGCTCTCTACTCTCTGCTCTCTGGCTCTCTACTCTCTGCTCTCTGGCTCTCTACTCTCTACTCTCTGCTCTCTGGCTCTCTACTCTGGCTCTCTGCTCTCTACTCTCTGCTCTCTGGCTCTCTACTCTCTGCTCTCTGGCTCTCTACTCTCTACTCTCTGCTCTCTGGCTCTCTACTCTCTACTCTCTGCTCTCTGGCTCTCTACTCTCTGCTCTCTGGCTCTCTACTCTCTACTCTCTGCTCTCTGGCTCTCTACTCTCTACTCTCTACTCTGGCTCTCTGCTCTCTGGCTCTCTGCTCTGGCTCTCTACTCTCTGGCTCTCTACTCTCTACTCTCTACTCTGGCTCTCTGCGCTCTGGCTCTCTGCTCTCTGGCTCTCTACTCTGGCTCTCTGGCTCTCTGCTCTCTGGCTCTCTACTCTGGCTCTCTACTCTGGCTCTCTGCTCTCTGGCTCTCTACTCTGGCTCTCTGCTCTCTGGCTCTCTACTCTGGCTCTCTGGCTCTCTGCTCTCTCTCTGAGAGCTCCGCTTCCTCTCCCAGAATGCACCAGTCCTCAGCTCCGGCGGCCATCTTCCTCCCCTCACACCTCTTAATCTCCCCCACTTTTCACCACTATTGTTCTTTCAGTCTTTTATTGCGCTGCTTCATTTTGGGGGAGAAGATAACCAGCCTACACCTCCTTATCAGCTCACCATTGTTCCCTGTGGCGTCGGGCACCCCCTGCATTGCCTCTAGTGCCCAAATGTTGAGCTGAAACGGTTTTACTTAAATGTCTGCGACACTGCCCATATTACTCCCATCTCTCCATTAATTGAATGTCAGGTAACGTCCTGAATTTACTGACTTTAAATGGCGTGATGAGCAGCCTTTCCCCTGGAGGAAGTAAGGAAGCTCAGTGATGTGCTCCAGACACTCTGCTCTATGACAATTTATCTTCTGGATGAGAAGTGAAACTGTTTCCCCGTGATCTTAAGAAACCTCACCGAACAGCCTCAAAAAGAATCGGGGAGATCCACGGTATCCTGGGTAAATTCCGATGTATGTGTACTGGCGACTATGCTACGCAAATTACTTTTCTTTTAGCAGTGTTGACAGCAAACGACTCTTCATTATGGACTTGCGTATTGTTGATGAAAGGGAGAATAGGCTCACGTGCGACAGATGATAAGTGCCTCTATTTCTCAAGAAGAATCATCCACTCGCATTCAAATAAGCACTTAGCTTGCTAACATATTCTATTGAAAAGAACCGACGTGATCCAAGTGTTCGCAAACTGCAGCCGTTTTTCTTTAAATCCAATTATCTTTAAGGTATTTGTAGTGGTATCAAATTGTCATGGATACCAACACGCCATTGTGCTATCAGATTAGAGCAAGTCATTTAACAGTATTGATTGTGCATCACTATCCATTCTTAAGACAGTATACTCAGCAACGCAATCGGCCAAGGGAAATGTTATCGGTGCCTCTATATTACATTTGATTGTGTTTACCATATGATTAATTTGATAGGCTATTTCAATGACCCAATTACATGCCTCTGTGACGCCAAGGTAAAACTCCGAAACAGAGGAAGTTACTTAAAAACACAATTTCTGCACGCATGCCACAATGTGGGTTTCTGACAAGCGCACTTAAACTCTGCTCTGCCTCTGTAGCACAAAGTATTGCCAGTCTTCAGGGGAAAACTTGGACACTGTTTCAGAGTTTGGGCTTTTTAATTTTAGTGTGAACACTTCGTAACCCTTCCTGCAAGGTAAAACTACGCACTTTTAATTGTCATTTTGTACAGTTTTTTTTAAAGGAAATATGTTTAATAAAAAATAGGTAATCACATTTTTTACCACTGGATTTGTGACTTTAGAACCGGGGAAGGAGTGGGAACGGTGGAAGATTTCTCTGCGCACTGTATTAGCAGAAATAAAAGTTACTTTGAAAGCGGCAGGTTGACGTTTTACAGCGTTAAAATGTGAGTTACACTGACGTGCCTCGCGGCGTTACGCAGGGCGGATACAGCGCTGGCAAGATTGAGGAGACGCACTAGATGCAGAACTCGTGGATTAAGGGGGAAAAAGACTCGCTCTCGTGTTTATTGAAGCCTCGGGCCAGTTGCATAATATAGGCTATATCTTGGGGAATGAAAACTCAAAACTGCAAAATAGAAAAGAGATTCTATATCAGAAGGGGGTGTTGATTTCTTGATTGGGCACTGGAAGGCGGTTTACGTCTGATTTTCCACGCGCTACGGCTGCCTGACAACTGGTCGCTGTTCACGGTGCTGAAAGGACGTGTTCT
>CM056387.1:27482832-27502832 GCA_029718625.1 Synaphobranchus kaupii
GAGGGAGAGAGGGAGAGGGAGGGAGGGAGAGGGGTGCGGCTCCCGTGTACAGCGTGTGCCTGCTGTTCAGTGTTACAGCCAATCAGCGCTCTATGAGTCCTGTCTGGTATGACCCGACCCCTGAGGGAGGCTCATTCATTCACTCATTCGTTCTTATTCCCTCTTTCTTTCACTCCATCTTTTTTTTTCCCTTTTTCCGCTGAACAAATCATCCGCGCGCCTTTGTGGTGGAGGTCAGGCAGAGGGCACTCACAGGCACACACACACATGGGGGGGGGGGGGGTGGGTACCTGTCTGTCCTAGCCTGCATGGAGACAGGGAGGAGAAAATGTGTCCATTTGGGAAGGGGGGAGGGGCTCCATGTTGACAATCTGGACCCGAAATCAATCCGGGCCCCTATAGCTCGGGGTTGCGAATGTGTGCAGAACAGAAACCATGGAGTCTAAGTCCTGTTCTTAAACATTCCTCCCTGGGAGACCCGGTGTTCCCGCTGCACCGCGTTCAATAAGGGGCTCCGCTTTATGACTCCTCCTCCTCACGGCTGTTTGTTTTTTAAATACCATGTGTCCCCGGCCTAATAAAGCGCCCCCGCGTTTCCCTTTCTGAGGGGGGGGGCAACGCGTTCACGCTCACGTCATGTCTCACTATGACAATAATAATTTGCCAGGGAAAAAAAATCGAAATAAAGGAGATACCAGTAGGTTGGTTTAGAAATAAATAACGAAAATAAAAAAAAGAGAAAACCAAGTTCCAATAGCCTGGGCTTTCAAAAGTAATCAATTAGAGCGCAATGGCGGTTAGCGCCAAATGCTATTAGGAGCTGATGAAGTTGAGTCATACGCGGTCCGGGTAATCGTTTATTCTGGCGGGATCCAATCCGGCGGAGCTTCCCCCCTCCCTCACAGGCACTCACAGGCACACACACAGGCACTCACACACAGTCACTCACAGTCACTCACAGGCACTCACACACAGTCACACACACACAGTCACTCACAGTCACTTCCAGGCACTCACAGGCACACACACACAGTCACTCACAGTCACTTCCAGGCACTCACAGGCATACACAACACACACACACACACACACAGGTACTCACAGGCACACACACACACACACACACACACACACACACACACACACACACACACACACAGGAACTCACAGGCACACACACACAGGCACACACAGGCACTCACAGGCACACACACACAAGCACTCACAGGCACACACACACACAGGACACTCACAGACACACACAGGCACACACAGACACACACACACACACACACACTCACACACAGGCACTCACAGGCACACACACACACACACACACACACACACACACACACAGGCACTCACAGACACACACAGGCACACACAGACACACACACACACACACACTCACACTCACACACAGGCACTCACAGGCACACACAAAGGCACTCACAGACACACACAGGCACACACACACAGGCACTCACAGGCACTCACAGGCACTCACAGGCACACACTCACAGGCCGAACATGCATTCTGTTATTATCCTGCAGGCAACAGCGAGAGAGGGAGAGAGAGGAGGAGAAGGAGAGAGAGAGAGAGAGAGAGAGAGAGAGAGAGAAGGAGAGAGAGAGAGAGAGAGAGAGAGAGAGAGAGAGAGAGAGAGAGAGAGGAGAGAGATAGAGAGAGAGAGAGAGAAGGAGAGGGAGAGAAGCAGAGGAAAAATCTATACACTACAAAGAGGAGGGAAAGATATGAAGAGGCTGGGGGGGGGGGGGTGGGTTCTCAGCTGCTGGCATTTAAAAAGTATCCAATAGCTTTTGACTGGAACCCTTCAAGAGTTCAAATGGAATGATATGTGCAGAGAAAAGGCTACAGAAGGTTCTGGATTAACGGGTTTTCTGGCTTCCTCGATCCCTATCTCTCTCCCCTGCTCTGACAGGAAGCGCATCACACACACGGCGCAGCTCTCTGCTAGCACAAACACCCGAGATTCGCTGCATTAACACACTCTCCTACACACTTATATATACACACACACACACACACACACACACACTCATACACACTTATACACACTCATACACATTTATAGACATACACCCCTACACATTTA
Source organism: Synaphobranchus kaupii (assembly GCA_029718625.1). Lineage (NCBI taxonomy): Eukaryota > Metazoa > Chordata > Actinopteri > Anguilliformes > Synaphobranchidae > Synaphobranchus > Synaphobranchus kaupii. The sequence continues at coordinate 27,484,950 of CM056387.1, forward strand.
TACACACTCATACATTTATAGACATACACCCCTACACATTTATACACACTCATACACATTTATAGACATACACCCCTACACATTTATACACACTCATACATTTATAGACATACACCCCTACACATTTATACACACACATACACATTTATAGACATACACCCCTACACATTTATACACACTCATACACATTTATAGACATACACCCCTACACACTTATACACACTTATGCACACACTATTCACTGACACACCCTGTTTTTCTGTAACTTTGTGAGAGTATGCAAAAAGGTCAATCTAATTAAAATTGAATTGAGTTGACCTTGCTTCACACTAGAGACACAATGACACCTTACACACTGACAGCCAGTCAATCACAGACTGTCAGCCAATCACAGACATTTACAGACAGTCAGCCAATCACAGACATTCACAGACAGATCCAGTCTGCAGGAACAGTCTGTGCCCATCCCCAGTAGTAAGTAGGCTATATCTATCAGAATCACATCCTGTCAGCCCTGGCAACATATAGGAACGAGTTTCTGAGTTTTCTTTTAGCGGAGCGAACTGCAGACTAATAAATCACCATAGACGTTCGGTACAGGGCCTCAAAACCTTGTGGACCCTCGAAAATCTGGTGGGTGTGGGCGGCTTCTGAGGTTCGGCTAATTTAGGTTCACAAACGTACGGCAGTTGGGTGGCCGGGCAGCGGCACGGGCGAACGTTCGTGTAAACGGCACCTCGCTTCCCCTCTATACGTGCTTCAGGTTTAGTGCTTAACCTGGGTGTGAGTTAGTGCAGGTTTAGTGCTTAACCTGGGTGTGACTTAGTGCAGGTTTAGTGCTTAACCTGGGTGTGACTTAGTGCAGGTTTAGTGCTTAACCTGGGTGTGACTTAGTGCAGGTTTAGTGCTTAACCTGGGTGTGACTTAGTGCAGGTTTAGTGCTTAACCTGGGTGTGAGTTAGTGCAGGTTTAGTGCTTAACCTGGGTGTGAGTTAGTGCAGGTTTAGTGCTTAACCTGGGTGTGAGTTAGTGCAGGTTTAGTGTTTAACCTGGGTGTGAGTTAGTGCAGGTTTAGTGCTTAACCTGGGTGTGAGTTAGTGCAGGTTTAGTGTTTAACCTGGGTGTGAGTTAGTGCAGGTTTAGTGCTTAACCTGGGTGTGACTTAGTGCAGGTTTAGTGCTTAACCTGGGTGTGAGTTAGTGCAGGTTTAGTGCTTAACCTGGGTGTGAGTTAGTGCAGGTGTAGTGCTTAACCTGGGTGTGAGTTAGTGCAGGTTTAGTGCTTAACCTGGGTGTGAGTTAGTGTAGGTTTAGTGCTTAACCTGGGTGTGAGTTAGTGCAGGTTTAGTGCTTAACCTGGGTGTGAGTTAGTGCAGGTTTAGTGCTTAACCTGGGTGTGAGTTAGTGCAGGTGTAGTGCTTAACCTGGGTGTGAGTTAGTGCAGGTTTAGTGCTTAACCTGGGTGTGAGTTAGTGCAGGTTTAGTGCTTAACCTGGGTGTGAGTTAGTGCAGGTTTAGTGCTTAACCTGGGTGTGAGTTAGTGCAGGTTTAGTGCTTAACCTGGGTGTGAGTTAGTGCAGGTTTAGTGCTTAACCTGGGTGTGACTTAGTGCAGGTTTAGTGCTTAACCTGGGTGTTGACTTAGTGCAGGTTTAGTGCTTAACCTGGGTGTGAGTTAGTGCAGGTTTAGTGCTTAACCTGGGTGTGAGTTAGTGCAGGTTTAGTGCTTAACCTGGGTGTGAGTTAGTGCAGGTTTAGTGCTTAACCTGGGTGTGAGTTAGTGCAGGTTTAGTGCTTAACCTGGGTGTGAGTTAGTGCAGGTTTAGTGCTTAACCTGGGTGTGAGTTAGTGCAGGTTTAGTGTTTAACCTGGGTGTGAGTTAGTGCAGGTTTAGTGCTTAACCTGGGTGTGAGTTAGTGCAGGTTTAGTGTTTAACCTGGGTGTGAGTTAGTGCAGGTTTAGTGCTTAACCTGGGTGTGACTTAGTGCAGGTTTAGTGCTTAACCTGGGTGTGAGTTAGTGCAGGTTTAGTGCTTAACCTGGGTGTGAGTTAGTGCAGGTGTAGTGCTTAACCTGGGTGTGAGTTAGTGCAGGTTTAGTGCTTAACCTGGGTGTGAGTTAGTGCAGGTTTAGTGCTTAACCTGGGTGTGAGTTAGTGCAGGTTTAGTGCTTAACCTGGGTGTGACTTAGTGCAGGTTTAGTGCTTAACCTGGGTGTGAGTTAGTGCAGGTTTAGTGTTTAACCTGGGTGTGAGTTAGTGCAGGTGTAGTGCTTAACCTGGGTGTGAGTTAGTGCAGGTTTAGTGCTTAACCTGGGTGTGAGTTAGTGCAGGTTTAGTGCTTAACCTGGGTGTGAGTTAGTGCAGGTTTAGTGCTTAACCTGGGTGTGACTTAGTGCAGGTTTAGTGCTTAACCTGGGTGTGAGTTAGTGCAGGTTTAGTGCTTAACCTGGGTGTGAGTTAGTGCAGGTTTAGTGCTTAACCTGGGTGTGAGTTAGTGCAGGTTTAGTGCTTAACCTGGGTGTGAGTTAGTGCAGGTTTAGTGCTTAACCTGGGTGTGAGTTAGTGCAGGTTTAGTGCTTAACCTGGGTGTGAGTTAGTGCAGGTTTAGTGCTTAACCTGGGTGTGAGTTAGTGCAGGTTTAGTGCTTAACCTGGGTGTGAGTTAGTGCAGGTTTAGTGCTTAACCTGGGTGTGACTTAGTGCAGGTTTAGTGCTTAACCTGGGTGTGAGTTAGTGCAGGTTTAGTGCTTAACCTGGGTGTGATCTCTCCCTGAGCGGTAAGCAGTGAATGTGAAGCAGCCCCACTGTGTTGGGTTCTGTCTCAGTGCCAGTTTGAGCTGCTCGCCGCTGTGGCTCCACAAACAAGGCTAATTAAACAGGTGGGAGAGCACAACACATTTCACTACTGTGCTGCATACACCCAGTCAAGCACGTGTGTGTGTGTGTGTGTGTGTGTGTGTGTGCGTTTGCATGTGCGGTTGTCAAACGAGCTCAGAGTAACAAAGCGCATGGCTGATATTTAGTGGGTGATGGATGGAGGGACGGACAGACAGACAGACAGAGAGCTGCTCCCACTCCGCTGTCTCACGCGACACAAAGGCGTGGCTCTGCAGGGGAAACCGCGGGGCTCACTCTCCCTCCCTAATGCGTTTGTACTCCCTCCCTAAGGCGCACGCCCGCCCGCCTCTCCCTTCCCGCGCGCGCCCGCCCGCCCGCCCGCCACTCACTTCCATTTTCATTAAACTGCGACTACATATATATTCTCCCAATAACGGAGGCGGAAAAGTCTCTGCTGTAATTGGGCCGTCCATAACTGTGTGTTTAGTATTTAGCTCTCCGTCCCTGGGCACTTAATGATTCCTGGGTGTAGCTGGGGAGGCTATTTAACGGATCACTTCTCACCGTGGCTCCTTGTTAATTCTCAACAAAGTTCCGTGGGACGGAGGCGATTCATCAATCTCAGATTGTGCCTCAAAAGTAGACCATCCCCCCTCCACCCCCCTCCAGATGTAATTCACAATGCTTAGTGGCGCAGGCCTGGTGCTCGGACAGAAAACGAAGTGAAACAGCGTATTTTCTCTCATTTGAGACGTTTAAGCCCGGAACACGTGGTCTTAAGGGGATGGGGATGATTGTTCTAGAATGAGCCGTGTTGACTTACGGGATGTGCGCTTCAGGCTAAAGAAAGGACCCCCCCCTTGCGGTTACCAAGGTAAAGGACCAACGGCAACGGCAGGGCGTAAAAACGCTTGACTCAGACGGCCTCACGCGTCCACCGCACCGCGGCAAAAAAAATTAAAAATAAAAAAGCGCTGCCAAGCCTCCTCTTTGAAGTCCATTTTTCACGAGGCTGTCCGCTAACGGTCAGAAAAGTTTTGACGCGTATTCCCACAAGTTGGGTGGTGATTTGCGGCCCGCTGAGTAAATTGGAGGCTTCTCATTGGTCAGGAGTGGATGATAAATAACACGAGGCGAGCGAAAGGACTCGGCCACGGGCCACAGATTAATGGGAGAGATGGTGGAATAAATGAGAAATACATTCATAATAAATATCCAGTCAGGTCCATCAATCAGGCGCGCTCGTCCTGCTCAGCCCAGGTGTGAATAAAGCTGGGAGGAGCCGGGGAGAGACGCCAGCTCCGCGAGGAAGAGGAGCAGCTCGGAGAGGAAGAGGAGCAGCTCAGTGAGGAAGAGGAGCAGCTCAGTGAGGAAGAGGAGCAGCTCGGACAGGAAGAGGAGTAACTCAGTGAGGAAGATGTGTGTGAGTGTGTGAGTCCGTGTGTGAGTCTGTGTGCGTGTGCGTGTGTGTGTGAGTCCGTTTGTGCATGTGTGTGTGTGTGTGTGTGTGTCCGTGTGTGAGTGCGTGTGTGAGTCTGTGTGTGTGCGTGTGTGTGTGTGTGTGTGTGTGTGTGTGTGAGTGCGTGTGTGAGTCCGTTTGTGCATGTGTGTGTGTGTGTGTCCGTGTGAGTGCGTGTGTGAGTCTGTGTGTGTGCGTGTGTGTGTATGTGTGTGTGCACGTGTGTGTGTGTGTGTGTGTGTGTGTGTGCACGTGTGTGTGTGTGTGTGTGTGCATGTGTGAGTCTGTGTGTGTGCACGTGTGTGTGTGTGTGTGTGTGTGTGTGTGTGCATGTGTGTGTGCACGTGTGTGTGTGTGTGTGTGCACGTGTATGTGTGTGTGTGTGTGTGTGTGTGCACGTGTATGCGTGTGTGTGTGTGTGTGCACGTGTGTGTGTGTGTGTGTGTGTGCACGTGTATGTGTGTGTGTGTGTGTGCACGTGTATGCGTGTGTGTGTGTGTGTGTGTGTGTGTGTGTGTGCGTGCGCGCGTGCGTGCGTGCGTGCGTGCGTGCGTGCGTGTGTGTGTGTGCGTGCGTGTGTGCGTGCGTGCGTGCGTGTGTGTGTGCACGCAGTCAGATCCTCACAGCTCTCGTCATATGAGAAGGCCTCCGGGGGACAGGAGTGTGTGACTGTTTGAGAGAATAAATATGAGATCTGAGTGTGAGGATGTGGACACGGATCGATCTGTGTGGATTAGGGAGGGAGAGAGGGAGGGAGGGAGAGTGGGAGGGGGAGAGAGAGAGCAAATGGGTCACAGGGGTGAAAGACAGGCAAATACTGACAGAAGCCCAATTAAGTTCCGGCCCTGTGCAGGAGTGGGCAGTCTGCTGCCAGTATGGCTGAGCTCCCAAGGACAGCCCCTCCCCCAACCCCTAACCCCGCCTCCTGGCCCCCAGTCACGCCCCCACAGCCCCTAGCTGCGGCCATGGCCAATGGGGTCCATCGACCTGGCGCACACACGCCGCCCGAGTGCATGCCAGCACTCTTCCCCAGGTACGACTTCTCTCCAAACACCGGGCTGCTCCCCACCAGCTGGTACCTGCGTGCGCCAGAACCGCCGCTCTGAGCCAGCTGGTACCCGTGAGCGCCAAAACCGCCGCTCTCAGAGGCCGCAAACAAACAAAGCAAGCGGATGGCGGGCGGGGGGCGGGTGGATGGCGGGCGGGGGGCGGGGGGCGGGCGGATGGCGGGCGGGGGGGCGGGCGGATGGCGGGTGGGGGGGGGCGCCGGAGGGAAACCTGTCACGGACCAAAGCGTCGCGATCACTGAGGATTCCTCTGTAAGTGACTCTGAGGAGAGGGAGCTCCTTCCCGCCATCTCCCGTTATCTCCCGCCGTTAGCTGAGCGCTAAAACACTGGAGCCGCGCAGCGCCGCGCTGTCACAACTGCTTACGCTTAACATCAATACGGGCCAGCAAAGCAAAGGGCTCTCAATAGTGCAAAAACATCTCCTGACACCTTTTACACAAACAGGCAGGAACTCACACATCACGTGTGAACGTGCACACTCATACTCACCCACATGCAGTCACATACTTATACATGAGCACGCACACACAAACATACATGCACTCCATACTGAATGTGCTCAAGCATGGACGCATGCACGCAGTCCCGCTCCTGCACACAGAGATGCACAGACGCATGTACGCAGTGCAGTCCCGCTCCAGCACACAGAGATGCACAGATGCATGCACGCAGTGCAGTCCCCCTCCTGCACAGAGATGCACAGACGCATGCTCGCATTCTCTGGCGCGCACAGTGACTGCAGAAATGCTCGGGGGGGGGTTCCCATGCAAGGGGCTGCTGGAGCATGTTGGAGAGGTGCATGTTGGGATAGCAGCAGCAGATCGGTGTGGAGGGCAGTAAAATGCAGAATGTCTGCCTGCTCGTTGAGGGCGCATAAAACATTTTTTAAAAAGGGCCGAGGCCCTCAGAAGCTGTTATAAATTTTCTGGGCCGGCGCAGATTCAATCTGGGCCAGTATGCAAATGAAGCGACAGGCAGGTGTGTGGGGGGGGTCCATGGGTGTACGGGCGGGTGGGATGGCTGAGGGATTGGTTGCCGTGGAGATTGTGACATATCAGGCCCCGCTCCCCGCTGCCCTCAGTTTAGCCTCGACAAGGCATGGAAAGCGCTGGGAGGCGCAGGCTAATTTACCTCCTCTGTCTCTCTCCCTCTCTCTCCCTCTCCTCCTCTCTCTTTCACCCTCTCCTCCTCATCTCTCTTTCACCCTCCCCTCCTCTCTCTTTCTCCCTCTCCTCCTCTCTCTTTCACCCTCTCCTCCTCTCTCTTTCTCCCTCTCCTCCTCTCTCTTTCACCCTCTCCTCCTCTCTCTTTCTCCCTCTCCTCCTCATCTCTATTTTACCCTCCCCTCCTCTCTCTCTCCCTCTCCTCCTCTCTCTTTCTCCCTCTCCTCCTCTCTCTTTCACCCTCTCCTCCTCTCTCTTTCTCCCTCTCCTCCTCTCTCTTTCACCCTCTCCTCCTCTTTCTTTCTCCTTCTCCTCCTCATCTCTCTTTCTCCCTCTCCTCCTCATCTCTCTTTCACCCTCCCCTCCTCTCTCTCTCCCTCTCCTCCTCTCTATCTTTCACCCTCCCCTCCTCTCTCTCTCCTCCTCTCTCTCTTTCTCCCTCCCTCCTCTCACTTGCTGTTCTTTCCCTCCATCTTTCTCTGACTCCGTGTTCTTCCTCTATCTCTCTTTCCGTCCACCTTTTTCTCTCTCCTCCTTACCCTGGTCTCCTTCTATCTTTCTTTCACACACACACACACACACACACACACACACACACACACACACACACACACACACACACATATATATACACACACACAGACATGCGCGCACACACACACACACACACACACACACACAGATATACACACACACACACACACACACACACACACACACACACGCACGCACACACACACACACCCATACACAGATATACACACAGACATGCACACACACACACACACACACACACACACACAGATATACACACAGACACGCACAGACACACACACACACACACACACACACACACACACACATACAGATATACACACACACACACACACACACACACACACACACACACACAGATATACACACAGACACGCACACACACACACTCAGGGCTGCTGTACCAGGCTGTTACACTCTAGTCATGTTAGAGGAAACAGGGCCTGTAGTAATTAGCAGGGAATTTTAATGAGCTTATCAGGTCAAAAGCAGCTCCTTCCTGCAGACTGCTGTTCATGCACTTTTACACACAAATACACATTCCAAATGCACATTGTGAAAATTGATGATATTACGCGTGTGTTCCTACATACTCTCTCTTCTCCTTGTGGCAAAAGCGTTTACAAGCCAACATTAGTGAACTCACAGCAATGCACCTAGAGCACCAGAAAGCAGAAAAACAAATAAATAAATACATGGGAATTTATGCCAGGAGAGAATTTGGGGATACAGAACGTGCCTTGGCATCTCTAGGGAGGCATAGCAGACGGGGGTTTGAGCCTGCACGCTCTCCACGCACAAACACACCCCTCTCTCCGAGCGGGCTGATTAAAAGGGTGTGTTCCCCAGGCGGGTGCGCTATTAAACCCGCCGAACATTCCTCTCTCCAGCAGCGGCCCACGCCACCGTCCCCACCCACCCCCCCCCCCCCAATATTAGCGTAATTAGTTGTGGGAACGTTGTGGAAGGCGGGGGGTTTTGGACAGGAAGCGGAGGGATCCGCTGCAGCTGCAGCTGCACTGGCAGGATTACGCTCCGGAATTTAAATCGCTCCCGTTCTCCGGCTCGGCATTTCCCATTTTCCGTGCCAGGGATGACTTTTTTTTTGTTGAAAGTTTATGTTTCTGAATTTGTGGGAGAAATTTAGCGACTGGGGGAGTTTGGAGGAGGGGGGGGGGTAAATCCATTTCTTGCATTCCTGCCATTAGTCGGAGCTTTCTCCGCATTCCATCCTGTGGGGGGGAATAGTGACGGATCCACAGAAGAGGAGGGTTCACTTCGCCAGGAGAGCCAGCGGCTTCTCCCTCGCCAAATCCGCGAAAAACGCTTCCTCAGCGGGCTGGGCCCCGCACCCTTTATAAAACACCAGCCCAGTTTCTGGGGTAAGATAGAAAAAAACTATTTCTTTATTAACTTCCTGTGCCTGTAGAAAGGGCTTGATTGGTGATTTTTTACCCCCCCCCCTCAGACCAGCCAATCAGAGACTCTTGGGGAATGTGGGGCATGAGCGTGGATTTCCTGGAGCGGCATCGTGCCGTGAGACTGTCTGCGCGGGATTAACGAGCCGCTCGCTCTCCGTTATCTCTCAGACCACGCGCCTCGGGCCGCACGGCGGGATCGGACTCCGTGTTCCGCTGTCCCACGCCGCACGCTCGGGGTCGCGACCTTCAGCCTGCACAACTGAACCTGCTCTGGACCCCTGTGTGTTTTACACCTGTTCATAAAGCATTACAGCAGTTTACTGTGGAGCAGAGAGAGAGAGAGCGCGAGAGAGAGAGAGAGAGAGAGACGGGTGTCTCTGTGGCGTAGCCTGCATCGATGTCGGCGGTTCAATTCCAACCGTGCAACCATGGCTCTCACTCCCCATTCTTCCTGTCTCTCTACACCGTGCTGTCTCTCTCTCTCTCTCACTCCCCATTCTTCCTGTCTCTCTACACCGTGCTGTCTCTCGCTCTCTCTCACTCCCCATTCTTCCTGTCTCTCTACACCGTGCTGTCTCTCGCTCTCTCTCACTCCCCATTCTTCCTGTCTCTCTACACCGTGCTGTCTCTCGCTCTCTCTCACTCCCCATTCTTCCTGTCTCTCTACACCGTGCTGTCTCTCCCTCTCTCTCACTCCCCATTCTTCCTGTCTCTCTACACTGTGCTGTCTCTCCCTCTCTCTCACTCCCCATTCTTCCTGTCTCTCTACACTGTGCTGTCTCTCTCTCTCTCTCGCTCCCCATTCTTCCTGTCTCTCTACACCGTGCTGTCTCTCTCTCTCTCTCGCTCTCTCGCTCCCCATTCTTCCTGTCTCTCTACACTGTGCTGTCTCTCTCTCTCTCTCGCTCCCCATTCTTCCTGTCTCTCTACACTGTGCTGTCTCTCCCTCTCTCTCACTCCCCATTCTTCCTGTCTCTCTACACTGTGCTGTCTCTCTCTCTCTCTCTCGCTCCCCATTCTTCCTGTCTCTCTACACTGTGCTGTCTCTCCCTCTCTCTCACTCCCCATTCTTCCTGTCTCTCTACACTGTGCTGTCTCTCCCTCTCTCTCACACTCCCCATTCTTCCTGTCTCTCTACACTGTGCTGTCTCTCTCTCTCTCTCGCTCCCCATTCTTCCTGTCTCTCTACACTGTGCTGTCTCTCCCTCTCTCTCACTCCCCATTCTTCCTGTCTCTCTACACCGTGCTGTCTCTCCCTCTCTCTCACTCCCCATTCTTCCTGTCTCTCTACACTGTGCTGTCTCTCCCTCTCTCTCATTCCCCATTCTTCCTGTCTCTCTACACCGTGCTGTCCAGTAAAGCTGAAAAAATTATTTAAAAAGTTATACTAAAAAGACATACGGAGAAAGAGAAAGAGAGAGAGAAAGGAAAGAGGGAGGTGGAAAACAGCTTCCTGAGTTATGATCCGAATTAAATATTCATACGGCCCATTTGTGTGGCGTGTCTCTGTGTGAATACACACTGGGTCTGTGTGTAGTGTGTCTGTGTGAATACACACTGGGTCTGTGTGTAGTGTGTCTGTGTGAATACACACTGGGTCTGTGTGTAGTGTGTCTGTGTGAATACACACTGGGTCTGTGTGTAGTGTCTCTGTGTGAATACACACTGGGTCTGTGTGTAGTGTCTCTGTGTGAATACACACTGGGTCTGTGTGTAGCGTGTCTCTGTGTGAATACACACTGGGTCTGTGTGTAGTGTCTCTGTGTGAATACACACTGGGTCTGTGTGTAGTGTCTCTGTGTGAATACACACTGGGTCTGTGTGTAGCGTGTCTGTGTGAATACACACTGGGTCTGTGTGTAGTGTCTCTGTGTGAATACACACTGGGTCTGTGTGTAGCGTGTCTGTGTGAATACACACTGGGTCTGTGTGTAGCGTGTCTCTGTGTGAATACACACTGGGTCTGTGTGTAGTGTGTCTGTGTGAATACACACTGGGTCTGTGTGTAGCGTGTCTATGTGTGAATACACACTGGGTCTGTGTGTAGCGTGTCTCTGTGTGAATACACACTGGGTCTGTGTGTAGTGTGTCTGTGTGAATACACACTGGGTCTGTGTGTAGCGTGTCTCTGTGTGAATACACACTGGGTCTGTGTGTAGTGTGTCTCTGTGTGAATACACACTGGGTCTGTGTGTAGCGTGTCTCTGTGTGAATACACACTGGGTCTGTGTGTAGTGTCTCTGTGTGAATACACACTGGGTCTGTGTGTAGCGTGTCTGTGTGAATACACACTGGGTCTGTGTGTAGTGTGTCTCTGTGTGAATACACACTGGGTCTGTGTGTAGCGTGTCTGTGTGAATACACACTGGGTCTGTGTGTAGCGTGTCTGTGTGAATACACACTGGGTCTGTGTGTAGCGTGTCTGTGTGTGAATACACACTGGGTCTGTGTGTAGTGTGTCTCTGTGTGAATACACACTGGGTCTGTGTGTAGTGTGTCTGTGTGTGAATACACACTGAGTCTGTGTGTAGTGTCTCTGTGTGAATACACACTGGGTCTGTGTGTAGTGTGTCTGTGTGAATACACACTGGGTCTGTGTGTAGTGTGTCTGTGTGTGAATACACACTGGGTCTGTGTGTAGCGTGTCTCTGTGTGAATACACACTGGGTCTGTGTGTAGAGCGGCTCTAATTAAAGCACACTAAATTTAATAGGGAAGGGTAAGTGGCTGCTTTCCTCGACAGTCAGGGAAGTCTCCACAACGCAGCCCACTGGGCTAATTGGCCCGCTGGAGCCAGAGTAGCCGCGGATGACCTCCAGTGCCCCCGGGACCGCCACAGAAACACGGAGGAAGCTTAACTGCAGGGAAAGGCAGGCGCTGGACTCCATTGGCTGTTAAAGTTTTACGCTCCGCCATTAGAGGGAAGACGTATGAGGGAGAACAGGAAGCGAGAGGGGGCTTTGGGGGCCCAACAGCAGCCTTAGGAAGCGTTTGGGACAGAGGATCCCTCTCTCCCTGCCATCTTTAAACCTGGACCGAGCCCCAAAGAGCCCCACAGAGCCCCACAGAGCTCCACAGAGCCCCACAGAGCTCCACAGAGCTCCACAGAGCCCAACAGAGCTCCACAGAGCTCCACAGAGCCCCACAGAGCCCCACAGAGCTCCACAGAGCCCCACAGAGCCCCACAGAGCTCCACAGAGCCCCACAGAGCTCCACAGAGCTCCACAGAGCCCCACAGAGCCCCACAGAGCTCCACAGAGCTCCACAGAGCCCCAAAGAGCCCCACAGAGCCCCACAGAGCTCCACAGAGCTCCACAGAGCCCCAAAGAGCACCACAGAGCCCCACAGAGCTCCACAGAGCTCCACAGAGCCCCACAGAGCTCCACAGAGCCCCACAGAGCCCAGCGGAGCTCGTAGAAGAGTGTGCAGGCCAAGGGAAGCATGTGTTAAATTTACAGACGGTCAGTAAATGTACCTTAATTACACACAAATCTGGCCAGCGTCGTCTTACTGAGAGACGCAGATGTGCATGTGCCCACACACGCACACACAGACATGTGCACACACACACACACAGTGTCGCACACACACAAACAAACAAATGAAGAAACAAACAAACAAACACACGCACGCACCCACGCACACAGGCACACAGACACACACACACACCGGCACACGGACACACACACACACCCCTCCAGTATCCGCCTTACAGGGTCCTAGATTCGATTTGACAGCCTGTTTATAGTGGCTGTTCTGTCTCTCCTGCAGCACACCTGTGCTCACCTGCACAGGGATAACAGCAGGGCCCTCATATTACCCACGAGTCCATTCATAAGGACACAGGCCTTCCATTGGTCGAGACGAGTCAAGTGATTGGCAGCACATGAAGGAGGAGCCGCTCCCCAAACATGGGCTGAAGTGTAGTGGGAGGGGCTTAGTTTGCCCGTTACATGGAGCAGTGCATGCTGGTCTGAATGAGAGCAGCAGATTTGGGAACTGTGCCAGGACCTCAGGCGGACCCTGCCCTTTGCGAAACGTGCAAATTCTGAAACTACCTCAGTCTGAGGTGACACCGGTGGTGGGCTGCTTTCCATTTTAATTTGGCTCATCGTAGTGGCGTGGACTTCCTGGCGCAGTAAAAACAGATCGACTATAAAAGACAGGAGACGTCAATAATATCACCTGGAGAGGAAAATACCAGAAAATGATGTCAAAATAACCGAGACAAAATTTTGCTCATCCTCGAGCTTAAAATGTATAATGTACGGATCCACAAAACATTTAATTGCAAGACGTGGGCTACATCTGAAAATAAATTAAGCTTAAATTGCCTCGCGGTGAAAGCCGTCATTCTGTCAAAACTAAATTTAGCGTTTAAAGGTCTTCATTGTCATGCAGGAGCTACAAGAGCTCGCTAACCTGTGAAAACATCAAAAAAAAAAATAAAAAATAAAATGAAAATTATAATCAAAAGAATAATATTTTGGCTGGGGATTTTGACTAGCACATCTATTTGTTTTGCGCATGTGACCTTAAGATGAATCCTTCATTGAGGAAATTGCTTATTAGTGAGGTGGGTGGCTGTTTGGAGGGAATAATTGTGTGGAAATGACTTGAGCAGCAAACAGCACTTTGTATGCGTGCAGAATTAGGAAGCTTGTTTGCCGGTGGTCAGATCACGGCGACACACCACGGATGTTTATCCAAACACAAGTTCAGTAGAGCACATTTTTAAGGCAATATATGCTGCGGTGTGCTGTACATTGTATGAGGAACATTTGGCGCATTTGATCACGCTGGGTCGGTCCCTAGTCGTCGGACAAGGTTACAGAGCCCCTGGACATCAGTCACCGAGGGGGAGACAAATTAAGCACAAAATAAAAGAGGATACGGAGGCGGAGGGAATTCTGGGAAAAAGCTGACACAAAAGCAGTCGAGGAGGGTGCCGTTTAATGGCATTTCGGCTGCACTTTGTAAGTGAGGAGCTGCGGACTCTGGCGTTTCCTCAGGTTTCATGGTTACCGAACACGGGACCAAGCTGACGTCTTGGTAACCGCTTGTATAAAAAATATATATATATATATATATATATATATATATATATATAATTAATTAAAATCGTGTCATATTGAAATAGCCTTGTCGAGGCTTTGCAATGACACGCAGCTTCATTTAAGATGAGAGAAAACGCTGACATCATCGTCGCGTAAGTATTTAGCGCAATGTCTGTGGTCTGCGCCGGGACGCGTGTAGAATGACATGCAATTATGCGTGTCAGTCCGAAGGCTGGAGATTTGACAGATTTTCATTACAGATTGCGAGGTGGCGGATCGCACAGAATGTAATGAGTTTCACAGCTCAGATTTTGTATATCATCCATCTTCAGATGTATTCTTGCTGAAGCAAATCATGTACAAGTCATCTTATGAGTTTGATTAACAAAAACAGGATATGTTAGTGATGACATTGAGGTCAAAGTGATCGCTGCTACTGTATGTATCACATCACACTTATAGCAAGTCTTCCACACGCACGCACGCACGCGCACACATATACATGCACACGCACACACACTCACACCCAGAGGTGGAAAATCCAGGTTCAGAAAGTAAAAGTCCTCCCCAGTATTTTGTTCCAATCACCTTAATTTCCTAATTAGCATAATTCTTCAGCCAGGAGATAAAACTAATGAGAAAAATCAGCTGGCTGAGTTCATGGGTGGAAGAAACACACGGCAGGATTTTTACTTCCTGAACATGGGAGAATTTTTACTGTCTGACCCCCGAGATTTTACAACTCTGAACACACCCACACGCGCACGCACACTGGTTTTCCGAATATGGGTTGAGGCATCGGAGCGTTATTGTGGAGGCGGGAGAAAATAAACAGCACAAAAAGTGCGCTTAAACGCTGAGCGGGGCGTCATCGCCAGTGAACGGGCGTGTGAGTTATTAAACTGCCCGGGACAGGCGATCTCACACCGCTTACCGTTCCTGTCCCACAGAGCGACCTTTCGTTCCGCCGCTCCCGTTGTATTTGATAGCTTCTTATACATTCCGGAAGCATCAATATTAAACATCATAAAGAGGTGCTACGTCTCATTCCCAGTTTCGCAGGTAAAATGGAATGACAAATGATGTTTCGCACGAAATTACATTCTTTTCCCCTGACTACTTTTCTCTCGTATCCCCTCAATCACTCAAGCATGTCACCTGTGGAAATTGTGTCCGATAAGATTTTTTAAATTCCCCGTCTCAGGTTGGGGGAGCAGCGTAGTGTATTTTACAATAAGAGCAAGGCTAATGAATAGCGCTGATTTCCCCCTCCGCCGCCACATCCATAATTGAGTGGCTGGCCGTGCGGACGCAACGCGCGGTCGTGCTAATGCAGCTTTTAATAATTCACAATCAGTACAATCAAGCTGGTGTGAAACAGGAGTCAATATTAGGAGTCTGCCCCCCTGGAGCGAGAGGGGGTACGGTGAGGTCAAACAGGGCCAGCAGCGCCCACGTTTATAAGAAAAAAAGACACGCGCCTCTGAGCTTAAGAACACGGACACCGGCGCGGAGCGTGGGAACACCGCTGAGCCGAGCCGAGCCGAGCCCTCTGATTGCTGCCAGCACAATTACAGCTGAGTAGCACGTTATTTCTGTGTCCCGTATCCTTGAGAGTCCCACGCCGCTGTTCTCTGCCCACCGCTGCTAGCTCAAAGATCACCATCTTATTTTTTACTTCTCCTTTTTTTTTTAAAACCGTCGTCTTTTGTATCGATGAGATCCGAGGCAAAAAAAAAAAATGTAATGCACTGAAATTAGCTGTTGGAATTGTGAGTGGTTTTTCTCTTTTATTCTGCACCCTTGTAACATACCGGGGGAGGGGCTTTAAACTTTAATGTAAGCAATGTAAAAAAAAAAAAAGAGAGAGAGAGCAAAGAAAAGACGACAGCGCTCTGGCCTCTCCTGCCCGTAAAATCGACAATGATATTATTAGCGAGATGTAAGGCCGCGCTGGGAAATGTCAGGGGCGATCGCTAATGAAGGGGCTTCTGGGAAATAAGTTAGATAAATTATTAAAGGCTTTCATTTAAAAATGTCCAAAACTGAGCTGAGATGATTTGCGCTAAAGCGGAAAAGGTCACGGCGGCGTCGGGGAGCTTAATTAACCTCGCAGAACCCTCGTCCTCCGTTATTCCTGTCATACCGGTTCCCGCGCCAGCGCTATGGGGGGGGGGGGGGGGGGGCGTCCTGCTGTAGAGTCACAGACGCTCTTCCGTAAGGATAAGCAGCTGAGGAAGGGTTTCATTCTGGGGTCCAGGGATGACTGGGCGGACTCGTTTTGACCATGTCGGGCTATCCCGCATTACGTGGTTTTGTGCAAAACTACTGCAGAACACGCCCATTCGGTCATGGTCGAGAGACCTCCTGCTTGCAAAACGAGTCCACCCAATTATATAATCCGGTAAAAAATGTGTGTGTTTACACCTGTTCCACTGAATATCACAGTTTAGCAGCAACACTGAGAGAGAGAGGAGTAACAGACAAGTCTCTCTCTCTCTCTCTCTCTCTCTCTCTCTCTCTCTCTCTCTCCCTCACATACGCATTCCTCTGTCCAGTGTTGAAACTCTTTTTCCTGTGATAGGTTCAGGCTGTGAAAGGGACCTTGTTTATTGTGCTCAGAGGGGGGATGGTGTAGAGAGCTGAGTGTGGCATGCCTAAAGGATCCTTCCGTGCAGGCCTCTGTGCCTTTAGCATGACTATCGTAAGGAAGTTAGCATACGGCTAATGCTAACACACTTGGGACACTGTATACTGAATGCAGTATACAGTGTCCTTAGCATGACTATTGTAAGGAAGTTAGCATACGGCTAATGCTAACACACTTGGGACACTGTATACTGAGTGCCGTATACAGTGTCCTTAGCATGACTATTGTAAGGAAGTTAGCATACGGCTAATGCTAACACACTTGGGGTTGTACTGAGTGCGGTATACAGCGTCCTTAGCATGGCTATCATAAGGAAGTTAGCATACGACTAACGCTAACACACTCGGGGTTATACCAAGTGCAGTTGACGCAGTCGCAGACATTAATGCCGCATTAATGACTGATTCACTGCAGCACTGATGCAAGTCGAGCAATGCCATATCCGACGCCAAAAAACCAAAACACAAGACTCAGACACGTGGAAAGGAGTGACGTGGGTCAGTGCTAGCTTGCTAAAGGCTAAAAAAAGAAGGGGTGATATTTTAAAAGGAGGACCAAAGTAGAGTTTCTTCTACTGAGAAACAGGCGTGGGGTCCCCCAATTGAAGAGTGACTCCACTAGAAATATAGTTTAAAGTATTTAAAGCACAAATTATCCAACAAAGTATTCAACCAGAGCAAGTCGAAGGTACTGACACCGCTAAGACGCATGCTGAATGTAGGCGAGTTAAATGACACCCTCACAAACATGGTGACCTGTTGTGCGCGTTTGGCGGGAATGTTTCCCGTAGCCAAACATGACCTCATTTGGAATGTAGTAAACTAAGCAGAGATGTGATTTAGCGCCTTTGAGAATTCCGCTGCCGCTGGCTTTCAAAAAGCGTTTAGGGAGCTGCTTCTGTTGGCTACACTGCAGAAAATGTCTGTCTTAACCAATGTTTTAGTCTTGTCATGAGACTTAAAATCTTTTTTTTTTTTATTCAAAAGTGGAAATATTAGCTCGTTTTAAGTCACTTTTCACTTGACAAGTGTAATGATCTTACCCCACTGGCACATCTTGAAATGAGTAAAACTATTTCACCCCCCTGGCAGTCTTATTTAGCAAAAAAGTAACAGAAATAAGATTCTAAAGTCTAAATGTAAGATTAAAATGTTTGTTAAGATTTGGTTTTTGCCCACAATTTTGCAATTAACTCTCATAACAAAAAGGTCTTAGAGGAGGACAGGCCTGACACTAACATGTTAGTACAATAATATGTCATGTTCTTACTCACAAAATGTGACCTTTTAGCTCTTAGATAAGCCCTGATAAGATTTTCTACTTATTTATTTATTTGAGAGTAATGGTCGTGCCGGATTGGTCCTCTCTGACGGATGAGTTTGAGGCTGCGCCTCATCTCAGTCGGAGCACGGACTCAAAAACGGGGTCCTGGTGTCGCACTATTTCCCAATGAGCAAATAAAATAAAAGGCTGGTTTGGCTCAAACCCATTTTTCAAGTTGAGTAACTGCTGATTCAACACACGTTCATTTGGGAACTCGCCTGTCATTTTACAAGGCTGTCGTTTGAATTTGGGGCACAAGTATACTGGTGCACAAATAATGACAACAAAAGAACCACAAACAAGATTTGTTGAATGGCCAGCAAATGGACCTTGACAACACTTCTTAGAACT
>CM056387.1:27507832-27516886 GCA_029718625.1 Synaphobranchus kaupii
AGCTGAGCACACTCGCTCAGGCCTGCTAGCGCTGTGTCTCTGGGGGGCTTGGGGGTGGGTGAATCACGGGGAAAGGGCAGAGCTCTGTAATGGCTGCTCTGGGCTACACCAGAGGTCAGGCCGTACAAGCGGCACCCTGCCCCCCACCCCCGGCGTGAATAATTCATCCCCCCGCCTTGGCCGTACATGCTACGTCCGCGGCGTTCCTCGGGAAACAGAGGCGCAGGTAATGCTACGACCGCGGCGTTCCTCAGGAAACAGAGGCGCAGGTAATGCTACGTCCGCGGCGTTCCTCGGGAAAACAGAGGCGCAGGTAATGCGACGTCCCTGCCTCTCCCTGTGACACCGTGTGACTTAATTACACACTGAAGAGGGAGGGCTAAGGGCCGTTAAGTGCACACAATAATGACAACTAGCAACAAAAAAATGCTTGTTTAAGACCGCCTTCAAGGTTATCCCGCTCCGCCGACCTTGTTGGTTATTCACCCGCCACTGAGTGTCACAAACTCAGCTTCAGGAGTTGTGCTTTCTTGAGTGCGCCTTTCTTTTTGGACCGCTCGCTTGAATTTTCCTCATTACAACGTGTTTTCATAGAGGACAAAAGGCAGTTATCGAGAGCGGGGAAATCTGAGATTCTGAGCCAAAAGGCTCTCAAAGAACCCTCGCACACAAAATGTGCTCCGCTCCGACAACGTGGATTTATAATAGACCAAAAGCAGCAGCAGAAATAGCGTTTAAAAAACAGGCCTTTCATGCGTGTGAATGTGCTAAAAGCAGAGATGGGATGTAGCTATAGGAATCTGCACAAATGTACGAGCGAGCAGAGGAGAATTTAAAAAAAAAACACGCACGCACACACACACACACACACACACACACTCACGCACATACATACACGCACACATACACACACGCACACGCACACACACACACACACACACACACGCACATACACGCACGCACACACACACACACACACACACACACTCACGCACATACACGCACACATACACACACACGCACACGCACAAACACACCACACACACACACACGCACATACACACACACACACGCACACACACACACACACACACACACACACACTCACGCACATACACGCACACATACACACACACGCACACGCACACACACACACAAACACACACACGCACGCACACACACACACACACACACACACAAACAGTGCCCTGTCCTTGCTGGAGGGTGCCTGGTAATGAGAGTTTACACTTTTCCATTGGCTGGCCTGGCGGGTGGGGCGGTTTACCCGAGTGTGAAATGCACTGGCTCCTCAGACCGGAGGCCCCGGGGGAGTGTGGGGGGGGGGGGGGGGGGGGGGAGGAGAGCACATTCTCCCGCCACCGTCGCTAACACAATACGCCAACATCTGCTCCAGCGGCTCCTCTTTCACTGGCCGACAGGGCCACTGTAACTGGGGTCAAGGGGCGGGGCTAAAGGAGAGGGGAAAGGGGGCAGTGGGTGGGGCTAAAGGAGAGGGGAAAGGGGGCAGTGGGCGGGGGCTATGGCAGAGGGTAAAGGGGGCAGTGGGCGGGGCTATGGAAGAGGGTAAAGGGGGCAGTGGGCGGGGCTATGGAAGAGGGTAAAGGGGGCAGTGGGCGGGGCTATGTAAGAGGGGAAAGGGGGCAGTGGGCGGGGCTATGTAAGAGGGGAAAGGGGGCAGTGGGCAGGGCTAAGGAACAGGGGAAAGGGGGCAGTGGGCAGGGCTAAGGAACAGGGGAAAGGGGGGCAGTGGGGCGGGGCTAAGGAACAGGGGAAAGGGGGCAGTGGGCGGGGCTATGTAAGAGGGGAAAGGGGGCAGTGGGCAGGGCTAAGGAACAAGGGAAAGGGGGCAGTGGGCGGGGCTAAGGAACAGGGGAAAGGGGGGCAGTGGGCAGGGCTTTGTAAGAGGGGAAAGGGGGGCAGTGGGCGGGACTATGTAAGAGGGGAAAGGGGGCAGTGGGCAGGGCTAAGGAACAAGGGAAAGGGGGCAGTGGGCGGGGCTAAGGAACAGGGGAAAGGGGGGCAGGTGGGCGGGGCTATGTAAGAGGGGAAAGGGGGGCAGTGGGCGGGGCTATGTAAGAGGGTAAAGGGGGCAGTGGGCAGGGCTAAGGAAGAGGGGAAAGGGGGCAGTGGGCGGGGCTAAGGAACAGGGGAAAGGGGACAGTGGGCGGGGGCTAAGGAAACAGGAGAAAGGGGGGCAGTGGGCGGGGCTATGTAAGAGGGGAAAGGGGGCAGTGGGCGGGACTATGTAAGAGGGGAAAGGGTGCAGTGGGCAGGGCTATGTAAGAGGGGAAAGGGGGGCAGTGGGCGGGGCTAAGGAACAGGGGAAAGGGGGCAGTGGGTGGGGCTATGGAACAGGGGAAAGGGGGGGCAGTGGGCGGGGCTAAGGAACAGGGGAAAGGGGGCAGTGGGCGGGGGCTATGTAAGAGGGGAAAGGGGGCAGTGGGCGGGGCTAAGGAAGAGGGGGAAAGGGGGGCAGTGGGCGGGGCTAAGGAAGAGGGGAAAGGGGGTGCAGTGGGCGGGGCTATGGAACAGGGGAAAGGGGGCAGTGGGCGGGGCTAAGGAACAGGGGGAAAGGGGGGCAGTGGGCGGGGCTATGTAAGAGGGGAAAGGGGGCAGTGGGCGGGGCTAAGGAAGAGGGGAAAGGGGGGCAGTGGGCGGGGCTAAGGAAGAGGGGGAAAGGGGGCAGTGGGCGGGGCTAAGGAACAGGAGAAAGGGGGGCAGTGGGCGGGACTATGTAAGAGGGGAAAGGGGGCAGTGGGCGGGGCTAAGGAACAGGGGAAAGGGGGCAGTGGGCAGGGCTAAGGAACAGGGGAAAGGGGGGCAGTGGGCGGGGCTAAGTCTCAGCTCAGACCCCCATGCTCTCTCTGCGCACTGAGAACATAGCGGTGTGGCAGGAGCGCTACCATCCCGGCCAATCAGGAGAGCCAGAAATCAGCCGCGCTGACAGGGTCGTTTGGGCCGGAAAAGCGTACGGCGTGAAGCGGGGCCTGGGAGAGGATTCTGGGGGGGGTGACATCACGGCAGCTGAGCAGCGTGGGTAATCCTGAGGGGTTAAATGGGACACACCGCTCTGAGAGAGGGAGGATCTGGTTACTGCTCTGAGGGGGGGGGGGGGCGGGGGGGGGGGGCAACAGGTGTAGTGGGGGGGCACCGATACAAAGCCCCCCAAAGCCCCCCGCTATCCCAGAGAGGCCAAATGGGGCCGTGAGTTTATACTCAGAGCCAGGAGACTGAGTCCCACCCAACAGAGGGAACCACAGGAGAAGGGTAAATACTTAGCACAGAGGACAACCTATACAAGTTGTGTGTGTGAGAGAGAGTGTGTGTGTGGTGTGTGTGTGTGTGTGTGTGTCTGCATGTGTGTGTTTGCGTGTGTGTGTCTGTGTAAGTGTGTGTGTGTGTGTCCGTGTAAGTGTGTGTGTGTATGAGTATGTGTGTGAGTGTGTGAGCGTGGGCATTGCAGAGCTGACACACATTCACCCCACCATGTGGTGCCCTCTCACATTGGGGAATGTCAAACACCGTGATCCAGAAGCTTCTGTGTGTTCATCACAGGATATTAAACATGCTGTATATTCTGTGCGTCTGTCCCTTAGGGTTTCATTCCCAAACCAGCGTTACCCGCCCACACCAGGACAGCTTCTCCGTATGACAAGCACGTTACTGTTAGCCTGTTAGCATGTTTAGCGCAGAACTGAGCTCGCGAGGCCGATGCGAGAATGCGCCATCGCGAGTGGCCGACGGCCTGTGTCACAGGCTCCTCCAGATCCAGCAATCCTACAATCCCTTTAAAAATAGCCCCTCAAAACTCATCCACCTCTAAGCCCGTTAAACACGTGGATTAATTAAACCCAACTGATGATCCAATTAGGCAATTAAGCGCTTTGGGATTAAACAGACGGAACCTGTTTGTCTGTTTCCGTCTTCTGATTGGTTCTCCAGCACGGAGGGGCGGAGGGGGGTAAATGCCAGACTGGGGGCGGAGAGCACAAAGCACAGACCTCATCACCCCCCACGCTCTGCACCAACCAATGAAAACGCTGGAACCTCAGAAGAGGAGGCGTTGCGGTGGGGCACGGCCAGCAGCGAGAACAAAGAATGCAATTATACACACAAAAAAAAGAGAGAGGGAGAGAGAGAGAGGAACAGATAAAAGAAGCGAATAATAAATAAATATATTAGTGAGTGGGAGAGAGACGGAGAGCCTGTCTCCGGGGAAACTGAAACGGAAAGGCGCAATATTCCCGGCCAGATTATGCATGAGCCGCCACCTTATCAGGTGACCTTCAATTTGGAGACGCGACTCGGCCAGAGCCTGGGGCTGCCGCTTGCTCTGATTGGCTGACAGCTCCAGACCTACTGACAAAAGAAATTAACATGGGGATTTATATATATATATATATAAATATAATATGCTCTTAGGACATGGTGGAGAGAGGCAGAAAAGTCATTATGTTCTCTGAAGCATGCTGGGGGGAGAGCGGGTTAGCGTTACCTGAGCTGGTGACAGAAAGCGCTCTGATTTAATAACAGATAGCACAGCCTGACTCTCTGATTGGGTGATAAATATTGCAGACTGGTGGGGGGGTGAGTGAGGTGTACGGTCTACGGGACCCCCAGGAAATAGGGGGGGGGGGGGGGGGGGAGAGACTCCGTGGGACGAGCACGCTCTTTAGCACACTTCTAAAAAAAAAAAAAGCCTCTAAACAAATGTTTGAAGAGAAGATTCCCACGGGAGCCGGATTGCGGAGGAGATATGTCAGACGATGAGAAATACCGGCGGCAAAGATGAAAGGGGAAAAAAAGGAAAAAAGTATTTTTATTAACATCGCTGCAGTTTTTTTCATTAAAGCCAAACGGTATTTGCTTTTTATTCATTTAAGAAAAAGTGACATTCTGTCAGGGCTGTTTTGAGAGTTCACTGTTCAGCATGGCAACAAAAACATGTCATCTCCTAACGCTGTCAGCCTGCGCTTGTTATAATGACACTGCCTGCGCTTGTTATAATGACACTGCCAGCCATGTGTGTGGCTTTTACAACACTGCTCTGGCACTGAGCCTGTAAGGAAACAAACATGTCTGTCATTATTACACACCCTCTACGATAGTGTACACACACACACACACACACACACACACACACACACACACACACACACACACCATATACACAGTACACACACCACATACACTCAGAAATACATACCCCACCCACACCACATACTGTACATATACAAACCCCACACACAGACATACCATACACACACACACACACACACACACACACACTATGATAGCACACACACACACACACACACACACACACACACTATGATAGCACACACACACACACACACACACACACACACACTATGATAGCACACACACACACACACACACACACACACTATGCTAGCACACACACACACACACACACACACACACACACACACACTATGATAGCACACACACACACACACACACACACACTCTATGATAGCACATGCACACACACTCTACACACACACACACACACACGTCTCGTTGCCGCTCTGAGGGAGACAGAGAGATGGGGTCAGAGTTCAGCTCTTAACTGCTCCATCTCCATGTAGTGGGTAACAGAGCCGTCAGCTTCCACAGGGAAAGACAGAGAGAGGAACCGCCGCACAAATTTGTCAAAAAAACAGAAAAAAGCACCAGCGTAGAGGGAAGACAGAGAGTGGGAGAGAGAGAGAGAGGAGAGAGAGAGAGAGAACGAGAGAGAGAGAGAGAGAGAAGAGAAGAGAGAGAGAGAAGAGGAGAGCAGAGGGAGCGGAGGGAGGCCCTTATCGAAAGCTGGCCACATTCCTCGCAGGAAGATAAAAAGAGGCCAAATTAACTGGATCACAGGACGTGTGGCAGTGATGAATGGGGGGTTAGGGGTTTATACCTTACAGATAAAGGGCTGAGAGAATACTCATAATAATGCCAGAAGAAAACACACACATACACACTCACACACACACACACACACACACACACACACAAACACACACACATACACACTCACACTGCCGCGCACACGCACGTACACACAAACACACTGGTGCACCGGCTACCTGCTGAGCGGAAATGGCTATTTCTGCCGCTAATGCTATAGCGCCGCTGCTAAGCGGGGGGGAACAGACAGCGGATCTCCGTGGTAACGCAGGAGAGAAGGAAGGAGCACCTGCACGAGTGGAGCCCCCTGGGTGTGATTTACGGCCCTGTTCGCCCTGCGCGGGCGGCGGCTTCATTGCGTGGGTGGGGTCAATCGCGGACAGGGATCACGCATCATGTATTACTATAAGCCCACCTGACATTGGGCCCGGAGAGGAGGGGTAACTGATGTTATATTACACGTTATAGGATGCCCATTGCCACAGCGTTGCTCATTGCTCATGTCTTGTCGTGACTTTTCAGAAGACGCATCAAACTGTAACTTTTCAATGCCAACGGAGAGGACAAAACTTTTACCGTTAGGAATATCGCAAGTGGCGCCCGGTGATCCGATGACATCACGGCGGGACCCAGAATTCCTCCTGCTCCCGAGAGATGTGCGCAGTCCATTATCCTCCCCCTCCCGCTGCGCGACCCGGTCCGCTTTACGGTCCCCCTGTTCCCAGTGAGGGGGCGGCGGCAGTACGCCGGCCCCCCGCGATTCCGCGGCGCGTCGTGCGCCGTTTGTTTTCCCATCATCCCCGGCGGCGTGGGAGGGGCTGATTAGCTGAGCTTGCCTGGCTGTCATGGACGATGCCCCGTGGGTGTTCGCCGGCGTCACGTGGACCGCGCTGTAGCGCTCGCTCCTGATTGGTCCGTCACCATCCGAATGCGGTCTAAACCTACTGTGAGGAGCTGAGAGTGCGGTCTACTTAATGCCTCCAGTCTAAACCTACTGGTGAGGAGCTGAGAGTGCGGTCTACTTAATGCCTCCGGTCTAAACCTACTGTGAGGAGCTGAGAGTGCGGTCTACTTAATGCCTCCAGTCTAAACCTACTGTGAGGAGCTGAGAGTGCGGTCTACTTAATGCCTCCAGTCTAAACCTACTGTGAGGAGCTGAGAGTGCGGTCTACTTAATGCCTCTGGTCTAAACCTACTGTGAGGAGCTGAGAGTGCGGTCTACTTAATGCCTCCAGTCTAAACCTACTGTGAGGAGCTGAGAGTGCGGTCTACTTAATGCCTCTGGTCTAAACCTACTGTGAGGAGCTGAGAGTGCGGTCTACTTAATGCCTCCGGTCTAAACCTACTGTGAGGAGCTGAGAGTGCGGTCTACTTAATGCCTCTGGTCTAAACCTACTGTGAGGAGCTGAGAGTGCGGTCTACTTAATGCCTCTGGTCTAAACCTACTGTGAGGAGCTGAGAGTGCGGGTCTACTTAATGCCTCCGGTCTAAACCTACTGTGAGGAGCTGAGAGTGCGGTCTACTTAATGCCTCTGGTCTAAACCTACTGTGAGGAGCTGAGAGTGCGGTCTACTTAATGCCTCTGGTCTAAACCTACTGTGAGGAGCTGAGAGTGCGGTCTACTTAATGCCTCCGGTCTAAACCTACTGTGAGGAGCTGAGAGTGCGGTCTACTTAATGCCTCCGGTATATGCAAGCTGTTGGATCATTATATTGTGTGTGTGTGTGTGTGTGTGTGTGTGTGTGTGTGTGTGTTTGGTGGATGTGTGGGCGTGTTTGTGTGTGTGTGTGTGTGTGTATGGTGTGGTGTGCGTGTGTTTGGACATCTTGCTTTTTCAAGGAGTTAGTGTTCTGTTTGAGCTCTTATTTTACCATAATCGCATTTCAACCAGAGGTCCCAGCTGAATGCAAGAGGTCTCTATCCTCTCCACTTCTTACTCACGACAGAGATTCCATTCAGAGTCTATGGATAACAGCAACAAACATCCCATATATTTGTCTCTCTGAAACATTGGCTAGCAGTCAATTTAGTCGCACTGCTAACCAATCTGTAACTATGCCGCTCTAGATGGTAAAAAAAAAAAAAAAATAGTCCGGCGAGCTCACGTTCTTTTCCGTCTTTCTGAAAAGCAGCTCAATGTCAGGGTCTTAAAGCACCCGATTCTATAGGATAACACATGGCTATAGGGATGTTAGAAAACCTGCGGGATTCTATAGGATAACATGGCTATAGGGATGTTAGAAAACCTGCGGGATTCTATAGGATAACATGGCTATAGGGATGTTAGAAAAACCTGCGGGATTCTATAGGATAACATGGCTATAGGGATGTTAGAAAACCTGCGGGATTCTATAGGATAACATGGCTATAGGGATGTTAGAAAACCTGCGGGATTCTATAGGATAACATGGCTATAGGGATGTTAGAAAACCTGCGGGATTCTATAGGATAACATGGCTATAGGGATGTTAGAAAAACCTGCGGGATTCTATAGGATAACATGTCTATAGGGATGTTAGAAAACCTGCGGGATTCTATAGGATAACATGGCTATGGGGATGTTAGAAAACCTGCGGGATTCTATAGGATAACATGGCTATAGGGATGTTAGAAAACCTGCAGGATTCTATAGGATAAACATGGCTATAGGATGTTAGAAAACCTGCGGGTTCTATAGGATAACATGGCTATAGGGATGTTAGAAAACCTGCGGGATTCTATAGGATAACATGGCTATAGGGATGTTAGAAAACCTGCGGGATTCTATAGGATAACATGGCTATAGGGATGTTAGAAAACCTGCGGGATTCTATAGGATAACATGGCTATAGGGATGTTAGAAAACCTGCGGGATTCTATAGGATAACATGGCTATAGGGATGTTAGAAAACCTGCGGGATTCTATAGGATAACATGGCTATAGGGATGTTAGAAAACCTGCGGGATTCTATAGGATAACATGGCTATAGGGATGTTAGAAAACCTGCGGGATTCTATAGGATAACATGGCTATAGGGATGTTAGAAAACCTGCGGGATTCTATAGGATAACATGGCTATAGGGATGTTAGAAAACCTGCGGGATTCTATAGGATAACATGGCTATAGGGATGTT
>CM056387.1:27517386-27558036 GCA_029718625.1 Synaphobranchus kaupii
CGATGTCACCCCCAGAAATTGGGCACAGCACATATTGATAGATGTCAACAGTTACCACTTCCATACAGGTGGTTGTATTTTAAATTTTCAGCCTTATGATTCAGTAGTAATTCAATATGTATTTAGTGTTATTTATTATATGATGACATACATATATGGACGTGTGCTGTTTGCTGTGTAGTGATTTCAGTGCGTAATGTAGATGTGCTGGTATTGTTTAACTCATTGTACAAGTTAAACTCTCAGGGTGGCTGTGATGACACAGTCCCTGGGGGTTATCAATTCGCCGTGACTCACAGGAAGTGCTGAAATAATGTGTTTCCTGTTCCCAGGAGAAACTGGCTGGAAACCTGCTGGGAAAGGGTGGGTGTCTGATGTCCTTTATTCCGGTTAATAAACTGTTTATTACTGACAATAACCTCAAAAAAAAAAAACTCCGTTCCTGTCAGTAACCTCACAATAACCTGTATAAATTTCTGTCGATGGCCAATGACCTATGTTCAGTAGTGAAAATAACCTGTTTACTGCTGCTGAGACCTCACTGATAAACTCACTGCAGGTGTGAATGTAGTGTGAGTAGAAAGGGGTCCTGCAGACAGAAAGTTGGTCATCTGTACTTCCTGCTTCGTGTTCATTTGTGTGTCCCCACAGGAAGGAGATGAAGGATCCGGACCAGCTTTATGCCATGTTGAAAAGCATCCTACAGCATGTGAAGGTGAGACACACAGACAGACAGACAGTCAGACAGACAGATAGAGAGAGAGAGAGAGCTGTGTACTGGGCCCATAGACAGACAGAGAGATGGACAGACGGACGGAGAGACAGACAGGGCGTTTAGCGTGTGTTGTTGTGTCTCTGACAGGGTCATCAGAACGCTTGGCCCTTCATGGAGCCTGTAAAGAAAACGGAAGCTCCAGGGTACTACCAGGTCATCCGCTTCCCCATGGGTACGTAGGGAATGATACCAAACACTAAATATTCAGCGCTATCAGTACCGTCATTAACGCTGTAATAGTGATTGTGTGTATATTAATTAGTGTAACAGTGAGTTAGCATGCTGTTATTAGTGTAATAGTGAGTTAGCATGCTGTTATTAGTGTAATAGTGAGTTAGCATGCTGTTATTAGTGTAATAGTGAGTTAGCATGCTGTTTAGTGTAATTGAGTTAGCATGCTGTTATCACAGTGTAATAGTGAGTTAGCATGCTGTTATTAGTGTAATAGTGAGTTAGCATGCTGTTATTAGTGTAATAGTGAGTTAGCATGCTGTTTAGTGTAATTGAGTTAGCATGCTGTTATTAGTGTAATGGTGAGCTAGCATGTTGTAATTACAGAGTAATAGTGAGTTAGCATAGCATGCTGTTATTAGTGTAATAGTGAGCTAGCATGCTGTTATTACAGTGTAATAGTGAGCTAACATGTCCTCCTTAGACCTGAAGACGATGAGCGAGCGACTGAAGAGCCGGTACTACACCACAAGGAAGCTGTTCATGGCCGACATGCAGCGCATCTTCACCAACTGCCGTGAGTACAACCCTCCCGAGAGCAAGTACTACAAGTGCGCCAACCTGCTGGAGAAGTTCTTCTACACCAAGATCAAGGAGGCTGGACTGGTCGACAAGTAACAGGGCCTCAGAGCCTGGACCGGAACTCAGAACCGGAGCGGAACCGGAGCGGCAGAGTTTCCCCCAAACACAGAGACTTCAGCTGTGCTTTCTGCCTTCTTGTTTGGAGAAATGGGCACGGACACAGATCCAGTGTGTGAGGTCGCACTGGAGGGAGCCTTTTTTTTTTTTTTTTTTTGCTCTCTATGTCATTCGCTTTCTTCTCTCTCTCTCTCTCTCTCTCTCTCTCTCTCTCTCTCTCTCTCTGCTAACTCAGGAAAAAAAACAAACACAAGCCCACTGATTCACAGGCAACTGAGCGTGAGGTTTAGTGCTGATCCAATGGGGGTTTAGTGCTGATCCAATGGGGGTTTAGTGCTGATCCATTGGGGGTTTCGTGCTGATCCAATGGGGGTTTAGTGCTGATCGAATGGGGGTTTAGTGCTGATCCAATGGGGGTTTAGTGCTGATCCATTGGGGGTTTCGTGCTGATCCAATGGGGGTTTAGTACTGATCCAATGGGGGCTCAGGAGGCAGGTCCGGAATCACGGCGTTCCGTACTGCGCGGGGATCCAGCGCCTAATAACACTCGGCCCATCCCAAAAACGCCATCACCATGGAAACGGGACTCGGCGGTGCGTAGTACTCTGTGTGTCTGTGTGAGCGAGTGAATGTGTATTACTTTATCATGTCTAAATATGGTGTCCCAGAATTCTTCAGTGTTTACAGGTCAAAGGTCATGTGTTGGTTTATCAAGAGAGTTCCACCTGCCAAAAAATGAGGATATTTTGCCTGGAAAGATTTTCAAAAGAAGAAAAATAACGAGCAGCTCTTAATCTTCTGTTTCAGATGTTTTTAGTTTCTCAACTCTTTGTTTTGTTTGTAACTGACATTTTTCCCCATAATCTCATATTTCTGAAAAAGCGAAGGCCTGTTGTTAACAGGTAGACAAAATGCACTTATCATAAAGGCAAATATGCAGCAAAAAATAGTAAATAGCATTTTCTTGATAATTGTGTTCAACAAGAAAAAAAAAAAACTAATGCACGCTTTGCCTATTAATTTAAGTACGTAGCGTATAATTATTTATGTGCTGTAATTCTAAAGGTTTGTCAGTATAATGTCCAGAAAAGGTCTTATTGTCTACCCTGCAGAAAAATATGGATACGTTTGTATTTTGAAAAAAAAAGAAAAAAAAAAGATTGTGCAATAATTAGTAGTTTTGTCGTTTTGTATGTTTGTACTTTTAAATATTTAGGAATATTTTGGCTTTTGTATTATGTGAAAAAAGATATTTTAAGACCTTTCTACATTTGGTTCTAAAGGATATAGCATATTTTATAGAATGATTAAAATAGACCAAGCGCAACACGTTAGTGTACGATTTCTTTTCTTTAGACAAGGGGGGGGAAAAACCTGCAGTTCGATGTGAAATTTGACCGATGTGTAAAATACTCTTAGTGACGATCCTTTCTGACTCTCATTCACTTAGAAGGGTCAATACTATTCCAATAATTCACTGTGTTCATATTAGGGGAGTATCCGGAGCCCAATAATCAGGGAAAGCACGAATAATACGTTGGAACAGATATTTTTTTTCTACCCGAAGTTGGTCGTTAATATTCGGATTCGGGGGAGAAAAAAAAAACGAGAGACTAATTCGGCTCAGCTAGCTATCTGCCAGAGATTTAATTAATTGAGATATCACTCCTGTTAGTGGCTATCAGCATTATAAAACCAAACTGTGACTTAATGTTTATAAAGATATTTTGCTAACGTATTACGTCTAGGGTCTCAAGGTCTCCTGTATGCTATTGATAGACTAGCGTATAGCGTTAACGTTACAAGTCCACAGTGTGGATTCATTGCGAGTTGAATGTTAAACAATTTGGGTAGAAACAAGTATTCACAGAATCCGTGATAAAGGCTAAATATTAATTTAGTGCGATTGTCACGAATATGTACCTACATCCACTTTTTATGTTTTCTCTCCACCCATGAACAGCACAGCAGCCGAGAGCTGGCTCTAGTTAGCAAGCTAACATGTACAGTAAGCTGAAAGTTTAATGAATGAAACGGATAGTGGGTTGGAAACGGATATTTTCTCTCTCACCAGGGAGTCAGTCATTAATTTTCTCGTATGGACGGCGAAAGCGAGTGGCTGGCTAGCTACGCTGATTGCAGCTTGCTCTGCTGCAAGTGCAATGTTACGCCAAATCTCAGTGCTCAACGCTGCGCAAAGGCTAACGTTAATGCCAGTGGGCTCAGTCCGCAACAAGCACTGTGGTCACACAAAATGACACAAGCGCACACACACACACCCTTGACTGCCGCTTCATGCAACCTACAATCTGCAATATGTTTAACCCTCATGAATTTGGCATCGCATTTCACATAGCGCAAAAACAAAACGAGAGGGCAGGCTGAGCGAGCTAGGAGCAATACAGGGGCAAACCAAAAAAATTAAAAATATGTCATACAATATGTCAAAGTACAATATGAAATCACAACAGGCAGAACGGTTTGTTATTGTGGAAATAGTTTCCATTCAAATGTATAATGGAATGGTTTCATGTTTTTATAAAACTGCCATTTCATTTCATGCCTTTTCAGTTAATTATATATTGTACCTCAGATTTTTTCCAGTTCTTATCCAAAATTATTGTTCAGTGTCCCCCAGTTAGGGGGTGGGGGTAAGATAAATAAGTATAAAGTACAGAATATAGTTCTTATGAAAAGTTTTGAAAAGAAAAAAGTGGGAGGGGGGTGAATAGCAATTAATTTTAGACTAGAAAATATGACATTTCCTTAGGCACTGGCTGCCCTGTTCAAATACATGCATGGCATCACCACCGCTGATGCAGTGTCTCCACCAAACCACAAGATGGCACTGCACTTTCAGGAAGACATCATTGACAATATACATATATCAACGGATGCTTTTATTTAGGATATACACAGTATATATACACAGTAGTTTCTATAAACCATGCTACGTCAATTGCCTTTGTTTTTAAAAAAATCAGCACATGGAAACAATGCATTTACGTAACCATGAGCAGAACTGATGAGGACATTTGATTGGTTGACATACTGAGGGAGCTACAGTCTGATTGCCCGACATACTGGGAGCATGCACAGCACCATTATTCCTCACCTGTCAATCACAAATCTGTCCTGGTTTGGATCATAAAACACACACACACACACACATACTCCTCTACCCCTTCAAGCGTAAAACATGTCTCAACTCCCCACTAGAAGGAGTTGTGATTCAAAAGGTAAAATCCAGTCTGTACAATACAGGTAGCATATCTCCTGCAGATAGAGGTAAAAGGTACCTTCAATTATTAACTCAAATACCACCAGAAAAGCATCAGTGGTAGTATAAAAAAAACTAAAAACAAAAAACAACATGGTGTAGCTGCTTATTGGGGGGATGGGCTTAGGCCACGCCCCCAGGAAACTGAGCATGCTCAGAGGCAACCGACGAATGACTCGTTGTACTTGTTCATCGCTGGGGTCTGCGAGCTCTTCACCGAGCGGCGCTTCTGCTTGAAGATGGGCGAGCGCAGGAACTGAGTGTCCGTAAACTTGTCACCGCGTCGCAGTTTCCTGCCAGAGAGGAGGAAGGAGAGTCTGAACACTGACCCAGGATCAGCCAAGCACAGCCCAGCGTTCCCCAAACTAGAGCCCCCACCACAGTTCTATATTAACTAGAGTCAGTTATTAGTCCCATCATTTTTAAATAAAAACGGGTTGCTGTTTCAGAAAGAGTCACACATTTCAGTCTCGCTGTGTTTTGTAGCGGTTTTGCGATTAGTGTTCCCAAACATTCCTGGCAAGTGACAAATTTATTTTAGATTTCATTTTTATTAAATAAATGTAATGTATCCATGTGTCACGAAATGCATTAAACGCCATATTTTATTGTGCGCAACAAATCGTTTCATTTCCTGTTTAATATACATATTACTTTTTTTGAAAATGTTTGATTTCCAAATACGATTCTTAGGAGATACATATAATACAATTCTCTCACAAACAACAAATATTAAATAAATATGTAACTTTACGGCAAAACGGATTGTGTCGGCAACTGTGGAGTACAGCAGATAGCCTACAGGCAGATACCCTGGCTAATCTACAGCTAGCTCTGCAGCCGTACTTCCACTGAGAATTTAGGTGAGCACAAAGTAAAGGATTCAACGATAGTTTGACTTGAAAAAATGATGGTATAATCACTGAAAATAACCCCGATAGACTGTCGTCGTATTTTATTTGCTTTGGGTGCACCTTGGAGTGTTTAAGTGCGTTTGGTAGTGGATGCTACTAGTTTCCTACGAGTTGCACTAACATTGGACAGCATGGAATTATCTGAAAATGGTTTCCATCAATCAACTACATCATGGGTAAGTCGTAATTGAGACATTATGTCCAAAATTCCGAACTAACCCTTTAAAGCGAAGTTATTACTATCACTGTTGGCAAATGTCCACTCAAGTTCATTTAATATTTAAATGAAATCACCCCTTTAATATACAAATTGCATTTTTTTTTTTATTACGGAATTTATAGCCACTTTTGGCAGCAGATTACACCAAAAGGTTATCACTGTTATTGTCGGCAAATGTCTACTCAAGTTGATTGAATATTTAAGTGAAATTTCTGCAATTAATTAATATTTTCGAGTTCTATTACTGCATCAAATCATCAGACTGCCTTTCTAACCAGTTATAATTGAGCAATATGAATATTAGTAGGTTTTACGCAAGAAATTAATATTAGGCTATAGTAAAAAAACAACACACCATAAAATGCCATAAACTAAAATATTTATACGCTATTAGCCTGTCTTCATTAACAAGATGCTTTCAACAGTAATAGGTCACTCGTCACTATATTCATCAGCGTAATGGTCGTCACCAGGTTGCCACGGTGATCGTCGCCAGGTTGCCACGGTGACTTACGCGTTGAGCGTGGGCTCCTTGTAGTTGACGGCGCAGGCGCTGCGGCGTTTGCGGGTGGGGACGGGGGCGGAGTCACCGCCGGAGGAGGAAAGGCGCGGCCGTCCAATGGAGAACTTCGGAACGCTGCAGAAGAGAGACGATTGGTCACGTCACACGGACCCGACCTGCGATGGGGAGGAGCCCAGAGAACACCTGTGCAGGTGAGGGAGGGGGGGGGGGGGGGGGTGAGGACAAGTGAGTGGGGGGGGGGGGGGGGGGGGGGGGGGGGGGGGGTGGGGGGGGGGTGGGGGGAGGTGAAAGGGAGTAAGAGAAAAGGAGGAAGGAAAGTGGGGGATAGAAAGACTTGAGTTGGACTGTGTGGACTATATTGAGATCAGTGAAAGTGTACAGACAACCAGAAGCATGTTATGATTCATTATAATCACTTATGACTTATTATAACCATGTTGTGACTCCACCTATGAGTCACCAGTGATGGTTATAGAGTACTCAGGTGACTACGTCACGCTGGTTTCGGAAGTAAATTCCCCATTCATTTAGAGCGTAGACATTAACTAAAACTTAAACCATTTCTAGTGATTATGTCTTACCATCAATTTCCTGGACTGTTCAATATAACGCCCGTTCGCAAAATATGTCGTTTTTCTGGACCAACTTTGAATATATTTTACGTTTCAGTATTTTTTTGTGAATATACCAGCGCTGCCACTGTTTAAAATCTCGACGTTCCATAATTCCCTCCAGACGAGCGTCTCCAAACATTGTCATATAACGTTAGCCAGCAGTAGCACACAACTCACTTTTTTCTAACGTTAGCCAGCTAGCTTGAAGGACTAAAAGCTAGAATTGCTTTATGTGGTTAATCCTAGCATAGTTTCTGACCTTGTCGGGCAGGCTTCTCAACTTAGCAAGATAACGTTAGCTCGTCTTCAGTGGCAGCACAGCCAAAAATGTTGAGATGATATCTGATTGGTCGAGAACCACCCGTGTGTTGCAGTATTGGATATGTAGTCTGTTAAAGTGGACTACAAGACAAACTATTAATCCATTACTTTAAAAAAAAAAAAATTGGAACATGCGATATATAGAATATATCCTTATACCACACAGGCTAATCCAGGAACGTTTCGGCTCATTCTATAAATCAGATTTCAAGAAATAGTCTCCGAAGCCCGTTCTATCTTCCAGAGGGAATTTACTTCCAAAACCAGACTTCGCCCACGTCATACATGACATACTCACTTGAGTACTCTGTGCAGCTAATTGTGTTCAGTTGGACCCCGCCCCATGGGCGTGGCACCCACACGACCGGCCTACGCCCAAATACCCGTACCTCTCCTTCTCTTCTTCTCGGTGGTAACCAGGGGGCGGGTCTTCCGCTCCGTTGCCGGGGTGAAGCAGGTCACGGGGGTAAATCCACACAGGGGGCTGTCTAGCAGACACTCCTCTGGCTCCTCCCCTAGGGTGAGAGGGGCGGGCTCAGCCACTGACGGGAACACTTCTGGCTCCGCCCCAAAGGTGAGAGGGACCATGCCCTCTTTACCTGTGGAGGAGGGGCAGGTCAGTCTCTTCCCCTGTTAAATTTGCCTGCATTTCTGCCATTAATCAGCCGCTCAACACATATTACTGATATGCTTTACCCATGATGCACCTGTCCCAGCGCAGGCTGCTGTGCTTTACCCATGATGCACCTGTCCCAGCGCAGGCTTCTGTGCTTTACCCATGATGCGTCTGTTCCAGCGTAGGACGCAGTGCATTACCTGGTTGGTTCTTGTCCACGGCGCTCGTGTGACGTGTTTTGGGGTGACGGGGGACCCCAGTTGTGTGGGTTTCAAGTAGCTCTTGGCTCTGGGGCACATCGGCACATCGCCCCACTTCATTGGACCCTGGGAACGGAACACAACGAACACGCAGATAGAATAATGTTCCTGCTCAGCGAGTGAGCACGTACTAATTACACGCACATATTTACCGCTTTGCCCCGGAAACCAACCCTGACCTTGGCCAGCAGCCCCACAGGGTGGCATGTAATCGGCTCAAATGTCACCAGCAGGGTTCACTCTTTACCAGTTCATTATATGTGACCAACACCTGTAATATAATATTGTGATTGTGGGGATGGAGAAGTTATAATTGTGGACTGGCGGGGTGGATTGTGATCGCGGAGCTGGGGGGGAGAGCTGGGGGGGGGGGGGGGGTTGACGCCTAGCATCCCTGCCTGGGGAGGGAGGAGTTTCGGACTACAGGTTTTTCCCGCCTTTTTAGGCCTGCGGCTGCTGCGCAGATTAGGACAGTTTTTTTCTTCTAGGAGGTAAAAAAAGAACCCCCTTTATATTGCATCTCCTCTCAGTTTCCCAATTCCTAATCCTAATCCTAATCCATATCCAATTCCAAAAACCCATCCATCGACCGATGGCTTCAAAAGTGCAATATCACGTTCTCCTGCAGAATGTGCAGATATACATATACGTATACGTGTACATATATACATACAGATTTATAAAACCCTGCACTTGATCTTGGATTTAAAAAAGCAGATTTTAATAGCAGTAACACTGTAAAAGTACTGTAAACATAAATACATTTCGTTGACTCACCGCAGATGGCCAGCGGTTTTTGGGGAAACATTCTCCTTGTCCCGCGCTGTCCCCTTCGCGTGACGGGCCTGCAGGGCGGACCGCCGCTTGGACCGCACCCTCCTGGGCGGAGTCTGTACTCTGGCTCCACCCCTCGCGTTCGGTCGGGGCTTCCTATAGGGCAGGTACAGACTGTCGTCCTCATCCTGCGACGAGCTGGACTCTGAGCTCGAGAGGCTGGACTCTGAGCTCGAGGGGCTGGCTCTTCCCTCAGCTACGCCCTCACAAGGCGTGGCCACGCCCGGCTCCTCCCCCGCCGGCCGGCCCCCAGCCCGAAACGGGGTCAGGTGCACAGCCTCCTCGCAGTCAAAGTCGAAAGTGTCGTTGGAGCCCAGGGTGGCGTTGAGCCTGTCGCCGGGCGTGGCCGAGGAGGCGGGGTCTCTGCTTGTTTTTAGCGCGTTCGCGGCTCTGGGACCGGCCCCTGGGCTTGGCGTTTTCCCACGGCCTCTTCAGAGCCGCGCGGTCCGGCCTGCGCCCCGCGCTCCGGTTTCACTCGGGAAGCAATCGGCTTCCTCTGCCGCTGCTGCTGGGTGTGGCCAGGAACCTTCGGGGGCGGGGCCTCAGGGGTGGACTGCTGGGCGGGGCCAAATTCCTGGGGGAGGGGCTCCAGGTCCAGATTGAGCTCCGGCTCCCCCTGATGGTCAGCGGCCGGTTCCGTAACGCGGTCACCCGCCACCCCAACCTCCGCTGGCTCCTCCCCCTCACAGACAAACAGTTCCGGGAGGGCGGGGGCTGTTCCTCTGGCAGAAGGAGCGACGCCCTCTCTTGTGGGTGGAGCCTTGCCTGCTCTCACACCGCCGTCTCGCTGTCACTGTCCTCGGCAACGCCGCCTGCGCAAGACTCTCAGCCACCAGCGGGGGAGCTGTGAGAGAGAGAGAGAGAGAGAGAGAGAGAGAGAGAGGAGAGAGAGAGAGAGAGAGAGAGAGAGAGAGAGAGAGAGGAGAGAGAGAGAGAGAGAGAGAGAGAGAGAGGAGAGAGAGAGAGAGAGAGAGGAGAGAGAGAGAGAGAGAGAGAGAGAGGAGAGAGAGAGAGAACATTAACAGGGCTAAATGTAACGTTCAGAAAATCTCTCTTTACTGACACCGGTGGCCGTTAAGTGAACTGCAGCCAGTTCTGTGACTGCTGCAGCAGAGAGAGGGAAGGTGCTTAGACGTCACATCCTTCATTCACAAAATGATTTCCTGGCAAACAGACCAAAATTCTTCACAATAAATCAAAAATTGACCTGTAGGCTTTTATACGCAATGGAAAGTCGGGGAAGGTCTCATTTTTTAAGTTACAATCTGTTCATACATTGGCAATTGATAGCAATTCATGCATGTAATAATCTTACTTATAGCCCCTTTAAATACACACACTATACTATATACACTATACTGTACATTACAACTAAATACACACTATATTATACTACATACACTATACTGTACGTTCGAACTAAATACACATATTATACTATACTATGCACACACATGCTATACTATACACACACACCTTCATCCACTGGCTGAGAAGGCTCCTCAATGCAGGTGTCAATTCTGAAGGGCTCTTGTTCACAGCTAGGATTGATCCTGGACATAACGCAAGCGTGCAAGCAAGCGCGCAAGCGCGCGCGCACGCACGCACGCACGCACGCACGCACGCACGCACGCACGCACGCACGCACGCACGCACAGCAGGACGTTTAGAAATCATCATATATGAACTACTACAGTCTAAGAAGTATAGATCATTCCTAAGCATGGCTGTTTGCAGTAGAAGCTAAGAAACAGTTGTATGGTTGTTCTAGACCGACAGGTTTAAATGGTTACAGTCTGTGGTCATGTTCTCTATAGTAACACCTTGAGCCCAGGACAGGTAACAGCTTGCTCACCTGAGTGGGGGAGCTGGTGAAGGGGGCGGCTCCTGGATCCACAGACTCCTGCTCTTGGGGAATACTCTGAGGGGGAAGAGAGCTGCTGAAACCTGGTGGAGTCACTGAGCCCCTCCCCCTTACCTGTGTCAACTCCTCCCCCTTACCTGTGTAAGCCCCTCCTCCTCACCTGCAGCTTGCTGGCGCTCCTCGTGCTCGTGCAGCTTCCTCTTGAGGAGCAGCAGGTGGAGCAGGAGGGTCTGCTGCTCCCGCCTCATCTGCAGGATGAGCCCCTGGGCCTGCCGAACCTTCGCCTTCTCCTCCTCCAGCGCCCGCGCCAGAGCGCGGTTATTCACCTGCACGCTCTTCAGCACCAGCGGCTTACTGCTGCCTGAGACACGCACGCACAGACACGCACTCACCGCACACACAGACACGCACACGCGCGCACACACAGGGAGAGAGGGAGGGAGGGAGAGAGGGAGGGAAGGAGAGGGAGGAGAGAGGGAAGGAGAGGGAGGGAGAGAGGGGAGGGAGGGAGGGAGGGAGGGAGGAAGGGGGGGGAGGGAGGGAGGGAGGAAGGGGGGGGGGGGAGGGGAGGGAGGGAAGGGGAAGGAGAGAGGGAGGGAAGGAGAGGGAGGGAAGGAGAGGGAAGGAGAGGGAGGGAGAGGGAGGGAGGGAGAGGGAGGGAAGGAGAGGGAGGAGAGAGGGAAGGAGAGGGAAGGAGAGGGAGGGAAGGGGAGGGAGGGAGAGAGAGAAGGAGAGAGGGAGTGAGGGAAGGGGAGGGAGGGAGAGAAGGAGAGAGGGAGTGAGGGAAGGGGAGTGAGGGAAGGGGAGGGAGGGAGAGAGGGAGGGAGAGAGAGAAGGAGAGAGGGAGGGAGGGAAGGAGAGGGAGGGAGAGAGGGAAGAAGAGGGAGGGAGAGAGGGAGGGAGGGAGGGAGAGAGGGAGGGAAGGGGAGGGAGGGAGAGAG
Source organism: Synaphobranchus kaupii (assembly GCA_029718625.1). Lineage (NCBI taxonomy): Eukaryota > Metazoa > Chordata > Actinopteri > Anguilliformes > Synaphobranchidae > Synaphobranchus > Synaphobranchus kaupii. The sequence continues at coordinate 27,529,419 of CM056387.1, forward strand.
AGAAGGAGGAGAGGGAGTGAGGGAGGGAGGGAGTGAGGGAGGGAGGGAAGGGGAGGGAGGGAGGGAAGGAGAGGGAAGGAGAGGGGGGAGAGAGAGAAGGAGAGAGGGAGGGAAGGGGAGAGAGGGAGGGAGGGAGGGAAGGAGGAGGGAGGGAGAGGAGAGAAGGAGAGAGGGAGGGAGAGAGGGAGGGAGAGAGGGAGGGAGGGGAGAGGGAGGGAGGAGAGAGAGAGGGAGGGAGAGAGAGAGGGAGGGAGAGAGAGAAGGAGAGGAGAGAAGGAGGAAGAGAGGGAGGGAGAGAGGGAGGGAGAGAGAGGAGAGAGAGAAGGAGAGAGGGAGGGAGAGAGGGAAGGAGAGGGAGGGAGAGAGAGAAGGAGAGAGAGAAGGAGAGAGGGAGGGAGAGAGGGAGGGAGAGAGGGAGGGAGAGAGAGGAGAGAGGGAGGGAGAGAGAGAAGGAGAGAGGGAGTGAGGGAGAGAGAGAGCGCCGAGAGGGAGGGAGAGAGAGAAGCCGAGAGAGAGAGGGAGGGAGAGAGGGAGGGAGGAGAGGGAGGGAGAGAGAGGAGAGAGGGAGGGAGAGCGAGAAGGCTGAGAGGGAGTGCAGGGAGAGGGAGATAAGTGGGTAAGTGCAGGGTCAATGAGTCCCAGAGGCTGGTATGTAGGTAAACCTGTAAAATGCTGTAAATGTCCTCACTGTTTATCTGGCCCTTGTTCTTAGAGAGCCCCCTGCTGGCGGCAGACACGCTCAACATGCGCTTATTCCTTTTCTCCTTCATCTTCTCCTTAATGTCCTCCAGACTCTGCTGGTACGACTTCTTCTGCACGCGCTCTCGCACCATGGCGACCTACACCGGGAGAAGGGACAGGGGAGGACAGAGAGAGATAGATGTCAGGATATGCTTCAGCAATGTAAGTGTACCCATGCCATGCCAATAAAGCTGATTTGAAGGGGGAAAAAAAACATAAACATGACAAGTTACAGTGGGGCCTGTCTGATCTTTGGTTACGCGCAATCTATCAGCTAACATTGCTGAAAATCGTAACGTTACCTTTAAATTCTGCAATAAAAACAAAACAAAAAACATCAGTTCTAGTGAAAAGGTGTCCACATTTTCGGACCCAGCTGATTCAAACTTTCAGACAATCATTTTGTTATTTAAAAAAATGTAACGTTAAGGATTAATTTGCTATATAGAGAACTATAACGTATATAATATAAATGAAAACATTAATATATTTGGATGAGAATTGTTAACTAACCGTGTCATCGCTACATTAGAATGAGCTTTTTGCACATTTTTGGGTAGAATAATACTCCAGATTATAGGCTAACATAGCTCGTACTGCTACGTACCATCTACCCATCAAGCCAAGCGGGGTAACGTTACACTCGACAGCAAGAAAGCGAACCAAGCAACAAACGGCTAGTCAGTCACGTGCAGATTATAACATTGGCAGCAATTATTCAGCTAAAGTTAAGTTACGTCTAACGTTACTGTAAACTAACCTAGAGCGACGGTTCTCTATAACGTTACCCCGAATCTCATTTAAACCTCTCTAGTTAACGTTATGAATGACAACAAAAACGAGAGTTCAATTGGGTAGCTAGCTATGTGGCTAACTAGCTATAGCACGGACAAAACTCCAGGTTTAAAAATACGTTTATAATTTATGTTCTTGGAAGTAAACAAGCATTTGTACAACCACATTACCCGTCTGCTAATCGCCGATCTGGCAAATGAATTCTTATGAAATATTATTATTATCCTTCACAGTCTGGTCTCGCAATGCATTCCCCCGTTCTCTCGCGTTTACATTCGAATTATGCGCTGCGCGATCTGATTGGTTGTTCGGCCGCCGGAAGCTTAGTCACGTGATGTCACCTTCCACATCCGCTCACTTCCGTGTCTAGAATAGCAAACCAAAGCCCATAGAGAGTACTAAAATCTCTGACAGAACTGTAACATAATCGGGGCTATAAGTTAATAGTTAAGTCATGAAGTAGTGTTCGCTTTTGTCAATGAACCAACGACTGACATTATTCAAAGTGAAATGATCTACAGCAAGAAGCGCTAATTATAACTGCTATTAATAGTATTATACTTTAGTAAGCGTTTAAAGGCAATGCAATTTTACATTGTATATCTAAACATTCTGTTGGGCCTAACTGTCACATCACCGTCGGTATTTAATACCAATGGGAGCCATATAACAAGGGGGAAAAGACGTTCGTGGTAAAGTTAATCGAACGTAGTCTCGAGTTAAAATGCGGAATGCGATAATACGAGGTTCCAGCAGGTGGCAGTAAAAGCCAAATTGGGCTGACTTCTCATTGGAAAGATTGCGGTTTTTCGGACGGGTGTGATTTCACTAAATTGCTCTCCAGATCCCATTAGGCTGTCTAGCACATTAATAAATAAATTGTTATTTGCAGGAAAGTTCCTCTATGTTTTCAGGTGAATGGATGGAAAGAGTGTTCGTGTGGGCATGTGGTAGTGACATCATAAAGTTCCCTTGGTGATTCACTGTTACAGGTATGAGTCACATACTGGGGGTGGGGGGCAAATCACGACCTCTCCCAGAAATGGATCCCTGACTGAATGCTGGTCTCTTTTCCAAACTCAGTCCTGGCTGTGCATGCTGGTTTCTCTTCTCCAAACCAAACACATGCAGTTTCCTACAGTGAGCTGCTATTGGACCTCTGTGATGAATTTACAGGCAAAACTGCCCTCTAAGGCCACATATGCATGTCTAACCTGCTCTGTCATTCAGAGAGATCAGGTTCCTGTGGAACTTCCTTTAGAGTTGCAGTTTTTTAAATTATTTTTTTTAAATGTATTAATTTTTTTAAGAGTTTGGTTTCAGTTACTAGATTTCCTCTGTGCATCCCTGAGCCAATCTAACTGGAGTTTTGAATTCTAGGAGGGGGAGAGGCAGGTTACTGAAACTGCTACCTACCTGAGTGTGACACACAAGTCACACCTGTAGCCTACTCTGCTAACATCAGTCTAATGCTGGAGTCATGGAGGATCACAGTGTCTGCAGGTTTTGGAGGTTTTTTTTCCCAAGACACTACAAAAGGCCCCTTCCCAAGCCTAAATTAGCAACTAATTTAGGCCTTGGAAACAAGGTGCATGAACTCATTTGCTCACACTCAGCCAATTACAAAGGGCTCCAAACCTCTCACCCCTCAACCAATGAGAGCTGGCCTTTCACCCCTCTCTTCCAATGAGAAATGACCAATGAGCTGATGAATAACAAGCAGTTCACTGAATACATTTGCATAATCAAACCCTTCATTTGCATCAATCAGTGTTCGTAAAAAAAGAGCACATTCCGAGGACACACAGTGAGAATGCGTGTACAGTGCTGTATGTAGTATGTACTGTATGAGAATGCGTGTACAGTGCTGTATGTAGTATGTACTGTATGAGAATGCGTGCACAGTGCTGTATGTAGAAGCGATAAAGTGGAGCCTATTTTAGGAGTCACTGAAAGGCCTCACGGTGGAATGCTAATTAGCACTAACGAGACTATGGAGTGATCACTATGGAGACTGCCGGTCTGACTCCACCCACTCAGACACTTTCTAATTGTTGTTTCATTTTGGACTGTTTTTTTGGCTTATAGGACTCAGGTACAGAGCCGGGAGCTTATAGGACTCAGGTACAGAGCTGGGCGCTTATAGGACTCAGGTACAGAGCTGGGTGCTTATAGGACTCAGGTACAGAGCTGGGTGCTTATAGGACTCAGGTACAGAGCTGGGCGCTTATAGGACTCAGGTACAGAGCTGGGTGCTTATAAGGACTCAGGTACAGAGCTGGGCGCTTATAGGACTCAGGTACAGAGCTGGGCGCTTATAGGACTCAGGTACAGAGCCAGTGCTTATAGGACTCAGGTACAGAGCTGGGTGCTTATAGGACTCAGGTACAGAGCTGGGTGCTTATAGGACTCAGGTACAGAGCCGGGAGCTTATAGGACCCAGGTACAGAGCCGGGTGCTTATAGGACTCAGGTACAGAGCTGGGAGCTTATAGGACTCAGGTACAGAGCCGGGTGCTTATAGGGACTCAGGTACAGAGCCTGGGTGCTTATAGGACTCAGGTACAGAGCCGGGAGCTTATAGGACTCAGGTACAGAGCCGGGTGCTTATAGGACTCAGGTACAGAGCTGGGTGCTTATAGGACTCAGGCAGGGGCGGATTGGGACTATAAATCTAACCGGGAGTTTCAAAACCATGGCGGCCCAGCAACATTATTATTATTATTATTATTATTATATTATATTATTATTATTATTGTATAGGCCCTACATGTCGTATTAAGTTATTGTGCTGCTGTTGTTGTTGTTGTTACACGATGACGAGAGCGTGCATGTAGGCCTAGTTGTACTCGCAATCAGGACACACCCACGGTGGCATGAAAACGATACTTGCAATAACGGCCATGGTTTACTTTTGCTACTTAGGCTATGGTTTACTTTTGCTACTTGCAATAATAACTGCCACGGCGGGCACGAAAAATCACATTGAGCTGAATGATCCACTTCCAACAACACAAAAGTAAACACACATATAGCATACTTTTGCAATTTGCAATAATAAATGCCACGGCGGGCACAAAAACACAAGTGTGTCCTACCTTATTACACTGTCAGCAGGCGTCGCAGGAGGTCGCTTCTCTCAGATAGCTTGTCGTTTACATGCACAGCAATATCCGATTACTGGAAACGATCAGCTTACGCCAGTATTTAACTTATTGCGTTCACATGAACATAAGTAATGTGATTACTCCAAAAGCCGCGTTTACATGATTCTCTCCATAATCAGCTCTGTGGAAAACGTAGCTACTAACTGCTTCCTGTTGTAAGGACAAAAATGATCCGCCCGTCAAAAGTTTACGTTAGGCTATTATTATTATTATAGCTAGCTAGTAATTATTATAGCTACTTATTTATAGCTAATTGCTAGTACTGGTTGATTTATATTATTGTACTAGCTAGCTTTACCGATCTCTAAATGCTGGCGAATTTCCCGAAAATTTCAGTTATTTAATGTGCTAGCCACAAACTAGCTAGTACAAACACAAGCACGTAACACTGAACAATATATTTTCACCGGTGAAATGCAAATTTAATAATAAAATTCTGGAAGTGAGATGCTGAAGGAACCCCCAGGCATAGCAAATGTTGACGGGTGGAATCATTTTGACGTTACACCGCCTCTTCTGCCTGACATGCGTAGTTTTGAAAAGCCGAAAGAAACCGGAGGAAAGGTGTTTACCATGCTCCAAAAAATCGAAAGTTTAGCCAAAAAACCAGGGGTGTTAATCGGGGTTTCGAAAACACGGATTATGACCTTACATTATCGGATAAAGGTGTTTACATGACCATTTCAGTAACCAGAGTATTGCCATAACCGGGTTCAGATCGGAGTATTAGTGTGCATGTAAACGTAGCCTACTAGCCTACCGGCCCACGCACAGCACCGGCCCACCGGGAAAACTCCCGGTGCTCCCGATGGCCAATCCGCCCCTGGACTCAGGTACAGAGCTGGGTGCTTATAGGACTCAGGTACAGAGCCGGGAGCTTATAGGACTCAGGTACAGAGCTGGGTGCTTATAGGACTCAGGTACAGAGCTGGGCGCTTATAGGACTCAGGTACAGAGCTGGGCGCTTATAGGACTCAGGTACAGAGCTGGGTGCTTATAGGACTCAGGTACAGAGCTGGGCGCTTATAGGACTCAGGTACAGAGCCAGTGCTTATAGGACTCAGGTACAGAGCTGGGCGCTTATAGGACTCAGGTACAGAGCCGGGTGCTTATAGGACTCAGGTACAGAGCCGGGGTGCTTATAGGGACTCAGGTACAGAGCTGGGAGCTTATAGGACTCAGGTACAGAGCTGGGTGCTTATAGGACTCAGGTACAGAGCTGGGAGCTTATAGGACTCAGGTACAGAGCTGGGTGCTTATAGGACTCAGGTACAGAGCTGGGTGCTTATAGGGACTCAGGTACAGAGCTGGGAGCTTATAGGACTCAGGTACAGAGCTGGGTGCTTATAGGACTCAGGTACAGAGCTGGGCGCTTATAGGACTCAGGTACAGAGCTGGGCGCTTATAGGACTCAGGTACAGAGCTGGGTGCTTATAGGACTCAGGTACAGAGCTGGGTGCTATAGGACTCAGGTACAGAGCTGGGTGCTTATAGGACTCAGGTACAGAGCTGGGTGCTTATAGGACTCAGGTACAGAGCCAGTGCTTATAGGACTCAGGTACAGAGCCGGGTGCTTATAGGACTCAGGTACAGAGCTGGGAGCTTATAGGACTCAGGTACAGAGCCGGGAGCTTATAGGACTCAGGTACAGAGCCAGTGCTTATAGGACTCAGGTACAGAGCTTGGTGCTTATAGGACTCAGGTACAGAGCCAGTGCTTATAGGACTCAGGTACAGAGCTGGCGCTTATAGGACTCAGGTACAGAGCCAGTGCTTATAGGGACTCAGGTACAGAGCTGGGCGCTTATAGGACTCAGGTACAGAGCTGGGTGCTTATAGGACTCAGGTACAGAGCTGGGCGCTTATAGGACTCAGGTACAGAGCCGGGAGCTTATAGGACTCAGGTACAGAGCTGGGTGCTTATAGGACTCAGGTACAGAGCTGGGCGCTTATAGGACTCAGGTACAGAGCTGGGTGCTTATAGGACTCAGGTACAGAGCCGGGTGCTTATAGGACTCAGGTACAGAGCTGGGAGCTTATAGGACTCAGGTACAGAGCTGGGTGCTTATAGGACTCAGGTACAGAGCTGGGAGCTTATAGGACTCAGGTACAGAGCTGGGTGCTTATAGGACTCAGGTACAGAGCTGGGAGCTTATAGGACTCAGGTACAGAGCCAGTGCTTATAGGACTCAGGTACAGAGCTGGGTGCTTATAGGACTCAGGTACAGAGCTGGGCGCTTATAGGACTCAGGTACAGAGCTGGGAGCTTATAGGACTCAGGTACAGAGCCAGTGCTTATAGGACTCAGGTACAGAGCTGGGTGCTTATAGGACTCAGGTACAGAGCTGGGTGCTTATAGGACTCAGGGTACAGAGCTGGGGTGCTTATAGGACTCAGGTACAGAGCTGGGTGCTTATAGGACTCAGGTACAGAGCTGGGCGCTTATAGGACTCGGGTACAGAGTGTTACTGCAGTCAAGGGGAATTCTGTGAATTCTGTGATTTGAGGAAAAATGATTCAGCTGTTAAACAGAGTGAAATAGTGGTGGGAATTTCTTCCCTCTGCTCGGATCAGGAAAAACCTGCGGAAAACCCACAGAGAACAGCAATAAACCACAGCAAGGGCACAGAAAACCATGGTAAATCTCCTAAAAGCACAGAAAACCGCTGCAAATCTCCTAAAAGCACAGAAAACCGCCGTTGCCAGCGGTACACCACAGTACCAGGTTTGGGACATTTTTATGGTTTCACATGTTTCTTGTTTGTTATATTTCCCGTATTAAGTTCTGAAAGAAAAATCTGGCCTCCTGCAGACTCAGAGCTGCCCATCTGCTTCAGAATCTGCACACAGAAAAACTCCAACTGCAACAGTGCTTTCAGTGACTCCCAATATGTACTCTATCAGAGTTAAAAGCACTCCATCACAGCTTGTTTTACACTGGATATTTTTCTGTGTGTGGCCTTGCGTGACAGTCCCCTGCATTCATAGCACACGTCCCCATTCCTTCTCAGCTATGAGGGGAGCTGTCCCACAATGCCGAGCGTGTGTGTGTACAGTATTAGTGAGTCAGGTGTCAGGGCAAATGAAAATGGCAGATGGGAAATGGAGTTTTTGGGCAGGTCATGGGCAGGTCATGGGCAGGGGGGGGGGGGGGGTGATAAACTGCTGAAGGGCACAAAACTTCCAGAATAATCCGTGTAGAACAGAGCCAAAGACGGAAGAGGCTGTGAAACTCTGTGGTGGGGGCGGGTGGGGGGGGGCCTCATTGTACGTACTTTATCTGTGTGTCATACCCTGCGCATTCACGGAGCCAAAACCACTGTGCATTACACGCCCTGAACACGCCTCCATATCTCTACATGACACGCCCTGAACACGCCTCCATATCTCTACATCACACGCCCTGAACACGCCTCCATAGTATCCGTCGTATTAGGTCCAGACGTGTCCCTTTCACCAGTTACCTGTCACCTGGGTCCCTGAGAGTGTCAGTAGGTACCTGAGACTCCATCTCCCATGAGTCATGACTGGATAATATTCTGAAGCGTAAACCAGAAAGAAAACACCTGAGCAGGTACTTATTTAATTTTATTTTCTATAAAGTTTTTTTTTGGAGTACTTTTCTTTCGCAGTCACTTGCATCATGAAAACATCACAGCTTTGTATGACGGCAGGAGAGGCAGATTGTACAGAAGCAGCAGCGTGGTTAGCAGCGTGGGAGGAAGTCTCTCACCGCTGAGATTTTATGCTCCTTTCAAGGTTTGCACACCCACAGCTCAGAATTGATTTCTGTCGGTTCGGGCAACTCAACTTACACTAAGGTGTTCACTTGTTGTCTTGCTGTTATTTAGTGACTTCAGAATTTAACTCCAATATTTTATTGGAAATAAATAAAGCACAAAGTACTGAGCCTAAAGTTCTCCCTGTGGAAAGTGTGTAGAAGTTAAATATGTGCAGAAGAGATATTTTCTACATTGCACCTCTATTCTACAGTCATTATAGAGTTTTACATTCCTGTCTCACCTCTATTCTACAGTCATTATAGAGTTTTACATTCCAGTCTCACCTCTATTCTACAGTCATGGGGGCCCTATCTTACACCCGGCGCAAAGCGGCGCTAACGCAAACGCAGTGTCTTTGCTATCTTACACCCGGCGCTAGGTCCATAATAACGCCTAACGGCTTACACCATCAAACTAGCATGTTTGACGGCGTAACTCTTGCGCCATCATTAGTGAACTGGGCGTTGTTGGTCTTAAGATTGAGGAGTGGCCAGGATTCTTTTTGGCGTATTGCTATCTTGAGCCAGCAGAAAGCGCTTGCGCTAGAACCACCACAAACCTGGTCTAAAGTCATGTCGCAGTTGTTTACATGCTATTTTAACGGCGCATATAAGTGCGTCTACATAGGCGTGTGCACAACGCGCATACCCTCCTGTCTGTTACACACAGGGGCGTGCACAGGCATGACTAAAATATCTAAATATTATTATTGTGTAGGCTATATCAAAAATGCATAATAATAAAAGGTTCCATAGGTCCACATACCTTTCCCTCAGCGAAGGGAAACAATGCCACATTACATTGCTCTCAGCCCACTCCATCAACATCCAGGCGATGTGCGATGGTACGGGACAATGGCTATCCATTAAAAAGGAGCTGATAACACCTATAGCTATCAAGCCTAATGCGCGAATTGTCTGTGCACCTAATGCGTGAATTGTCATTCAATGGAAAACTCGCGCACGGCAATAGACGGACATTTAAGTTCTGAAAATGCGCTTCAGATGTCATTACAATACAGCTCTGTTTATCTATGAATACAGCCTGTAAGTAAATAGAATGGTTTGTGACTGAAAAAAGTTCAAAACCTTGTCCAGTGAATATTGCATTTATTGTTTTTCAAATAGCCTAGGCTACAGCGAATTCGCTGTGCATAACGTTTTTTTCGATAGCCTATGGTTAAAAAACGGAGATGTCACCATGTTAACTAAATTGTAACCTTAGCTATTCTTCGTCCTTCATATTTTTTTAAATTACAGTGACCAGGTTTCCATACTCTCACCGTTTAAAACCCAGCTGATTTCACCCGTTATTCCTTAACTGAACAAAACGATTTTAAAGAGAACTAAGCGTCTAATTAGAAACTAAAACAAATTTGCAGCACGTTACACAATTAATTCACAATTAATTTTAATGCCATTCTCTGCACGTGAGCTGCATGTTCTCAAGTCGCACGTTTCACGGTCTTCCTGGGAAAGTGGATTGTTTTAAAGGATTACGCTACGAGTAAAACAGGTTGGTCACATTTCCATAAACAGGACATTATTAAACAAGGGGAAATATGCGTGAACTTATGGGTTGCGAACCTGACAGCTTTATTGTAGGCTATTTAGTGTCATCATTAAGGCAAAATAACGGTATGTATGTTATTAATCAATATTAGCCTACTATGCAGGTAGCCTAGTGAACTTTGGATGAAGCTTGAACTTCGAGAATTCCATGAGAACAGCCTCTTGGAATTGATGTTTGACACTTTCATTGCATAATCAAACGAAATTCGCTGAACAAGCAGGCTAATTTGGCGTTTTCTAAGGTGAGACTGAAGCCATTGATAGCTTATTCTCAGCTGTTGCAGGTCCTTTTAACGAAATTTAACCGCACATATTTTGTAAAATAACAGCCCTGTCTGGAATTACCGGGAACTCATAGGCTAATGGTTAGTCCGAATAATATTGATCATACTCCATTTAGCCTATTCCTTGATCACACTAAACACGCACGAGCATGTCTGTTTCGCCATCATAAGAAATCCGCCGAGGTGGAAAAGCAGGCTTTTAAAGGGAATGGGATATGACATTTTGATTGGTTTATTGAATGTCACGCCCAAGACACACCTATAATTAATGAAGCGACTAGGTTCAGCCCAGTTGCGCCATGCGCCGTGCTTAGCGCCAAAAAAACACGCCGTTAAAATAGCAAAAGTGGACTTGGACACGCCCTAAATGGACTTAGCGCCATGCGCTTAGACTAAGCGCCAAGATCGCCAAGATAGGGCCCATAGAGTTTTACATTCCAGCCTCACCTGTATTCTACAGTCATTATAGAGTTTTACATTCCAGTCTCACCTCTATTCTACAGTCATTATAGAGTTTTACATTCCTGTCTCACCTCTATTCTACAGTCATTATAGAGTTTTACATTCCTGTCTCACCTCTATTCTACAGTCATTATAGAGTTTTACATTCCAGTCTCACCTCTATTCTACAGTCATTATAGAGTTTTACATTCCTGTCTCACCTCTATTCTACAGTCATTATAGAGTTTTACATTCCTGTCTCACCTCTATTCTACAGTCATTATAGAGTTTTACATTCCTGTCTCACCTCTATTCTACAGTCATTATAGAGTTTTACATTCCAGTCTCACCTCTATTCTACAGTCATTATAGAGTTTTACATTCCTGTCTCACCTCTATTCTACAGTCATTATAGAGTTTTACATTCCTGTCTCACCTCTATTCTACAGTCATTATAGAGTTTTACATTCCAGCCTCACCTCTATTCTACAGTCATTATAGAGTTTTACATTCCTGTCTCACCTCTATTCTACAGTCATTATAGAGTTTTACATTCCTGTCTCACCTCTATTCTACAGTCATTATAGAGTTTTACATTCCTGTCTCACCTCTATTCTACAGTCATTATAGAGTTTTACATTCCTGTCTCACCTCTATTCTACAGTCATTATAGAGTTTTACATTCCAGTCTCACCTCTATTCTACAGTCATTATAGAGTTTTACATTCCTGTCTCACCTCTATTCTACAGTCATTATAGAGTTTTACATTCCAGTCTCACCTCTATTCTACAGTCATTATAGAGTTTTACATTCCTGTCTCACCTCTATTCTACAGTCATTATAGAGTTTTACATTCCTGTCTCACCTCTATTCTACAGTCATTATAGAGTTTTACATTCCAGCCTCACCTCTATTCTACAGTCATTATAGAGTTTTACATTCCTGTCTCACCTCTATTCTACAGTCATTATAGAGTTTTACATTCCAGTCTCACCTCTATTCTACAGTCATAGAGTTTTACATTCCAGCCTCACCTGTATTCTACAGTCATTATAGAGTTTTACATTCCAGTCTCACCTCTATTCTACAGTCATTATAGAGTTTTACATTCCTGTCTCACCTCTATTCTACAGTCATTATAGAGTTTTACATTCCAGTCTCACCTCTATTCTACAGTCATTATAGAGTTTTACATTCCTGTCTCACCTCTATTCTACAGTCATTATAGAGTTTTACATTCCTGTCTCACCTCTATTCTACAGTCATTATAGAGTTTTACATTCCTGTCTCACCTCTATTCTACAGTCATTATAGAGTTTTACATTCCAGTCTCACCTCTATTCTACAGTCATTATAGAGTTTTACATTCCTGTCTCACCTCTATTCTACAGTCATTATAGAGTTTTACATTCCTGTCTCACCTCTATTCTACAGTCATTATAGAGTTTTACATTCCAGCCTCACCTCTATTCTACAGTCATTATAGAGTTTTACATTCATGTCTCACCTCTATTCTACAGTCATTATAGAGTTTTACATTCCTGTCTCACCTCTATTCTACAGTCATTATAGAGTTTTACATTCCTGTCTCACCTCTATTCTACAGTCATTATAGAGTTTTACATTCCTGTCTCACCTCTATTCTACAGTCATTATAGAGTTTTACATTCCAGTCTCACCTCTATTCTACAGTCATTATAGAGTTTTACATTCCTGTCTCACCTCTATTCTACAGTCATTATAGAGTTTTACATTCCAGTCTCACCTCTATTCTACAGTCATTATAGAGTTTTACATTCCAGCCTCACCTCTATTCTACAGTCATTATAGAGTTTTACATTCCTGTCTCACCTCTATTCTACAGTCATTATAGAGTTTTACATTCCTGTCTCACCTCTATTCTACAGTCATTATAGAGTTTTACATTCCAGCCTCACCTCTATTCTACAGTCATTATAGAGTTTTACATTCCAGCCTCACCTCTATTCTACAGTCATTATAGAGTTTTACATTCCTGTCTCACCTCTATTCTACAGTCATTATAGAGTTTTACATTCCTGTCTCACCTCTATTCTACAGTCATTATAGAGTTTTACATTCCAGTCTCACCTCTATTCTACAGTCATTATAGAGTTTTACATTCCTGTCTCACCTCTATTCTACAGTCATTATAGAGTTTTACATTCCTGTCTCACCTCTATTCTACAGTCATTATAGAGTTTTACATTCCTGTCTCACCTCTATTCTACAGTCATTATAGAGTTTTACATTCCCGTCTCACCTCTATTCTACAGTCATTATAGAGTTTTACATTCCTGTCTCACCTCTATTCTACAGTCATTATAGAGTTTTACATTCCTGTCTCACCTCTATTCTACAGTCATTATAGAGTTTTACATTCCAGCCTCACCTCTATTCTACAGTCATTATAGAGTTTTACATTCCTGTCTCACCTCTATTCTACAGTCATTATAGAGTTTTACATTCCAGTCTCACCTCTATTCTACAGTCATAGAGTTTTACATTCCAGCCTCACCTGTATTCTACAGTCATTATAGAGTTTTACATTCCAGTCTCACCTCTATTCTACAGTCATTATAGAGTTTTACATTCCTGTCTCACCTCTATTCTACAGTCATTATAGAGTTTTACATTCCAGTCTCACCTCTATTCTACAGTCATTATAGAGTTTTACATTCCTGTCTCACCTCTATTCTACAGTCATTATAGAGTTTTACATTCCTGTCTCACCTCTATTCTACAGTCATTATAGAGTTTTACATTCCTGTCTCACCTCTATTCTACAGTCATTATAGAGTTTTACATTCCAGTCTCACCTCTATTCTACAGTCATTATAGAGTTTTACATTCCTGTCTCACCTCTATTCTACAGTCATTATAGAGTTTTACATTCCTGTCTCACCTCTATTCTACAGTCATTATAGAGTTTTACATTCCAGCCTCACCTCTATTCTACAGTCATTATAGAGTTTTACATTCCTGTCTCACCTCTATTCTACAGTCATTATAGAGTTTTACATTCCAGTCTCACCTCTATTCTACAGTCATTATAGAGTTTTACATTCCTGTCTCACCTCTATTCTACAGTCATTATAGAGTTTTACATTCCAGTCTCACCTCTATTCTACAGTCATTATAGAGTTTTACATTCCAGCCTCACCTCTATTCTACAGTCATTATAGAGTTTTACATTCCTGTCTCACCTCTATTCTACAGTCATTATAGAGTTTTACATTCCTGTCTCACCTCTATTCTACAGTCATTATAGAGTTTTACATTCCAGCCTCACCTCTATTCTACAGTCATTATAGAGTTTTACATTCCAGCCTCACCTCTATTCTACAGTCATTATAGAGTTTTACATTCCTGTCTCACCTCTATTCTACAGTCATTATAGAGTTTTACATTCCTGTCTCACCTCTATTCTACAGTCATTATAGAGTTTTACATTCCAGTCTCACCTCTATTCTACAGTCATTATAGAGTTTTACATTCCTGTCTCACCTCTATTCTACAGTCATTATAGAGTTTTACATTCCTGTCTCACCTCTATTCTACAGTCATTATAGAGTTTTACATTCCTGTCTCACCTCTATTCTACAGTCATTATAGAGTTTTACATTCCCGTCTCACCTCTATTCTACAGTCATTATAGAGTTTTACATTCCTGTCTCACCTCTATTCTACAGTCATTATAGAGTTTTACATTCCAGTCTCACCTCTATTCTACAGTCATTATAGAGTTTTACATTCCCGTCTCACCTCTATTCTACAGTCATTATAGAGTTTTACATTCCTGTCTCACCTCTATTCTACAGTCATTATAGAGTTTTACATTCCTGTCTCACCTCTATTCTACAGTCATTATAGAGTTTTACATTCCCGTCTCACCTCTATTCTACAGTCATTATAGAGTTTTACATTCCTGTCTCACCTCTATTCTACAGTCATTATAGAGTTTTACATTCCTGTCTCACCTCTATTCTACAGTCATTATAGAGTTTTACATTCCTGTCTCACCTCTATTCTACAGTCATTATAGAGTTTTACATTCCAGTCTCACCTCTATTCTACAGTCATTATAGAGTTTTACATTCCTGTCTCACCTCTATTCTACAGTCATTATAGAGTTTTACATTCCTGTCTCACCTCTATTCTACAGTCATTATAGAGTTTTACATTCCAGCCTCACCTGTATTCTACAGTCATTATAGAGTTTTACATTCCAGTCTCACCTCTATTCTACAGTCATTATAGAGTTTTACATTCCTGTCTCACCTCTATTCTACAGTCATTATAGAGTTTTACATTCCTGTCTCACCTCTATTCTACAGTCATTATAGAGTTTTACATTCCCGTCTCACCTCTATTCTACAGTCATTATAGAGTTTTACATTCCTGTCTCACCTCTATTCTACAGTCATTATAGAGTTTTACATTCCTGTCTCACCTCTATTCTACAGTCATTATAGAGTTTTACATTCCTGTCTCACCTCTATTCTACAGTCATTATAGAGTTTTACATTCCTGTCTCACCTCTATTCTACAGTCATTATAGAGTTTTACATTCCTGTCTCACCTCTATTCTACAGTCATTATAGAGTTTTACATTCCTGCCTCACCTCTATTCTACAGTCATTATAGAGTTTTACATTCCTGTCTCACCTCTATTCTACAGTCATTATAGAGTTTTACATTCCTGTCTCACCTCTATTCTACAGTCATTATAGAGTTTTACATTCCAGTCTCACCTCTATTCTACAGTCATTATAGAGTTTTACATTCCTGTCTCACCTCTATTCTACAGTCATTATAGAGTTTTACATTCCTGTCTCACCTCTATTCTACAGTCATTATAGAGTTTTACATTCCTGTCTCACCTCTATTCTACAGTCATTATAGAGTTTTACATTCCTGTCTCACCTCTATTTGACTGATACACCAGGAGGACACAGCCACAACATCAACAATAATAATGATGACGATGATGATGATAATCAGTACCATCATCATCATCATCACTAGTAGCTCTGGTAATTGTAGTGCTTGTTCTAGTAGGACTGCGTCCACATTCCTAATCAACACTTTGTTCTTTATTATTGCTGTTTACATGACTGACATTGTGATGCACAAGAGTTTGCATATTTTACACTCTCTCTCTCTTCCAGGCTACTTTACCATGTACCCAGAAACTTGAGAGTAATGCCCCTCCCTCCTTCCTGCTTTCGCCTGATCTATAGGGCATGGACAGCTAACGGCAACATGACAGACACCTCGTTGAGCCAATCAGAAGGCACCTCAGATAAGTGAAATGAGAGAGATAGAGAGGTTGTTACTTCTGTACATTCAGATGCACTCTCATTATTCTCATGTAAAATTTGTCAACAGTTTGTTAGCCACAGTTGCTAAAGGTTTAAAGCCACAGTTGCTAAATGTTTAAAAGGTTTAAAGCCACAGTTGCTAAATGTTTAAAAGGTTTAAAGCCACAGTTGCTAAAGGTTTAAAAGGTTTAAAGCCACAGTTGCTAAAGGTTTAAAAGGTTTAAAGCCACAGTTGCGGTGGTGTCTTTGACCTGCAGGTTATTATGATGGTTCTGTAGTTATTCACTCAGTCAGCTCTACATGGCCTTGGTCTGAATCACAAGCCCTCAGGAATCAAACGTGAACGTGCTCTATTCCTGCCAACACCACCTGCCTTCATTAATTAAGCCAATTATCCACACACATTTGCAAAGCAGGATTTTGCTAAAAATACCTGCCATTTCTAAAAGGATTCTGCAGCCCCAAGCCTGAGCTGTAGCTGTTCTGTATCACAGGTCAAAAAACATGTGCAGGAACTTTGTGTGTGTGTGTGTGTGTGTGTAGGTGTGTGTAGGTGCGTGCCTGTGTGTGTGTGTAGGTGCATATGTGTGTAGGTGTATGTGTGTGTGTGTGTGTAGGTGCATATGTGTGTAGGTGTGTGTGTGTGTGTGTGTGTACCCTACAGAAGAGTACTGCATGTGTGCTGGCAGGTTGGATGGAAAATTTTGAGGTCAGTCCAGGTCAGAAAAGGGCCCCAATAAAACCCCCAGATGCAAGGAATTAGGAGGAATCCCCCCCCCCCCCCCCCCCCCCCGCCCCCAGAGTGTTCTGCCACAGATCACAACACACTCAGCTTTAATGTGGAAAACACTATGATCCCAAACACAGTTCATCACAATAAAATAATCACTCAGACCCTGTGGCTCTATCCCCAAGGCAGACAGAGGATAAGGCGGTGTTGGGGCGGGGGGGGGGTTGTGCCCAGACATCTACAGACTCCTGACTACAGAGACCCCAGTTTTCTGGGTGGTCAGAACCCAGAGTCTTAGGTTTTTGGGTGGTCAAAATTCCTTTCAACTTAAGGTGTCGAAATCGTATTGACTGGCACAGTCTTGTTTTTTTTGTTTGTTTTTTTTTTTCAAAGTCAAACCACGGTAACATTAAAATATACAACTATACATACATATACAAAAATATACAACATCTATACATACATAAAAATATACAACATCTATACACACATATATAAAAATATACATCATCTATACATACATATATAAAAATATACAACATCTATACATACATAAAAATATACAACATCTATACACACATATATAAAAATATACAACATCTATACATACATATATAAAAATATACAACATCTATACATACATAAAAATATACAACATCTATACATATATATATATATCATCCGCTTCCTCACTAGAAGGATGTACAGCAAAATTCCCTGTGGAAAATCAACCCTAACAGCGTTAAATCAACAGTTTATGAGCAAAAATATGTACTCCATTACAGTTAAATGTACTCTTTCAGAGTTGATGTTACTTTCTCTCTGCTTAAAACTGGGGACTTAACGACGTGGCACAGCAACATATGCAGTGGAATAAAACTGGGGGACCCAGCAGCTCTTTCTTGTTTTTAGTAGTCATGCACGTGATGTACCTCCATGTTAAAAAAATCCATTTCAAGGTATTCGCTTATTTGATCAAGAAATTAAATGTTCACAATTGGCAGATGATACAACTTATTTATTTATTATTATTAACTTCTCTACTTATTTAACCCTATTTATTATGAATGAAAAGGAAATAGGAACAGGGTTGGAATGTCTTAAAAGTTTTTCTTTAATATATAATATAATATATATAATTTAAAAGGTCTTACCATTAACATAAAAAATGTGAACTGTTTGCTTTAAAAGACAAAACTAATGCTTTGATAGAATTGTATAACATACCAATTAAAGATCAAATCTCGTACTTAGGGATTTAAATTATCTCCCTTTAATTGATAAAATGCAAAAAAGTTAGATATTTGGTTAATGAGGGATTTATCTTTGAATGGAAGGGTATTATTGTCAAAATCCGAGGGATTGTCGAGAATGGCATATACTGTATAGCAATGGTTTTGGATGTTCCCAAATCACAATTTATTAATCACACAGATTAATAAAAAAATGTATAATTTATATGGAGAAACAAACCCCATTATTTGAATAAAAATGTACTATGTAATTCAAATAGTGAAGGTGGTTTGAATGTCCTTGATTTTAAAATTTCCAATATCGTCTTTAAGGTCAAATGGATTCAGAATTATGTCAAATCAAAAGACAAATTATGGTACTTAATCCAAAATCTCATTAATCCCTATTAAGTTATTCAATTTCCATAAACAAGCATTGGTATCCTGCGGTTGATCATGTATAAACACAACTTTTCCCCTCACAGATGTTTCATTTGGAACAAAGATATTAAATATAAAAATAAAACATATTTTTTTGATAAATGGGTTAGAAATGGTATTTTGTTGGTAACACAATTGTTTGATAATAATGGCAATTTACTCACTTATTCAGAATTTCTAGTGAAATATGAAATTCCAGTGCATGTAAAAGAATATGAAATTGTATTTGATGCTATACCATCCGGACTTATTATATTATTACAAAATAATGGTATCTTTGATTTAAATCCAAATCTTGACTTCACCTTGAAATTAAAAGGTATAAAAGGACAAAAAATGTAAGGTAAAAAAAATTTAAGGTAAAATAACAATTACCTTAGAAAGATCTGCAGCAAAGAGTTTTTGGAATTCACGTTATAAAAATATCAATTGGAAAGAAGTTTGGAATATTGGCAAGAAATATTGCGTTGCCAATAAGGTACGAGAAATATCATTCAAAATTATTCAATGCATTTACCCCGTAAACCAGGTAATGGTAAGGTTTAAAAAGGATATCGATCTAGCATGTGTTTTCTATAACACTGAAAGTGAAAGTATTATTCATTTGTTTTTTTTTATGTATCTATGCTAAATTGTTTTGGTATGATTTTAAAACATTTTTCAAGAGGATTATTGATATTGAGATTAACCTGAAAGAATCTGCCACAGTTGATCCAGTCCTGCTCCCGCCGCAGTCCCATGATGCATTGCTGTTTCCTGGCTGATCCAGTCCTGCTCCCGCCGCAGGTCCCATGATGCATTGCTGTTTCCTGGCTGATCCAGTCCTGCTCCCGCCGCAGTCCCATGATGCATTGCTGTTTCCTGGCTGATCCAGTCCTGCTCCCGCCACAGTCCCATGATGCATTGCTGTTTCCTGGCACTTTGTGCTTTGTCTTTTCGTTGTTATATGAGCGTCTTGGTTCAGGGTCGGCCAGGCGACGGCCAGGCGACGGCGGATGACTAGTTGTTTGTGCAGTTAAATTTTCCATGGAGCTTTGATGGATGACGACTGGCTGTGCAGCGGAACCAGGACGCGCTGCTTTGATGCGTTCGCTGTCGGCTGCACGTGGACTCAGGGCTCAGATGGATTTATGGAGAGGTGCAGTTTGGAGATGTGCACTGCACAGAGGATTTCACAGAGCGTGGGAGTTTCAGCATGGTTTAAAAAAAAAAAATTGCTGGCGTGGAATTTTTAAAAATGTATTTCTTCATTATTTCTTTTTTTATGTTTTGGACAGTGCTCAAGTCACGGCAGCCAGAGCGTGGAGAGGCTGTTTGCACTGGCGTCTGTACCCCAGACATTTTCACTTTTCAAAATTGTCACAGAAAGGACTCTGTACAGCAATATATTATAATGTTATGCTGTGATGCAAAGCCCTGGTGCTTCACTTCAGACAGGCACAGGTGATACATGTCTCTACAGGTAAGACATCTTCACACACCTGACCTGACTGCCGCCCACCCCCACCCCGATCCTGACCCCTGACCCCCCGACCCCCACTTTCAGCATGATAACTCCCAAGGAGGAACATATCTTGCCCTGAAGGTGAAGGTTAGGGGTCAACGACCTCTTCCTAAAGGGTGTCAGGGAAATGTTAGCAGGATAAGGGGGGGGGGGGTGGGGGGTTGTCAGGGAGATGTTAGCGGGATAAGGGGGGGGGTGGGGGGGTGTCAGGGAGATGTTAGCGGGATAAGGGGGGGGGTTGGGGGGGGTGTCAGGGAGATGTTAGCGGGATAAGGGGGGGGGTGGGGGGTGTCAGGGAGATGTTAGCGGGATAAGGGGGGGGGTGGGGGGTGTCAGGGAGATGTTAGCGGGATAAGGGGGGGGTGGGGGGTGTCAGGGAGATGTTAGCGGGATAAGGGGGGGGTGGGGGGTGTCAGGGAGATGTTAGCGGGATAAGGGGGGGGTGGGGGGTGTCAGGGAGATGTTAGCGGGATAAGGGGGGGGGTGGGGGGTGTCAGGGAGATGTTAGCGGGATAAGGGGGGGGTGGGGGGGTGTCAGGGAGATGTTAGCGGGATAAGGGGGGGGTGGGGGGTGTCAGGGAGATGTTAGCGGGATAAGGGGGGGGTGGGGGGGTGTCAGGGAGATGTTAGCGGGATAAGGGGGGGGGGGTGGGTTCTGTTTATTTATTTTTCAGAAATGCATGTAAATATTTCACAGCTGATTATCTGGAAGAGTCAGCATTTGAAACGGCGGTTTTTGGCGGCGGCTGATTGGAGACGCCGAGGGAATTTCAGGTGACAGGCAGCTGGCGTGTTTGATTGACGCTGTGGGACTGTACCTGACAGGTTCTGACACAGCTGATGAGAGAGATGCAGGAGTACAGCCTGGCTCTCCTGCTGGAATATTCCATATCTTAGCCAGCATTGCGTGGACAGATGTTCCTCGTTACTGTTCCAGAAAATGAATGAGAGGAAGATGCTGACGCCGATTGTGATGATGATGATGATGACGATGATGATGATGAAGTTATTGGGCGAGATGGCGGACTGTCCTGCATTACTGCTTTTGGACAGCGGGTTTGGGAAGTCTACTGACTCGACTGATTCCTCCCCCGTTCTGGAGTCACACCAGTGAGGGAGGGGGGTGAGTGTGCACAAGTTAGGTGGGGGTGTCAGGGAGATGTTAGCGGGATAAGGGGGGGGGTGGGGGGTGTCAGGGAAATGTTAGCGGGATAAGGGGGGGGGGTGGGGGGTGTCAGGGAAATGTTAGCGGGATAAGGGGGGGGGTGGGGGGTGTCAGGGAAATGTTAGCGGGATAAGGGGGGGTGGGGGTGTCAGGGAGATGTTAGCGGGATAAGGGGGGGTGGGGGGTGTCAGGGAAATGTTAGCGGAGTGGTCTCAAAAAAACGAACAGCGGTGTGTCAGAGGATGGCTGAGCTTGCTCTTAATCGTGATCGTGTGTTTCCTTGGCAACGAGATTGAGCTACAGAGTCAGAGAAACATCGGCACGTTCCGCAGGTGTTTTCCAGTGAGATCGGCACACACCTGAGAGATCCCTCCCCTCCTGAGCTAAGGTGGAGCGTAGCACCACAGGTAGGTTCCACAACAGGACAGAACCCAAATAAAAACAGGCAAGGTTGATACAGCAGCACACAGACAGCTCCACCGTCACTTTCAACCAATCAACAACAGCGATAAAACCCTCTCTCAAACCGGGGTGATCACAAAACTAAACTAAAGACATCTCCCTCAGTCTAAAATTAAAACCAAAACTAAAGTAAAGACATCTCCCTCCGTCTAAAATTAAAATCAAGACTAAAGTAAAAACATCTCCCTCAGTCTAAGATTAGTCCTTACCACTGTCACTGACGGTATCTGTCACTTGGCGGAGTTTCTTTCCTGGAGCAAAGAGGAAAACTTCTCAGATGTCAGAACAGAGGCCAAAAGTTTAAAAGTTGTGAGGCCGTTATCTCCATGGGCCCAGATGAGAGTGATTACAGATGACCTTTAAAAAGCCACAGCGTATATCCAGACTCAGACAGCTCTTACAGGGAAAAGCCATCAATCACCCGCAAATATGTATGCGTATTGTTTTATGGGGATGACCGTAGATCCTGACTGTCAAGCCGGCTTGTAGAGCACTTCTTTTTGGAAGGTTAAAAATCTATCTTTTTTTGCAGATAAAAGAACGGTGCTGAAATTGGTTGTGAAAAAACGCATTGTTTGTGAAAAATATATGCACTGTGTCGCTTATTCTTATAACGTTCTATGAATGTTTTAAAATGCAATTTGGTAACATCCCAGGATGCATAGAAAGTAATTCATCACATGATTTATACACTCATTAAGTAAGTGAATTCTTCCCCTCAAAACTTTGTTCTGGGAAAATTAATTTCTATGATACAATTAATGCAGTAATGTACCCATAGTTGTTGTGTTTCCATTAATATTAACCAGACGTATCTGACAGAGCCAGGCGAGCCGTTCCCTTTCCAAAAAGCCTCTGATTTATCTGTGTTCTGCTGAACGATTCAACACAGCTCAGCTTGCAGTCCAACAAAGGATATGTGTTTAATCCCTGTTAAAGGATATCAAATCAATCAAATCAATATTTATTTATATAGCGCATTTCACAACTAGTTGTCACAATGCGCTTCACAGAAAAACCCAGCCTAAACCCCCCACAAGAGCAAGCCAAAGGCAGCAGTGGCAAGGAAAAACTCCCTGGTGTAACTAGGAAGAAACCTTGGGAGGAACCAGACTCAAGGGGGGAACCCATCCTCCTCTGGTCGGCTCAGGGTCTAGGGCTTAATGACCAACATGGTGAAAACAGCCAATGTCCCATGATAATATAATTTGCAGCAGCTAGATGACAGTCCAGATGTGGCGGCAATGATGGTGGGGAACCGGGCGCCGATGGCGGCGGGAGCAGCTGGCAGCGGTGGTAAGGAGGGAGGGGCAAGCGGGCAACGGACAGGAAGCCGGACAGCAACTCTCAAGATGC
Source organism: Synaphobranchus kaupii (assembly GCA_029718625.1). Lineage (NCBI taxonomy): Eukaryota > Metazoa > Chordata > Actinopteri > Anguilliformes > Synaphobranchidae > Synaphobranchus > Synaphobranchus kaupii. The sequence goes on from CM056387.1 coordinate 27,552,431, forward strand.
GGGGCATAAACCCCACCGGCAGAATGTAGAAAAAAGAAAGAGAGAAAACAGGAAAGTGTAATAGAGCAGCAGGAGCACCAAGTGGGGGGGTGTAAAGTGCGTTAGATATGTTTTTTTTATGTGCGCACTAAAGGTTAGATCTGGGTCTATAGTAACACCTAGGTCCTTTCACAGCTGAGTTTGGAACAACTAAACCATCGAAATTTAAAGTAGATGTACACAGTAATCCCAGCTAAAGGATATATGTTTAATCCCAGCCAAAGAATATGTGTCTACTCCATGTAAAATATATATGTGTAATCCCAGCCAAAGGATATATGTTTAACCCCAGCTAAAGCATATATGTTTAATCCCAGCCAAAAGATATATGTTTAATCCCAGCCAAAGGATATATGTTTAATCCCAGCTAAAAGATATATGTTTAATCCCAGCCAAAAAATGTTTAATCTCAGCCGAAGGATATGTGTTTAATCCCAGCTAAAAGATATATGTTTAATCCCAGCGAAAGAATATATGTTTAATCCCAGCCAAATGATATATGTTTAATCCCAGCCAAAAAATATGTTTAATCCCAGTTGAAAGATATGTGTTTAATCCCAGCCAAAGTGAATTTTTGTGTTTTATAAGAGATTTTATGAATCCAAAATGTACTGTATCACTTTTATTTGTGATAGGGATAGTGATCATTTAAGTATCCGTAGTTAAGGATTAATAAATGGAGTGTGTAATAAGTGTGGTTTTCCAAATGTTCATAATATCCCATTTTTTGTCTGTGTCCGATTGATATGCACAGGCATGCACACTCTTATTTAGCTGTAAAATTACTGTAAAAACATCTCCCTGGGAAACAGGTGTGCAGATCAGACTGAATGTGGGGGAAAAGGTTTACCTTCATTTTAATTTCAACTATTCAATTTGACACGATGACCTTTGAACTTTGAATTTGAATCTATGACCTTACACAAATAATAGAACACAAAACAGCACCATTATTTGGAAAACCTTTTATATCCCAAACATATCACATAAAAAAATGTGTTTTGAGTTTGTGTAATTCTATTGCATAATTAGTAGACTATTGTAATGTTTCAGTATGCTTAAATGCAATATTAATATGCCAATATCCTTTTCAATATGCAGAACAGCTTGGCAGGTCATGTCTTAGAGGCAGATAACCTCTCTAGTCTGTAAATAAATATGGAGCCTACGAGCTGAATGGCCTGTTCTCCTCATTATGTATTCTTATGTTCTATTGATCTTAATACAAATGCTATGTACGTTACATACTTATGGAAAATAAATAGATTTGTGTAACATTGTTTGTGACAGTGGCAGATGGGAGGGGCATTTGGTGGGTGTGGATGCCGTGATTGGAGGATGCGTTAAACTTGCGCTTCTGAGAACGTGGCAAGGTCACAGCGTTAATGACGCGCTTTGGTGGAATTACCGCACACCGACAGTGCGAGAAACAGCCGGCTTTTACGGGGGAAACCTTCTCTGGCTGGGAAGCGTGTTGCGTTCCCGAACTTCCCACTCGTGTTTTTAATGATCTTTATCAGGAATCGTGTTCCCGAACTTCCCGCTCGTGTTTTAATGATCTTTATCAGGAATCGTGTTCCCGAACTTCCCGCTCGTGTTTTAATGATCTTTATCAGGAATCGTGTTCCCGAACTTCCCGCTCGTGTTTTAATGATCTTTATCAGGAATCGTGTTCCCGAACTTCCGCTCGTGTTTTTAATGATCTTTATCAGGAATCGTGTTCCCGCGCTCATTACTCCCCTGCGCTCTTCATCGTCCCATTTAGAAATATTTCACTTAAGAGACCAATTTAAAGCACGTTTTGGGGGTTTAATGATACTGTAGTTTAGTTATTGAATTTATCGATTAGTCCTGACATTAAGCCTAAACTATCCCTGTGTATTTAGGCAGCGCTTGTGCATTCTGCTCAGGCAAATGCTCGCAGTTCTCAAGGTTTCTGATTAGTTTGTCATCCAGACTCTTCTCAGGCGTTTCCCGTCAGTCGTAGAAAGAAGCACGGTGATTTAAGATGTACGCGGACACAAGTTTTTATTTTTTTATTTTTTTAAAGCTCGGCACATTTGAAATAGTGCAGGTGTCTCATTGTGTGGTTAAGCGCGAGGTCTCACACATTTACACTGTTTGAGTTCTCTAATGTATTCAGAAACACTAATTAAACAAGCACGGGTGCTTTTAAGCATTGGGTCTTTGTTCTTTTTGTATGTGACAGGAAGGTTTAAAAAATGTTACTTTCTGTATTTATGACGGATCCCATGTGGAAAGAGCAGGGTCAGTCCCTTTCTGAATAGAGAAAATATTGCAATGTTACTCCTTTGGATGGGTGTTGCAATTTAAGACATTCATTCCCCCGACTGTAACTCTGGCGTTTGAGCACCCCCTCTCTCTCTCTCTGCAGGACAGCACTGTAATTCCACATGACACCAGCCGCAAATGAAAACCTTGTGCGGCGAGGAAGCGCTGGAATGCAGAGCGCTTTTCTTTTTCACACACACTTATGCTTATGATACTGACACTGAGAGAGAGAGAGAGAGAGAGAGAGGACGGGGGGACAGGGGACAGGGAGAGGACAGAGAGAGAGAGAGAGGGGGGGGAGGGAGAGAGAGAGAGAGAGAGAGAGGACGGGGGGACAGGGGACAGGGAGAGACAGAGAGAGAGGGGGGGGGGCAGGGGGGAGAGAGAGAGAGAGGGGGGGGGGGAGGGAGAGAGAGAGAGAGAGGACGGGGACAGGGGGACAGGGAGAGACAGAGAGAGAGAGGGGGACAGGGAGAGACAGAGAGAGAGGGGGGGCAGGGGGAGAGAGAGAGAGAGATTTGTGCAGAAAGATTCTGTGATTCTGTAATGTTCTAAAACTCATTCTGATAGTCAGGAGCTGATATAGATCTTGTGGCCAATAAGAATAACATGTTCAGACTTGTTAAGAAAGTAAGACTCTTTATTTGAGATGCACTGGGTCACTGACAGAAAGCATCTGACATCACTCTGTTCCACGAGGCAAGCACACACACACACACATGCATGCACACACACACACACACACACACACACACACTGGGATGATTGTGTATCTGTGTCATCTTGACTTTCCTCTCTCATGCTTTCCGTTCCCTGGCTGTTTCTGTTTCTGGTTCTGGTTCAGCACTCATCCATTCCTTGGTTCAGTCTTTACATTATTGCAGCTCTGGATGGCACCGGTGTTCTGGATCACACCAGAAGGTTCTGGTGGGGTCGTGGTCCAAATGGGGTCACAGTCGGTTTTGGATCAGGTCCCTGTCAACAACATCTGTAAGAGTTATGGATCGAACCATTCCAAAGCTCTTTGGGGGGAGTCTGGTCCAGCTCAGTAGGGGGTGAACAGAACCGGCGTGTGTGCGGTCCGGAGGAGCCCAGGGGCGGGGCGGAGAAGGTTCTGCGTCTGAAAGAGGGGCGGCGGCTAAAGCAGGGGCGGGGCTTAGGGAGATGGGGCGGAACCCCAGCGGCCGTCAGGTGACCCCGAAATCAGCTGCGCAGAGATGGGCTTTGATAGCCGGACCTGTCAGCCAATCACAGCACAGCACAGCTTGAGCCTTCTCTACAAGCACCCAATCACACACAACCGCATACAGTCCAGTCCCACACACACAACCGCACACAGTCCCACACATAACCACACACACAACCGCACACACTCCACACACACAACCGCACACACTCCACACACACAACCTGAACAGCCAATCACACATCAAATCATGAGCGGAGTGACAGCCAATGACATTGCTTAAGCCCCGGCAACAGTAACCTGGCTATGCTGGCTAAATGCCAATTGCTATGTTGGTTAAAATGCCTCCACCAGATCCCATTACTGCAAGGCTTGCTGGGAGTTAACTCTCTGAGGAGACACTAAATGGTCATATATAATATATAATATATAATAATAATGAGTAAAGAACAAATGGTGTTGTAGGTGCTGTTATTGTGGTTTAGTCACTATGGTAATGACAGTGCACATGGGCAGACAGACTCACGGACACAGCAGTAGATTACCGTGGTAACGGCAGTGTGAAGGTACAGACTCAAAGGATGGTAGGTTACCATGGTAACGGCGGCATGCAATGGACAGACTCACGGACAGAGCGTGGGGTTACCATGGCAACAGCGATGTCATGGGGACGGACTCACAAACAGAGCGCAGGGTTACCATGGTAATGGCATGTTATCTGGCATAAAAGACAGACTTACGGACAGAGTGCTGGGAGGCTTGGTGGTCTTGCTGTAGGGGCTGTATTTGGGTTTCGCGGGGTTTACCCGCCGCCCGGTCTTTGTGTCTCCGGCTGCTGATGTGCTGGGGGGGGGGGGAGGGGGGGACAGGAAGGTGAAAAGCTCACCAAAACACCAAACCAGCCAGAGTGTGCGGGACAGGAGATCATGATATGTAATATTTGCAGTAATAAAACCTGACACTGGCCCCTCCAGGACTGGAGTTAAACCTGAAAACACCTGCGGCCCTCCAGGACTGGAGTTAAACCTGAAACACTGCGGCTTTCCAGGACTGGAGTTAAACCCACAGGCACTGTGGCCCTCCAGGACTGGAGTTAAACCTGCAGACACTGTGGCCCTCCAGGACGGGAGTTAAGCCTGCAGACACTGCGGCCCCTCCAGGACTGGAGTTAAAAACCCACTGGCACTGTGGCCCTCCAGGACTGGAGTTAAACCTGCAGACACTGCGGGCCCCTCCAGGACTGGAGTTAAACCTGAAACACTGCGGCCCCTCCAGGACTGGAGTTAAACCTGCAGACACTGCGGCCCCTCCAGGACTGGAGTTAAACCCACAGGGCACTGTGGCCCTCCAGGACTGGAGTTAAACCTGCAGACACTGTGGCCCTCCAGGACGGGAGTTAAAAACCCACTGGCACTGTGGCCCCTCCAGGACTGGAGTTAAACCTGCAGACACTGTGGCCCTCCAGGACGGGAGTTAAGCCTGCAGACACTGCGGCCCTCCAGGACTGGAGTTTAAAACCCCACTGGCCACTGTGGCCCTCCAGGGACTGGAGTTAAACCTGCAGACACAGCGCCCCCTTCCCAGGACTGGGAGTCAAACCTGCAGACACTGCGGCCCTCCAGGACTGGAGTTAAACCTGAAACACTGCGGCCCTCCAGGACTGGAGTTAAAACCTGCAGACACTGCGGCCCTCAAGGACTGGAGTTAAACCCACAGGCACTGTGGGCCCTCCAGGACTGGAGTTAAACCCTGCAGACACAGCGCCCCTTCCAGGACTGGAGTCAAACCTGCAGACACTGCGGCCCTCCAGGACTGGAGTTAAACCTGCAGATACAGCCCCCCCCTCCAGGACTGGAGTTAAACCTGCAGACACATCGCCCCCTCCAGGACTGGAGTTAAACCTGCAGACACAGCGCCCCCCCTCCAGGGACTGGAGTTAAAACCTGCAGACACAGCGCCCCCTCCAGGACTGGAGTTAAACCCTGCAGGACTAAAACTTGCACACTTTGAGATCACTGGCCTGGTTCTTGGAAAAGTAATGCAGCCATCGTTGCCATGACGCTCACCTGTTTGAGCTGCGTGTCGGAGT
>CM056387.1:27558536-27654931 GCA_029718625.1 Synaphobranchus kaupii
ATAAAACATGAACGTGTTTCTTCTATATTGTCAGTCACTCGGAATAAGAGAATCTGCTAAATTGCTGTAATGTAATGTGACCCAGGGATGCTCGGTCAGTGTGCATGCTGCTATAATGTAATGCACAGTCACTGTGTGTGTGTGTGTGTGTGTGTGTGTGTGTGTGTGTGTGTGTGTGTGTGTGTGTGTGTGAGTGTGAGTGTGTGTGTGTATGTGTGTGTGCTGCTCTTTCACTCCTACGCTGGACCTCAGTGAAGCTGTTTCACCGTCCGGAACATCTGCAGATGTAGCTCATTATTTTAGCAAAAGGGCAGATCAGGTAAATAGTGGATAATTGTGCAAATGAACTCTTTAAGAGCTGAGGAAAAGCTGAACCTGACTGGCTCTCGTAGTGAGCTTCTGATCTTACCTAACAGCTTCACTGTTAGGGTTTTGTGTGTGTGTGTGTGTGTGTGTGTGTGTGTGTGTGTGTGTGTGTGTGTGTGTGTGTGTGTGTGTGTGTGTGTGTGTGTGTGTGTGTGTGTGTGTGTGTGTGTGTGTGTGTGTGTGTGTGTGTGTGAGCGAGCTGTGGGCCGTGCTTTAGGACACTGTGGGCCTGGTTTACTAAGACCTTTAGCATGTCCAAAATCTTTTAGCACACGCAAAACCAATAACATGACCAGTGATTGCTCGTGGCATTTGTTTTGCACCAATCATTGGTTGTGTTATTAGTTTTGTTCATGCTAAAGGCCTTAGTAAAGCCTGTACACACCGCTGGAGGACTCTGTACAGACTCCCCTGTCTCAGTGATCAGTAAACTGCCGTCCCACTGCGCCTCCTGCTTGGCACACTTCCTGTTTTTCAGGAAGTGGTATTGACGCGCAGAGCTTTTTTGGACGCCCAGCTCAGCGGTCGCTGTTTGTTTTTATTTATTTATTTATATTTTTGTAATCGATTGATTTTCTGTCTCGTTGGGTCAGGATGAGACTCCCAGTGCAGTCCCTCACTGCTGCTCATTACAAACCAAGTTAAAGTTTAAAAACACAGTGGCCTGTCATTTATTTTTAAGCGGAAAGTCAGCAAAGTTGCGAGCTAGTGGGACCGACGTGCCCGTGTCGTCACGGTGACCCTGGGAAACAGGCGGCGGGGTTAATTTCCCCTCTGTTACCGTGGTAACAGAGAGAGAGCCTCTTGAGTCTCAACACTGCCGCCTGTTTCTCAGACAGCTCTCAGCTCGAGTGGCTGAGCCGACCGGCCCAGCCCAGCGAGAGGAAGCCGTGTCGTTCACCTCACAGCCGGGTACTTTACCTCACAGCCGGGTACTTTACCTCACAGCCGGGTACTTTACCTCACAGCCGGGTACTTTACCTCACAGCCGGGTACTTTACCTCACAGCCGGGTACTTTACCTCACAGCCGGGTACTTTACCTCACAGCCGGGTACTTTACCTCACAGCCGGGTACTTTACCTCACAGCCGGGTACTTTACCACACAGCCTCACTTCCTGGTTCAATCAGAGTTATTAGTTATTTATTTATTTTTTACAAACATTTGCTCTCTAAATTCACTTTGTTCGATGGAGTGATGGAGGTGAAAGGCTTTTTCTGAACCTGAGAGCAAGTCCAATAAGACAAACAAACCACCGCAGTCTGCTTTGCAGATGGTGAGAAATCAATCTGTAGTGTTCTGCTCTGAATGCAGAGATAATGTAACACGGAGGGGATGTTGGTGTCGCCACCATGGAACGCTCAACGCTCTACAGTTGCCACATTTTAAATATTTTTTTCAGGGCTTTTTCAGCTTTATTGGACAGCACAGTGTAGAGAGAAAGGAAGAATTGGGAGCGTGAGAGAGGGAGAGACAACGTCGAACCGGATTCGCGGCTCGTGATGAGCATACGAACGGTGCTCTACAGGCTATGCCACCGAGACACCCTATGATTACCACAGAGGAGCTCCACCAATCACAAATCACGATGCACAGTAATGGCAACAAATGGAGCAATGGCTACAGTGATTGGTGGATACTGACTGCAGGGTTCGGTGACATCACCCTGTCTTATAATTGCTTTGACTGGTTCTAGGGAGAAAGTGGTTGGGCGCGCATATATTGTGATGATGTCATTAGTGGCACTGTGTCCAAGCCGACGCAGACAGGGCTGATGAGGTGACGTGTGTCGCGAGTTCGGCAGAATTCGTTTTGCGTGAAACCAAACTTATAACGAACAAAACGCTGACGACGGGCGCACTCAGGCACTCTGAACTTGTTTTATAAACCGTGCGTTTTATCCTTTATCACATTTCTGTAGTTGGCGGGATGTTTACGTGTTGTTTACACTGATGGCTGTTCTTATTTGATCCCTGTTTAACGCCTCAGAGTCTCCTGGTTCAGGTCCGTGTCGCAGGACAGAGAACGTGGGCGTAAGACTGTGCCGGGCAGGAGGCCTCAGAGCCTGTGGGTACTGTGTGAGCTGCTGGCACTAATGCTCTGTGGCAGGCACAACTGACTAACATCCGGACTTCCCACACTATTTATTATTTATTTACACTGCAGTATTTTGGGGTTGTGGGGTGGGGGGGTTGGAGATTTATTATAAGAACTATCAGGTAACACACACACACACACACACACCACACACACACACAAAATGCTCCTGTGTTTCACGTCAGAGAACAACACAACGAGAAACACCTCCCGGCGTCATCTCTCTGCCTCTGCCTCTGGCGGACATGTTGAATATCCTCAGTCTGTTTCCATATTTCCATATATAGTGTAAACGTGTTTTTAAAGAGGATTAATAGCTCTAACTATACGTTAACCTAAAAGAGTGTCTTCTACCCCTTTTGCTTCTTAATAAGACTACATCATGTGCATTTGCCTCTGGGTGCTTAGTATAGTATCTAACACCATGTTGTGAAGCCTTATGTATTTAGTCCTGTTATCAGCTGTGAGCCTGATACCCGGGGCTCAGGCCTGCATGTTGCCTACATTACATTACATTACATTACATTACATTACATTACATTACATTACATTACAGGCAATTAGCAGAAGCAACTTACACAACTTTTTTTTACATTTTTTTAACATATTATCCATTTATACAGCTGGATATATACTGAAGCTACATTATACTACACTGCCGCCCTAAATGACTTGGATGTAAATGTCAGACTCGGCAAAATGTAGTTTAGTGGCTTTCAGTGAAATCCTTTGTGCAGTTGGGAGGCCGTAATGGAGTACAGAGGAGATATAGGTCTCTACTGTTCTTTCATAAATACCAGCGGGAGAGCAGTCTGGATGACCGTATGCCTGGCGTTAAGGGAACTTTAGTAAAGTAATGATGGTGCGTGTGTGTGTACATATTTCATATATGTTAGTGTGTGCGTGTGAGACGGTTTTAAAGGCCCAGGTGAAGATTCAGGTTCAGGATAAGATTGGACGCCTGTGCTCTTACGAGCAAGTTGTTTCAGTGTGAGGTGTGTGTGGAGGGGGGGGGGGGGGGGGGGTGGAGGTGTTGGTCGGCCAATGTGGTGACTGGATTTTGGCTCTGGTTAATGCTTCAGCAGACAGATGGGATGTGCCGGTTGGAAAAAAAACTCCTGGAGCGTCTAATGATGGCCTAGTTGGCATTCCGGAACATTCCGCCTGCATGGTGGAGCGGTAGGGGGTTTAACGCAGGTGAGCGTTGAAGATGGGGATGATCTCTATAAAAATACAGATATATGTCCCACAGAGTGCTGATCTAGGATCAGCTTTGCCCCAGTCCATATCCTAACCTTACTCATTATGAGCTGAATGCATAAACTGATCCCACGTCAGGGCTTACAATCATAAAGCATGTCAGAGCAGCTAGATTAGCTCTAATAGCTAGATTAGCGCTCCTGCTCCAGGATGCCTTGTGGAATACTGGGCTCTGGAGTTTGTGCTCAACATGTTCTTGTCAGTTGCAGTGGGACTTTAAGTGTGCTAATACGGTCGGTAGTCGTGAGACATTTGAGGAAAAGCATTTTGTTTGGGAACAATCCGGGACGGCACTCGGTAGCTGGGGACTAGTGGTGCGTTTCTGCTTCTGTGCCAGGGAACGTCCCGTACGGAACGCCAAATTCCTGCCGCGCCCCGCCCCGGACCAGCTGAACCCCAGCTGGTCTCAGCATTCTCCTGCCCTAAGGAGGGGCAGATGGGGTGCAGGGAGGGGCAGGAGAATGCTGAGACCAGCTGGGGTTCAGCCCTCTATGCTGCGCTGTGTCGCTACGTTCAGCTCAAATATTTTCTCTGTTTTTATTTATTGAGGTTTTTCTTTCTTTTCTTTTTTTCTGCAGGCACCCGCTTTGGGGGAGAGGGGGAGGAGGGGGAGGAGGGGGAGAGGGGGGAGAGGGGGGAGAGGGGGAGGAGGGGGAGAGGGGGAGGAGGGGGAGAGGGGGGGAGAAGGGGGGTCTTTAGAATGGGACTGAGAATAGATCAGCCTGGTTATGAGAAATATGATATTAGATTAATGGTTTTTTTTGGGGTTAATCTTTTAGGTTGTTTTTTACTTGTGGGACAACCAGGGGGGCTACAGAGTATTATAAGGTTCGTGTCGAGCACCCAAGACAAGAGCTTATTATTACGAGTAAAAATGGGGTGTGTGTGCGTGTGCGCAGCCCGTGTGACTGTGTGTCTGTATGTAGGCTATGTCTGTGTGTGTGTGTGTGTGTGTGTGTGTTTACTAGAATAAGAAATGAGTGAATGCATTTGGCTGTTGAGAGCGATGGCGATGTGGTTAGTAGCTGCAGGGCAGGATAAAGTGCTGAAGTACGGCGCTGTGTCGGGGCTCTGGCTCCGCCCTCACCAAAGCGGGTCGCGTGAGGTCAGTCGCGCGGGAAATACCGGCCTGAGCAGGGTTTGCAGCGATAGCAGTGGCTCGCGCAGAACAACCTAATCGATCGCGACGCACCGTAGAGAGGGGCACGGAAATCCCCCACACGGGTTTTTCTTTCTCTCTCTCTCTCTCTCTCTCTCTCTCTCTCTCTCTGGCGGTCTGTTCGCACTGTTCTCCCAGCAGCGAGCGTGAGCGTGAGCGCGAGCGTGAGCGCGCCCGGGCAGCCGCTCGGCACAGACGGGAGAGAGGAGGTCAAACGAGGCAATGCCGCCAGAGCTCCCGTTCGTTCAGAATCGCGTCTCTTCAGCTGTCATCTCCGCACAATGGGGGGTAGATTGAGCCGGGCGTCACATGGCGCAGCGGCTCGGTCTGAAACAGCGTTTATAAACCACCGCATGGCTCCCCCTTTTCCCCTTATAGGGGGGCTCTTGCTGTTACTTGCACGTTCTTGTTTTAGTTCAGTTTAATGCCTATTTTTCTGTAATTATGACTGTTTTAAACTGAGCTCCGGGAATATTCATCTGTTCTGCCGTGATCGATTTATGAGAGTCTGGAAAAGAGCATCTTTCAAATGAAATAATAATAATAGTAATAATAACTATAATACATTCTGCAGGCAGAAGGCAGGAGTACAGCTGCTGTGATGTTGGACTGATGTGGGGGGGTGGGGGTTGTGGGTAGCACTGGGGCTGGTGTTGGGCAGTGTGGGGCATTGTGGGTAGCGTTAGAGAGAGGATATGAGCAGTGTGGGGCATTGTGGGTAGCGGTAAGATAGGATATGAGCGGTGTGGGGCATTGTGGGTAGCGATAAGATAGGATATGAGCGGTGTGGGGCATTGTGGGTAGCGATAAGATAGGATATGAGCGGTGTGGGGCATTGTGGGTAGCGTTAGAGAGAGGATATGAGCAGTGTGGGGCATTGTGGGTAGAGGTAAGATAGGATATGAGCGGTGTGGGGCATTGTGGGTAGCGGTAAGATAGGATATGAGCGGTGTGGGGCATTGTGGGTAGCGGTAAGATAGGATATGAGCGGTGTGGGGCATTGTGGGTAGCGGTAAGACAGGATATGAGCGGTGTGGGGCATTGTGGGTAGCGGTAAGATAGGATATGAGCGGTGTGGGGCATTGTGGGTAGCGGTAAGATAGGATATGAGCGGTGTGGGGCATTGTGGGTAGCGTAAGACAGGATATGAGCGGTGTGGGGCATTGTGGGTAGCGGTAAGATAGGATATGAGCGGTGTGGGGCATTGTGGGTAGAGGTAAGATAGGATATGAGCGGTGTGGGAGCATTGTGGGTAGCGGTAAGATAGGATATGAGCGGTGTGGGGCATTGTGGGTAGCGTTAAGATAGGATATGAGCGGTGTGGGGCATTGTGGGTAGAGGTAAGATAGGATAAGAGCGGTGTGGGCGTTGTGGGTAGAGGTACAGATAGGATATGAGCGGTGTGGGGCATTGTGGGTAGCGGTAAGCGCGGTGTGTTTGTGTAAATGCATCACACAGCGGCCCCAAGCAGACTCACTTTCTTTTTCCAAATGTTTTTTTTTTTTTTTTTGGAGCGGCTTACCGCAGTATCCTCAAGTCCCCCGCGTTTGTCCTGAAGTGTCCCTCCTCCTCAATCCCATAATGCATTGTGCTTTCCCCCTCTCTCTCGCTCTCTCTCTGTTGGGGAAGAGAGAGTTTCATCAATTTATTGTGCTTTTCCTCTCTTGGGGGGCAGACAGGTAGCGTAATGAAGAAGGGTGCACGTACGGGCGTTTTTTTTGGGGGATTTTTTAGGCACATGCCGGCCGCAAGCTTTTAAAAAGCGTTCTCAGAGAATCGTGTGCGGCGCGATCTTAGAGAGGAGAGGAAGGCAGAGGCACACACATCACAGCGCGGACCGCGGACGTCCTCATATGACCCGCTCCCCTCTCCTGCACAGAGAGGATGCTTCTACTGCATTTTACACTGCGATCCTGCACAGACCAGGCGTATCCTGCACAGACCAGGCGTATCCTGCACAGACCAGGCATATCCTGCACAGACCAGGCGTATCCTGCACAGACCAGGCGTATCCTGCCAGACCAGGCGTATCCTGCACAGACCAGGCGTATCCTGCACAGACCAGGCGTATCCTGCACAGACCAGGCGTATCCTGCACAGACCAGGCGTATCCTGCACAGACCAGGTGTATCCTGCACAGACCAGGCGTATCCTGCACAGACCAGGCGTTGGGTTGAGTACATTCTCTGTTCCACAGGCAGAATGTTCCAAAGGTAACAGAACGTTTTTCCTGTTGAATGAGCGAGTCCAAGTTCTAGCAGCGGTGATCGTGGAACCTCGGCAAGAATCACTGAAGCAGCACGTTTCATCTGGAAGGGGAAATTTATATATATATAGCCCTGCGACTGCATCAGAGCGTCCAACACGACTTGTGACCTGTTTCTGTTTCTAATGTATTTCATTTACTGTTTCTAATGTATTTCATTTACTGTTTCTAATGTATTTCATTTACTGTTTCTAATGTATTTCATTCACTGTTTCTAATGTATTTCATTTACTGTTTCTAATGTATTTCATTTACTGTTTCTAATGTATTTCATTTACTGTTTCTAATGTATTTCATTCACTGTTTCTAATGTATTTCATTTACTTTTTCTAATGTATTTCATTTACTGTTTCTAATGTATTTCATTGACTGTTTCTAATGTATTTCATTTACTGTTTCTAATGTATTTCATTCACTGTTTCTAATGTATTTCATTTACTGTTTCTAATGTATTTCATTCACTGTTTCTAATGTATTTCATTTACTGTTTCTAATGTATTTCATTTACTGTTTCTAATGTATTTCATTCACTGTTTCTAATGTATTTCATTTATTGTTTCTAATATATTTCATTTATTTGCCAGGCCGGCAGAACTTGGTAATGAGGCAAAGAGCGTCAACAATTCTGTTCATAAAGTACTTCTGTTCTCACAGCAATTCTGTTCTCACAACAATTCTGTTCTTATGGTTCTCACTTCTTGTTCTGTTCTTCTCTGTTCTTTCTGGAATGCAAAGTGCTCCAAAAAGAACAAAAAAGATGCCTAAAGATGAATGGAATGCAGCCTGCAAATATGGAGGAGAAATAAGTCCGCATTAACATCACTTGTGTTCATCTATAGGAGTGTAAATAATAAATAATCATTTCTGCGCAGTAACCCCCCCCCCCCCCCTATAAAATGTTCTGATGAATAAAAAAAGGTCCCTGTTTTAAATGATCAGAAAATAATAATAAAGTGCCCGGTGAGTGAATATGTAAATATAATATAACATATATATAATATAATATAATATACATATATATAATATAATATAATATATATAATATTATTGTGCTTTTCCCCTGGAGTAGAGCTCCATCACTGAACTCCGCCTGCTTTTTGACGTCATGGATCGTTGGAGGGGAGCTATGCTCTCCCGCGCTCTCGAGCCGTGCAAATTTAACTTTAACCTCTCCTAATGTTTCTGCTCAGGTCAGTTTTATTCTGTCTTGCGTCCGCTGTTCCATGTACATTTAGCAGAGGCTCTTATCCAGAACAACTGACTACAGTCCGTCCTTGAAGGTTAGGCAAAGAGATGAGATGATGCCAAGTTATTGCACCCGGCAAGAATCACTACATAAACATAACCTCCAGTCTCACAGTCAGACAGTAGAAAGAGAGAGTTTGATGATAGAGTGCTTTACGCAGTGAATGGATTTGAGGGTCCAGTGTTTGCATGATTCAAGCCGTATTCAAGCCAGAATTGTTGAGTCATGCGGTGGCAGTTTGAGCTTGAGTTTTTAGTCTCTGTTTCCATTTTATGATCCTTATTTAAATATATTTGGTAGTGTTGTTTGTGTACGTTTTAATATAAATCCTCTGTGTTTTGGCCAGGTTGCAGTTTAATGGGGTATTAATAAAAATAATAATAATAATAATAATAAATTTGATTGTATTGTTTTTCTGTACATTTTTGGCTCGTCCTCATGTGCCCCGCACCTCCCTATACTTGCCTCTAGAGGGTGCAGTGAGCAAAAGAAAAAAGAAGCTGAACGTGGGGTTGGCCGACCCTGATTCCAGGGTTCTGAAGATGTTGCTGCTTTGATTTGGTCTGAATTTCATATAATTAGGACATGTTGTCGGTTGACACAATCATGGATAAATTTTAGATACAATTTTGGTAAGATATTATGCTAGATGTACACAGGGTATTCTCAGACCGACTGAATGCCTATGCGGTGTTAAGCTACATATTTCTCCAAAAATAAAGCTTAGGGACCCATATTTCGTGAATATTCATCAGAATATTTTTTTTATCCTTATGAATGAAGCTGTTTGGAGGGACACAACTCTCATTGAAAGCCAAATTTTGTAACAATGGACCTTCTGTCTAGACAGGCTGGTGTGAAATATTTTTGGATGTCACATTGGGGCTGTTTTGTGCTGACGCTTTTTTGGCTGCTGTTGTCCGGGTTTCCGTGTGAGGCTCCGTTTCCCAGCAGCACTGAACAATGTGTCTGTACTTAACTGCGCCTCTCTATATGTCTGTACTTCTCTATATGTCTGTACTTCTCTATATGACTGTACTTCTCTATATGTCTGTACTTAACTACGCCTCTATATGACTGTACTTCTCTATATGTCTGTACTTCTCTATATGACTGTACTTCTCTATATGACTGTACTTCTCTGTCTGTACTCCTCTATATGACTGTACTTCTCTATATGTCTGTACTTCTCTATATGACTGTACTTCTCTATATGACTGTACCTCTCTATATGACTGTACTTCTCTATGTCTGTACTTCTCTATATGACTGTACTTCTCTATATGACTGTACTTCTCTATATGTCTGTACTTCTTTATATTAATGTACTTCTCTGTCTGTACTCCTCTATATGACTGTAATTCTCTGTCTGTACTTCTCTATGACTGTACTCCTCTATATGTTTGTACTTCTCTATATGTCTGTACTCCTCTATATGACTGTATTTCTCTATATGTCTGTACTTCTCGATATGTCTGTACTTCTCTATATGATTGTACTTCTCTATGTCTGTACCTCTCTATATGACTGTACTTCTCTATATGTCTGTACTCCTCTATATGACTGTACTTCTCTATATGCCTGTACTCTATGTCCATACTTCTCTATGACTGTACTCCTCTATATGACTGTACTCCTCTATATGACTGTACTTCTCTATATGTCTGTACTTCTCTATATGACTGTACTCCTCTATATGTCTGTACTTCTCTATATGTCTGTACTTCTCTATATGACTGTACCTCTATATGACTGTACTTCTCTTTATGTCTGTACTTCTTTATATGTCTGTACTCCTCTATATGACTGTACTTCTCGATATGTCTGTACTGCTCTATATGACTGTACTTCTCGATATGTCTGTACCTCTCTATATGACCACTTCTCTATATGTGTGTACTCCTCTATATGACTGTACTTCTGTATATGTCTGTACTTCTCTATATGACTGTATGATCCATATTAATCCCGTCTATATGGGCTTCGTTTATGTGCTCATTTTTATTGAAATGTTTCAGAGAAATTGTGCCCCCAAAAAATATAAAAAATGCTAATAATGAAACGGTGTGAAATGTCATCATAAAAGAAAATTTTCACGCTGAAATCTCTCCGTAAGCACTCCGTGACCGCTGCCGGAACATTCTGTACGCCGTGACTTTTTCCCCAACCCTGCGGAGCTGGCAAGAGCGCCGTATCCGCGGGCGACATTATTCCTGACACAAGCGCGCTACCATAAAAACCAGCACGATGCTGCTCGGCTGCCGATTGGCTGAGAGATAAATGACACACCCCTCTCTTTCCCATGATTCCCAGGTGTCTCCGTGGAGGAGGGGGGGAGGAGCAGGGGCCCCTGTCGCATTTCCCCGGCAACAGGGAACATTCCGAGATCCTCAGGTGATACGGCACGCCGCTCACGTCACACAACCTTCCGGAAGCCTCTACTCACACACACACACACACACACTTACCCCCCTCCCCCGCCGAAGCTTCTGGATGCTCACTGTCTTTCCCTTTTCCTTTCTTATTACTTTCATTTCATTTAAAAAATATATTTGATACTTACTGGCCTCCATGAGGACATGAATGTGTTCAGTGCAGTTAGTCTGGGTATTACCTCACTCTCTCTCTCGCTCTCAGTAAAAACAAACATCTGCTTCCCCCTGTTTTAGTCATGTTGCCATGGAGACGTGCCCATATTAAATGACAGTTTGATCCTGGCATGGGGATGGCACTGATAGCGACTGCCGCCCTTTTCATTTTATTATTATTCTTTTATTTTCCCTTTTTTCTGTTCTAGCATCTGGGATCAGTCCCCCATCCTCTCTCCCCACCCAAAGTCCCTGTGCTCCTGTTCCCCCACCCAAAATCCCTGTGCTCCTGTTCCCCCACCCTCTCTCCCCACCCAAAATCCCTGTGCTCCTGTTCCCCCATCCTCTCTCCCCACCAAAAATCCCTGTGCTCCTGTTCCCCCATCCTCTCTCCCCACCAAAAATCCCTGTGCTCCCTGTTCCCCCATCCTCTCTCCCCACCCAAAATCCCTGTGCTCCTGTTCCCCCATCCTCTCTCCCCCACCAAAAATCCCCTGTGCTCCTGTTCCCCCATCCTCTCTCCCACCAAAAATCCCTGTGCTGCTGTTCCCCCATCCTCTCTCCCCACCCAAAATCCCTGTGCTCCTGTTCCCCCATCCTCTCTCCCCACCAAAAATCCCTGTGCTGCTGTTCCCCCATCCTCTCTCCCCACCCAAAATCCCTGTGCTCCTGTTCCCCCATCCTCTCTCCCCACCAAAAATCCCTGTGCTGCTGTTCCCCCATCCTCTCTCCCCACCAAAAATCCCTGTGCTCCTGTTCCCCCATCCTCTCTCCCCCACCCAAAGTCCCTGTGCTGCTGTTCCCCCATCCTCTCTCCCCACCCAAAATCCCTGTGCTCCTGTTCCCCCATCCTCTCCCCACCCAAAATCCCTGTGCTCCTGTCCCCCATCCTCTCTCCCCACCCAAAATCCCTGTGCTCCTGTTCCCCACCCTCTCTCCCCCACCCAAAATCCCTGTGCTCCTGTTCCCCCATCCTCTCTCCCCACCCAAAATCCTGTGCTCCTGTTCCCCCATCCTCTCTCCCCACCCAAAATCCCTGTGCTCCTGTTCCCCTCGCTAGTGGGACACACCTTCAGTTTTGGGGGGCAGACAATGCATCGACACTTAACTTTCCTGCACTACCCTCTCTATCTATCACTCTCTCCCTCCCTCCCTCCCTGCAGATGTGTGTTCAGTGGTACTGTTTGACAGGTGTACTATATCAGAGTAAGACATTCTTAAATAACACACAGATTGTATTATATGTATGCTTTATGGTTAATGTGGATGCTAGTTTTATGACTCCATGAATCTATATACCTGTATGTTTTATGGTGCGAGGTTGGCATAGTATAGTATAGTATAGTATAACTTACATTCAGTGCTTTGTAGATGTTGCACTTGAATAAAGCCTTGGTGTGGAAGTGTCACCCCAGGTCTGTATGTATTTATGTTCTCTTGCATTCAAAGATGCTCTGGATCAGAGCGTCTGGTGGGTCTATTCAGTCTATGATTGGAACCCTTTTCATTTTATGACATCGCCCAACCTCCCAAGGATATTTTCCCTTTATGACCTCACTGAAACTTGCGAGGATATTTATCCTTTATGACATCACTGAATCTTGCAAGGATATTTATCCTTTATGACATCACTGAAACTTGCGAGGATATTTATCCTTTATGACATCACTGAAACTTGCGAGGATATTTATCCTTTATGACATCACTGCGAGGATATTTATCCTTTGTGACATCACTCAAATTTTTCATCATACGAAAGGTGCAGGGCATCCACAGCCTGGTCCTGAAAGAGGGGGATTGCCAGGTGGGTCATATCCAGGTGGAGAGAGGATTAGTGGTGCTGGTATTAGTATTAGATGTACTGTGTTGCCTGGCATACCCACCCAAACAATGTTCCCAGAACACAGCCCAACATGTCCTCTCCAAGCAGATTAGCCAAGCTCCGGGAATCGTGGGTAAACAGGCGGTTCTTCTTGGAAAGACTGCAATGGGCAGCTTAATTCTGAACGCCTGCATCAGTCTGATGTCATGCATATTTCGATTATTTTGGGTGGTTTAAGTTGTCGTCATCATTGTTTGTCAGGCATCTGCAATTACCAGTGAACGAAAACAGGACCGCAAACTCACTGCCCAAATTTACGCCCCTGAGCTGAAACCATCTCTTCAGCCCCCCCAACACACATCACCTGCAGCAGGTGTAACCCTCACCTGCTTCCTTATTGGAAAATAACACATTTCGATTAGCTGCCAGTTGATACCCAGCTATTTCTGAAGAAAGGTTTTATTTTCAATGTCATGACATGACACATGATATCCTGTTGTCTCACCTCCCTCACATTCACTGGAGCAGTGGTGTCAGACTTCGCAGTGCGTTTTAGCAAATAAAGCTCTTAATATAAGTCACTGATTGGCTAAAGAGTCTGCATACTTTAAAAGGAAGCCACAAAAACCTGCAGACACAGCACCCCCTCCAGGGCTGGAGTTAAACCTGCAGCACTTTAGCCCCCCAGGACTGGAGAATGGAGAGCCCTGTTTTAGACCATACTTGCTGCATAAACTGCATTTAAACTCAACATTCAATATCTTGACAGCTAAGGTAAAATATGAACATTAATATTTCAGGCTACATGTGGGAAAAAAGAAACATATCGACAGCCTCATAACAAAAGTGCCTAAGTCATTTTTTGTAGTTTTGAGAAAAAGGCAAAAAACTGCTGCAATTCTACGTCAATGAGGATTTAGGCAGAATAGCATAAAGTGGTTCAGGAAGTGCACAGCGACCTGCAGTGACTTGAGCATTTTTACACTGTTGACGAATGATAAAGTGATTTAGGCAGAAAATCTGAAAATGTACAAAAAATGACTTAGGCACTTTTGTTATGAGGCTGTCGATATGACTAAATGTGTGGCACGAGGAAAATAATAAGTGCGTATATAAGGAGTTTTCACATCTAAATTCCTGCCTTTAGTACTGTGTTTGACCACTAGATGGTGCTGTGCACAGAGGCAGGAGCTCAACAGGCCCTGGGCCCATAGGAAAGCAGGAGTGCTACAATTAGTTTGGCCTTTTAACTTATACTGTATGATCTTAGCACAGGGGACACTGCCATCTTTATTCTAGATCAACACTCAGAGACAGTTTATGAATCCGGCTGATCTGGGATGACTTGTGTCCCTTCAGCTGATAATAGATAAGGTTTGGAGGTGGACAGAGGAAAGCTGATCTGGGATCAGTTGTGTCCCTTCAGCTGATAATGGATAAGGTTTGGAGGTGTACAGAGGAAAGCTGATCTGAGATCAGTTGTGTCCCTTCAGCTGATAATGGATAAGGTTTGGAGGTGTACAGAGGAAAGCTGATCTGAGATCAGTTGTGTCCCTTCAGCTGATAATGGATAAGGTTTGGAGGTGTACAGAGGAAAGCTGATCTGAGATCAGTGCTGTGACTGTGTTATGCATGCAGGGCCCTGAGGTGAAAGCAGCAGGTAGCAGAGTGAAGTCTCCACTCCTGTCAATCAAGTTCCTGTGGGGGCGGAGCTCTCCGGAGGGCAACAGGATACAGAAGATCCGTAAAGTATGTTTGAGTGTGTGTGAGTGTGTGAGTGTGTCTGTGTGTGCGTGGCGTGAGTGTGAGTGTGTGTGTGTGTCTGAACCTCACCCTTCTCTCACACTCTTTCTATCCGTTTGTTTTTCATTCATCACTCTTTCCTGCTGCTTTACGTCCTCTCTCTCTCTCTCTCTCTCCAATGTCCTCACTAGGTGTCTTGGGGTCAGAGGAGGATATGAAGATGATGACTGAGCCCTGAGGTGTGGCAGTATGTCAGGTAAGGAAGCCTTGTCTGTCTGTCAGTCTGTCCCACACAGGGTTAGGGAGGGGCTGGGGGTGCCCTGCAGGGCTGTTGGTAGGTTTAGATGGCCTAACAGGGGCCTGTATGGTTCTGTGTGTCTGTGATCACATACCTCATTGTGTGTCTTGTTGTGTTGCCGTCATTTTGTCTCAGATGTGTCATTTGCTGCAGGTTGATCTTCCTACTTCCTTATTACTATCTTCGTTTTGAAAAAATTTGTGTTATTTTTTTAAAATTATTTAGTACATTTGCATCTGTCTTATTCTGAAATGGAAAATATTTCAACGCTGAAGAAGTAGCTCTTTTCTACGCAAACACCAATGTAGAAGGATTGGATTCTGTCTTTCTTCCCAAAAAAGGACTTGGCCGTCTGTTCATCGCAGTGAAATGATCATTCTGACCGCACGATTTTTATGGTCTGATGTGGAATGATAATACACACTGGAAGATCCCGTTCTCTTTGTGTGAGATCAAAGCCTGACTAACTCTTCAGAATGTAATCTATTTCTTGTGAAAGCGCTCGCAGAGTGAAATATGAGAGCTGTGTTTTGTCTCTGAGGATATGAGTGGAGACTCTGTTAGCGGGATTTGGGCCGTAGATGAGGGGCGGCTCTGTTAGCGGGATTTGGGCCGGCTCTGTTAGCGGGATTTCGGGCCGGAGATGAGGGGCGGCTCTGGGCTCTGTTAGCGGGGTTCGGGCCGGCTCTGTTAGCGGGGTTCGGGCCTGTTAGCGGGGTTCGGGCCGGCTCTGTTAGCGGGGTTCAGGCTGGCTCTGTTAGCGGGGTTCGGGCCGGCTCTGTTAGCGGGGTTCGGGCCGGCTCTGTTAGCGGGGTTCGGGCCAGCTCTGTTAGCGGGGTTCGGGCCGGCTCCGTTAGCGGGATTCCGGCCGGCTCCGTTAGCGGGGTTCGGGCCGGCTCCGTTAGCGGGGTTAGGGCCGACTCCGTTAGCGGGGTTAGGGCCGACTCCGTTAGCGGGATTCCGGCCGGCTCCGTTAGCGGGATTCCGGCCGGCTCCGTTAGCGGGGTTCGGGCCGGCTCCGTTAGCGGGGTTCGGGCCGGCTCCGTTAGCGGGGTTCGTTCGGGCCGGCTCCGTTAGCGGGGGTTCGGGCCGGCTCCGTTAGCGGGGTTCGGGCCGGCTCCGTTAGCGGGGTTCGGGCCGGCTCCGTTAGCGGGGTTCGGGCCGGCTCTGTTAGCGGGGTTCGGGCCGGCTCTGTTAGCGGGGTTTGGGCCGGCTCTGTTAGCGGGGTTCGGGCCGGCTCTGTTAGCGGGATTTGGGCCGGCTCTGTTAGCGGGATTTGGGCCGGCTCTGTTAGCGGGGTTCGGGCCGGCTCTGTTAGCGGGATTTGGGCCGGCTCTGTTAGCGGGATTTGGGCCGGCTCTGTTAGCGGGATTTGGGCCGGCTCTGTTAGCGGGGTTTGGGCCGGCTCTGTTAGCGGGATTTGGGCCGGCTCTGTTAGCGGGATTTGGGCCGGCCTGCTGTATGTTTTCCCTCCTCTTCCTCTCTGACGGTTCCTCTCCTCTTTATTTTAGAAGCAGCAGAGAAAGGTTCCCCCCCGACACAACCATGAGCTCACTCTGGCTGGTAACGTTCCGCCCTCTCACAGTTCTTTCTGCGGGGTCATTCAGGGGTCAAGCAGGGGTCATTCAGGGGGTCAGAGAACATCACACATCGTGGCCTCTCGAGCTTCGTAAAGGAGAAAATTAACAAATAAAAAGCTTTGACTTTAAACTAACATAAATATGATGGGCTGTCTGTCTGGGGTTTGAAAGACAGTAAAGGCATAGTGTATGTGATGGTGATGATGATGATGATGAAGATGGTGGGGCCTCTAAATCAGTGTGTGATTTAACTGCCTTTCTCAGAATAAGCCGGGTCCTGTCTGTCTGTCTGACGTGACTCAAACATTCTGGTCAGAATTATCATGTCTCCACATGAGTTTGCGTGTGCGTGTGTGTATGTGTATGTCTGTGTATGTGTGTCTGTCTGTGTGTGTGTGTGTGTGTGTGCGCGTAAACACTGCTGCTCTGATCACTGCTCCACACTGCCGCTCTGACCACTGCTCCACACTGCCGCTCTAACCACTGCTCCACACTGCTGCTCTGACCACTGCTCCACACTGCTGCTCTGATCACTGCTCCACACTGCTGCTTCTGATCACTGCTCCACACTGCTGCTCTAACCACTGCTGCCACACTGCTGCTCTGACCACTGCTCCACACTGCTGCTCTGATCACTGCTCCACACTGCTGCTCTAACCACTGCTCCACACTGCTGCTCTGATCACTGTTTCACACTGCTGCTCTAACCACTGCTCCACACTGCTGCTGTAACCACTGCTCCACACTGCTGCTCTGATCACTGCTCCACACTGCTGATCAGATTCCAAAGGTAAATTCATGGCAAGATGCCTAGCGACAGCAGGTGGTTTCCATAGCAACACTGGATTGCTGCAAACAGCGGAGGCTGTTATATTTTTGTGATTAAATTAACAGGCTCTTTCACTCCATCGTCCCGTCCCCCACAGTCTGGCCTGTAATGGTGCTCCCGTCCCCCACAGTCTGGCCTGTAATGGTGCTCCTGTCCCCCATAGTCTGGCCTGTAATGGTGCTCCTGTCCCCCACAGTCTGGCCGTAATGGTGCTCCTGTCCCCCATAGTCTGGCCTGTAATGGCCCTCCTGTCCTCCACAGTCTGGCCTGTAATGGTGCTCCTGTCCCCCACAGTCTGGCCCGTAATGGTGCTCCTGTCCCCCATAGTCTGGCCTGTAATGGCCCTCCTGTCCTCCAGTCTGGCCTGTAATTGTGCTCATGTCCCCCACAGTCTGGCCTCTAATGGCCCTCCTGTCCTCCACAGTCTGGCCTGTAATGCTGCTCCTGTCCTCCACAGTCTGGCCTGTAATTGTGCTCCTGTCCCCCCACAGTCTGGCCTGTAATGGCCCTCCTGTCCTCCACAGTCTGGCCTGTAATGGTGCTCCTGTCCCCCACAGTCTGGCTTGTAATGCTGCTCCTGTCCCCCATAGTCTGGCCTGTAATGGCCCTCCTGTCCCCCATAGTCTGGCCTGTAATGGCCCTCCTGTCCTCCACAGTCTGGCCTGTAATGGTGCTCCTGTCCCCCACAGTCTAGCCGGTAATGGTGCTCCTGTCCCCCACAGTCTGGCCTGTAATGCTGCTCCTGCCCCCCACAGTCTAGCCTGTAATGGCCCTCCTGTCCTCCACAGTCTGGCCTGTAATGGCCCTCCTGTCCTCCACAGTCTGGCCTGTAATGGTGCTCCTGTCCCCCACAGTCTGGCCTGTAATGGTGCTCCTGTCCCCCACAGTCTGGCCTGTAATGCTGCTCCTGCCCCCCACAGTCTGGCCTGTAATGGCCCTCCTGTCCTCCACAGTCTGGCCTGTAATGGTGCTCCTGTCCCCCACAGTCTGGCCTGTAATGGTGCTCCTGTCCCCCACAGTCTGGCCTGTAATGCGGCTCCTGTCCCCCACAGTCTGGCCTGTTAATGCTGCTCCTGCCCCCCACAGTCTGGCCTGTAATGGCCCTCCTGTCCTCCACAGTCTGGCCTGTAATGGTGCTCCTGTCCCCCCACAGTCTGGCCTGTAATGGTGCTCCTGTCCTCCACAGTTTGGCCTGTAATGGCCCTCCTGTCCTCCAGTCTGGCCTGTAATGGTGCTGTTGTAAGTAGGTTATGGTATTTATAGGTAGGTTATTGTGGTATGTGTAGGTAGGTTATGGTATATACTCATATACTCAGGACATCAGTCACCATCAGTACTGACACCACCCCGTCACAGCCTTTTCATTGGCTACAGGGTTACCAATGGCGACCTATGTCATTCTTCATCTCCTCTTACAGACTGTATTTACGGGTGAATGCACAGTGAAAATGATGAGCTGCATTATTATAATTATTGATTTGGGGGTCAGAGGTCAGGGCTTGACGAACAGTGGGGGTCAGCTGGCAGAAGGCGGACTGGAGTTGATTAGTTTTGGGGTCGAGGGGAAGGTCAGAGATTTTGGGGATGTGGTGGGGGGAGGACTTAGGGACTGTCTGCAGCCTTTCCCCCCCCCCCCCATTGTGGGGGAACCCCTAAATTAGGACAAGGGGGTCTGTGCTGAGCTCCACCCTCAGTGATGCAGGTGTGCTGTGTAGAGACACACCCTCATCTGCATTTGTCTCGGTGCTCAGTATCAATGCCAATCCTAACTATGACATTGACCTTAATGGATAGGCTAGAACCAAACCAGTACAAATTAAATCAATCCCTCAAAGGCCTCCTCCACATGTTGAGTTGTTGATTGTTATGTAACCCCCCCCCCCCCCCCCCCGGGGTCGTAACAGTGGTGCCTGATGGGTAGGGGTCTCTTGGCTGGGATGAGGATGAGGGTCTTTGCTGATGGGATTAGATTGAGGCGTTAATGTGACGGATTAATGGGTTGTGGTGGGAAGGGGGGGGGTGATGGCGCTTAAGGGTATAGAGGCATGGTGAGGGTGTGATGCTGGGGTAACAGGTGGCTGTGGATTAATGGGTTGTGGCGGGATAGCTGGGGGGGGGGGGGGGGGGGGGTTCGTATTGGCGATCCCGACTTTAGGGTGTAGATCCCCCATTGGGGCCAAATGTATCTGGAGCTTATAGACAGACGCCCTCCCCCCCCGTCCCCCGAGATTTTTACAAAAAAACTTGTGACCCCCTCATTCCCACTGAAGGAGGTGCTAATGGGGTACCCCCCCCCCCCACACTGAACCAAAGCTGCCAGAAACCCCCCATCCCCCCCCCGGCTGACCCTGCAGACCGCTGCACAACACTGAACCAAAGCTGCCAGAAACCCCCCATCCCCCCCCGGCTGACCCTGCAGACCGCTGCACAACACTGAACCAAAGCTGCCAGAAATTAAAAATAATAGATTCTGCAGCATGATGATTAAAGTGACTATCACAGGACATGTAGTTTTAAGTCAAATTAGAGGAATCCTTGGAATGGACCGTTGAGACACCAAATCAAACGCAAACACGGCACAGTAAACCCATATGCATGTAATATACTGCAGTAAAGCACACTAGGACATTTGTTTTTGTCTTCAAATTTTAACTTGTTTTTAAATCTGCTGTTTCATTTATTGTTGAATAACTTCCATTACAAACCAATAACTGACTATGCTCAGTACTAATTATTATTATTGTTATTATTAGGGCCCAGCTAAAAAAACTCTTATCTTATGAGAAACTTTTTTAAAAACTTTAAAAACTTTTTAAAAAACTTTTCCTTATGTTTTTTTTTATTTTTTGGATTCTCAGTATAAATATTATGGCCCATTTCTTATAGGATCTGGAGCAGAAAGCCTGAAGCGATGATCAGAACCCAATTAGCAGCTCAATCAATCCCAGTCCATTAAGAGCTCAGTTGTAACTACAGCTGTACTTCCACTAAAGTAACTAGTGCAGGGAACAGTTTTAATTGTAAAAAGCTAATGGTAACGAGCATCAGTGCTAATTGAGGCTAATAATTGATCCACTTAATAAGTGTTAAGGGTTTAGGGGAAAAAACACATTCAGACACAATCACCTCATTCTGTAGTTTGAGAATAGCTATAACCGAACAGGGACAGGGTTGCCATGTTACTCCCCATCAAGTGATTGATCACATGGGCCTAGCCCTGTGGGTAAAATGCAGTCTGTTGTGCATGAATGTTGATGCACCTCATCTGTGAAAGATAAAACCCAAGTAATCTTCCTTTTTTTACGTAATTTTTTTTATTTTTTTATAAATTTTTTTATGAAGATTGGAAAAGTAGCAAAGTTTGTAGTATTTAAACCTCTCGGTTTTTTTTTTTACAAAAACTTGTTTGTCTTTTATTAATAGTTTAATATTAAAACAGAAAATGAATACATCATCCATTAATACCATTTTCATTACTCATTTTCACCATTAAAATCCATAATGAATGTCACCGGAATATTTCTGAGATTCCGGACTGTGCGGGTAGCACCCTGAGCGGATCGCCATTTTCCCAGATTAGTTTTGTCCTCCGTTCCCTCGCCGTGGGATTGCGCCTCTTAAGGCGATCTGTTTCCTGGTGGCTCCCCGTCTCTATTTATAAAAGCCGCTGGATAAGGTTGCCGTAGCGATTACCTGTGACATGCTCTATGACCTTATATTCCCCTATGGGATTATAAATCCTTTCTGGGAAGTCTAAGGTCCTAAACCAACATTCCTAACAACCGGAACAGGGAGAAGACAGTCCACCCTCCTTACGTATTAGTGGTTACGTCCCCATCACCCCCTGTGTGGCGGAGGCAGCTGGCTCCCATGACCGTGTCAAAGCAGGTCCTGTCCCGAAATCTGACCAGCTGTGAACCCCGCGGACTGATCGAGGAGTCGTGGGAATAAATGGGGGGTGAGTGGAGGTTCGGCGGAGAGAGCTGGAGAGGCAGCCGCCGAGAAGGGTTCGAGGAGACGGGTTTGTGTGGCATAATTGGGTTCTGGGGTACAGGATTGTGGGTTTTGGGGTGTGGTGAGTGGGAAGGGATGATGGGAGATTATATAAAGATACCCCCCCCCATTCCCCAAACTGTTGGGAACGTTCCGGAATTCTGATGGATTTTCTTGCACATCATAATTTTGGGAATATGCTGGTGGGATGCATCTCTGGGCCTTTTGGATTGCTGCTGGAACAGGGAGCCATCGGCACCCCCTACTCCAAGCTCACTGTGTTTGGAACCTTTCAAACCCGCGCCGCGTTAGTCTGGATGGAGAGGAGGACTGTGGAGGGATGGCCACGCCCCCAAAGTGTGCGGTTGTGTTTGAATCAAAGGTGAGCCAAACTGCAGTTCAGCCTCTTTAAAAAAAAATGTAATTCATATCATCAAACAAATGGTTTCTATACTGTAACTGAATGGAGGCAAATAAACACGATACACAGCTGATGCATGGTTGTAGCAGTTTTTGGTGTCTGTGAAGCATTAGAATGTTCAGTCAAGAACATTTTCAGTTGGGTTTTTTGTGGCGGTACAGTAAGGGTGTTTCAGTTGGGTTTTTTATGGCGGTACAGTAAGGGTGTTTCAGTTGGGTTTTTTGTGGCGGTACAGTAAGGGTGTTTCGGTTGGGTTTTTTGTGGCGGTACAGTAAGGGTGTTTCAGTTGGGTTTTTTGTGGCGGTACAGTAAGGGTGTTTCAGTTGGGTTTTTTGTGGCGGTACAGTAAGGGTGTTTCAGTTGGGTTTTTTGTGGTGGTACAGTAAGGGTGTTTCAGTTGGGGTTTTTGTGGCGGTACAGTAAGGGTGTTTCAGTTTGGTTTTTTGTGGCGGTACAGTAAGGGTGTTTCAGTTGGGTTTTTTGTGGCGGTACAGTAAGGGTGTTTCAGTTGGGTTTTTTGTGGCGGTACAGTAAGGGTGTTTCAGTTGGGTTTTTTGTGGCGGTACAGTAAGGGTGTTTCAGTTGGGTTTTTTGTGGCAGTACAGTAAGGGTGTTTCAGTTGGGTTTTTTGTGGCGGTACAGTAAGGGTGTTTCGGATAATTGGCGAGATGGACAAACAGGCAACAGATTGATGGTCTCGTATGAGGGCAGATACCCGCCGTTGGAGTAAAGTCTTTTTAACGAGGGGCAGAGATTAATTAGAGAGGAAGGCCTTCACCTCAGGGAAAAGTTAAACTGGTCTCAGACTCCACTCTGGAGCAGATTTACCTCAGCAGGCCTGAGATTAACAGCTGCTCTGTGTGGCTGAGGTCTGATCCACCGCTCTGAACCAATGTTTCTGGGTCAAGTTTAGAGGTAAATCAGTTAAATAACACTACATGGCTTCAGCATTTATATGCAAGATTATATACGTATATATACAGTTGAAGTCGGAAGTTTACATACACTTAGGTTGAAGTCATTAAAACTAATTTTTAACCACTCCACAGATTTCATGTTAGCGAACTATAGTGTTGGCAAGTCAGTTAGGACATCTACTTTGCGCATGACACAAGTAATTTTTCCAACAATTGTTTACAGACAATAGTTTACAGACTATTTCACTTTTAATTCACTATATCACAATTCCAGTGGGTCAGACGTTTACACACACTAAGTTGACTGTGCCTTTGAACAGCTTGGAAAATTCCAGAAAATGATGTTACGGCTTTAGAAACTTCTGATAGGCTAATTGACATTATTTCAGTCAACTGGAGGAGTACCTGTGGATGTATAAAATGGCTTAAGGACAACAAAGTCAAGGTATTGGAGTGGCCATCACAAAGCTCTGACCTCAATCCAATCGAAAATTTGTGGGCAGAACTAAAAAAGCAGGCGGTAAAGAGGTGACCCAGTAGGTAGTTGGTTTATGTAGTTGGGTTCCAGACAGTAAAGAGGTGATCCAGGATGTTATGGGGGTGGTGTTATGGGGCTGATGTTATATGGGGGTGATATTATGGGGCTGATGTTATATGGGGGTGATATTATGGGGCTGATGTTATATGGGGGGTGATATTATGGGGCTGATGTTATATGGGGGTGATATTATGGGGCTGATGTTATATGGGGGTGATATTATGGGGCTGATGTTATATGGGGGTGATATTATGGGGGTGATGTTATATGGGGGTGATGTTCTATGGGGGTGATGTTATATGGGGGTGATATTATGGGGCTGATGTTATATGGGGGTGATATTATGGGGCTGATGTTCTATGGGGGGTGATGTTATATGGGGGTGATATTATGGGGGTGGTGTTATGGGGCTGATGTTATATGGGGGTGATATTATGGGGGTGATATTATGGGGTCACACATAGTTGGTCAGTCCTTTCCCTGATGCTGTGTCACTCTTGGCTTTGTGCATTTTTAACGGCGCATTATAAACGTCTGACTTGTTTTGCCACAGAAGGGTTTTTCATGTTTTAATGATTGAGTGGCTGAATGTCGGAAGCTTGTCCGTTTTGCCTCCAGAAAGGAGTTTTTAAGAGTAATCTCCTGGCCTGTCAGGGATGCTCTCTGCGGTTAAATCCGGGACGTTTCTCTACCGGCGTGACCCTCCTCTTAATTTAGCTCTCATAGTTCCAGAAATAAAAACCTTGGGGTTCAGCATGGCCGAAATGTAACGGCTGCATACGTATATATTTATCTGGCCTACATTAGGATGCACCTTAAGAGAGTCTGTACAAATACAGACATAAATGAGCACTTTTAATTACAGCTTAAAGGTTGTATCAGCGATTTTGGGTGGAAACATAAATGATCACATTCATCTGATTTTTCCTCACGATCCGCTAGCTGCCCGCCTCATAAGCAGGCCGTCAAAAAACCGCGTCTCTGTAGGCAGCCTATGCTCCGAGATCGTACACAAAAACAATGGTACTACCAACTACTCAAAACCAAAATAAACAGTATTCCAACCAATCACAATGATCTGCACAAACGTGACGTCACTTCTGAAGCGAAATCCCAAACAAACATACTTATGAATAATTATGTTATGTTTTAAAAAATAGTGTTCAAGCATCCAGAATTATAACCACGTTAATAACGTTTGTAAGAAACCAAACCGTTTGTAAATCCGTCAAGATTTCAGCGAGATAAGAGTATTAGCGTTTGTGCAGATCATTGTGATTGGTTGGAATACTGTTTATTTTGGTTTTGAGTGGTTGGTAGTACCATTTGTTTTTGTGTACGATCTCGGAGCATAGGCTGCCTACAGAGACGCGGTTTTTTTGACGGCCTGCTTATGGGGCGGGCAGCTAGCGGATCGTGAGGAAAAATCAGATGAATGTGATCATTTATGTTTCCACCCAAAATCGCTGATACAACCTTTAATTAAGCGGAAAAGCCTTTTGTTATAATTGTAAATATTACTCCACGTAGTGTTTGCATTGCCTAGGATATATACCATTATTTTTTGTGTTGTCATTGTGTATAGATAATTATAATATCGGTTACATATTGTAGCTTGTGCTGTCATTAGCGCCATATGTCTGATTGTTCAGTTGCAGAATTGTCCTCCTCACACCTACAAGCTCATATGTGCTTTCAACACGCCGGTGACCAGCAGCTTCACCTCTGCAACCTGACCCTATGTTATATGCGCTTTAAACACCATCTGAGCTATTCGAGCTTGTGGTTATGGGCTTATTTACCATTATCCTGTATCATTAAAACATAATAAATATAACTATTATATTCTCCCTCTTTATTGATCATGTACAGTATTTGTCATTGTTATATATAGTCAGTTATATAATCTATTAGAATATAACAGAATATACTCTTACCCATTGTTATATATAGTCAGTTATATAATCTATTAGAATATAACAGAATATACTCTTACCCATTGTTATATATAGTCAGTTATATAATCTATTAGAATATAACAGAATATACTCTTATCAGATTCTGTTCCCTCTCATAGTCTAAGTCATAATTGGGCCATATTTGCTTTTCCCAAACCCTAATCTGCTTTAACCTTCCTGTGATGATGATTTCTACGCCTGAATGTTGTCGTCGAAAAACATTTTTGCATTATCCTCCGTATATTCTCCTATATTAGTATATTATCCTCTGAATATATCACCATCACTTTTTCTGTTTACTTTGTTTATAGTTAGGACTAACATCTATTACTGTACAATAGCACATGGCTTGGATAAGTATAAATGTGTTTATTTTATGATACAGTGAATCTTCATCGTCGTTCCACTGCTTCCGGCTCGTTAGTATCTTGTCTATATTTGGGTCGGATGTGTTTTAGCGCAAACCTGCCCGTTTGTGGTTTAAAAGTCTCTGTTTATACCCCGAGTTTCCACTTTTATTAGAATGGTGCTCTCTTTATATATTCATTGTGTTGGGGATATGATGACGTAGATCACTGTGGTCACATCTTCATCTCCAAACAGTCCCTACCTCTTCCTCCTCTTGCTTGTTTGATGTTTCCTGGGGCCATATTTGGGCATAAACACTTTGGGGACTCGTGGCTCTGGATCTGATTTCTGGTTGGTGCTTCGGAAGATTCCGGGTGATGCGATTGGCCCCTTTGTTGTTCAGAACGCCACGCCCGAGTGTTTTGGCAGAACGCGTGTAAGGAGACATATGTTCCCCCTGCCTAACGTGGGCGGGGCATCGCAGGACCGCCAGCCCTGTGGCATAAGGCGTAATCAATAGGGCTGCGGGGAGATTAATAGGTAATCAATAGCGGAGTTAGCAAGGCGGCTTTGTGAAGGTTAAAGGCAGATTTTTCCCGGGGATTTTCCCTCTAAGCTGATGCTAAACACTCCAGCCGGAGTTTGTCAGGTGTCTACAACGGGATAGAGCCAAACACACGGGACACCCCCACACCCACAGGGGGAGCGACGGGGTCCCTGTTTTTTGGGTTATTTTAGAAGGCAGTGGGGCTTTATTTAGTTTTATTGGTGTATTTGGGGAAGAGGAGTGTGTAATCTGTATGTCCTGGATTTATAGAGCATCAGATTAACGTTCAGAGTTCTCATAAATCCCGCCCCCCTCCCTTCCCAGATCGCCATGGAGGGGGGGGGGCATGTCTGAGGAGATGAGGGGGGGATATATAAGGTCCTGTCGGCCGTAGGGGTAACTCTGGATATGCGTGTGCCTCTTGTGATGGCCTTACACACCGGTGGGTTTTTAAGCGCTAATGGCTGCCGTGCAAGTCCCAGCTCCAGGACGAGAATCCCATTGGTCGCTTGAGAAGGTCTTCATCGCCACGCCCGCTTTTTAAAGCGGCTTCTTATTCATTCATTTTTTTTTTTTTTATCTGTATTTTTTTGTTATTTAGCTTTTTTTTTAAAGGGGAGGGCTTCAGGATGAACTTCCTCATTTCGGACATGTACGACCTGTCGAACACGGGGTACCCCCAGAGCATGGGGGCTGAGTACAGCATGTTTGGGGGTGAGGGCCCTGGGTTTGAGCCCCAGACCCCGTTGCCTCTGCACCACCACCCCCCCCTCATGCCCCCCCCCACCACCACCATCCCCCCCCCAGCCTGCATGGAGCAGGCCTGGTCCTCGGCCACGCCCTACGCCTGCGGTTACTTCGGCAACAACCCGCCGTTCAAGAGCGAGTTCTGCAGCGTGGACGTGCCCCTAGTTCCGTACCAGTCACCCGATTGCTATGGCGACGGCAAGACCAACTTCTCCTACATACAGTGGATGCAGCTGCCCAGTAAGAAAGGTAGGGAGAGCGACCGGAACGTGACCGGAATGCCACAGGAATGCACCTGGAATGCCGGAACACCATAAACCATAAAGAAACTAGATTGTGACTGTTGTGCGACCAGATCACCACCAAAATCACTATAGCAATGAAATACAGGCTGTGGATATTATTCTGGGAGTTGAGGGGAGGCTAATGAAGGAGGTAAAGGACCTGTGGTCTCTTGACCTCTAAGTTGAGAACGGCGGATTTGGGGATTTGACGGGCGCGGTAAGCGCTATTGAAATGTGCCGCGCTGGAGCAAGCCGACGCATTTTGTGACGCCGTAATGCGTTCTTCCCTCCCAGCTGAATTATGAATGTTAAAAATACAGAGTGCACAGAAACGCATTTAGAGTCCCGGACAGGCGGCTGTAATTAAAGACTCAGGTTTGGAGAGGTGCAGCAAGCCCCTCTGTTCCACTCAAACCTGCCCAAGGAGATTTATGCTATGCTTTAGCCGGTCTTTGGCATTGCATTTATGTGTGTGTGTGTGTGTGTGTGTGTGTGTATTTGTGTATGTGTCTGTGTGTATGAGAGTCTGTGTGTGTGTAGACTGTATATACAATTGGCTTAATATAAGGCCAATTGAAGAGTTTTTACATTTCACTCATTGGAGTGTGATTTGTATTGACTTTAGGAGCATATAGAGGGTGGGGGGGGGCAGGGAACAGGCTGGGCAATAGCTGATAACAGTCTCATTAGCTAGGCTAACCCTGGCCATACAGGGTAAATCCTGCTAACAGTCTCATTAGCTAGGCTAACCCTGGCCATACAGGGTAAATCCTGCTAACAGTCTCATTAGCTAGGCTAACCCTGGCCATACAGGGTGAATTCTGCTAACAGTCTCATTAGCTAGGCAAACCCTGGACATACAGGGTGAATTCTGCTAACAGTCTCATTAGCTAGGCTAACCCTGGCCATACAGGGTGAATTATGCTAACAGTCTCATTAGCTAGGCTAACCCTGGCCATACAGGGTGAATTATGCTAACAGTCTCATTAGCTAGGCTAACCCTGGCCATACAGGGTGAATTATGCTAACAGTCTCATTAGCTAGGCTAACCCTGGCCATACAGGTTCAATCCTGCTAACAGTCTCATTAGCTAGACTAACCCTGGCCATACAGGGTGAATTATGCTAACAGTCTCATTAGCTAGGCTAACCCTGGCCATACAGGGTGAATTCTGCTAACAGTCTCATTAGCTAGGCTAACCCTGGCCATACAGGGTGAATTCTGCTAACAGTATCATTAGCTAGACTAACCCTGGCCATACAGGGTGAATTCTGCTAACAGTCTCATTAGCTAGGCTAACCGTGGCCATACAGGGTGAATTCTGCTAACAGTCTCATTAGCTAGGCTAACCCTGGCCATACAGGGTAAATCCTGCTAACAGTCTCATTAGCTAGGCTAACCCTGGCCATACAGGGTAAATCCTGCTAACAGTCTCATTAGCTAGGCTAACCCTGGCCATACAGGGTAAATCCTGCTAACAGTCTCATTAGCTAGGCTAACCCTGGCCATACAGGGTAAATCCTGCTAACAGTCTCATTAGCTAGGCTAACCCTGGCCATACAGGGTAAATCCTGCTAACAGTCTCATTAGCTAGGCTAACCCTGGCCATACAGGGTGAATTCTGCTAACAGTCTCATTAGCTAGGCAAACCCTGGACATACAGGGTGAATTCTGCTAACAGTCTCATTAGCTAGGCTAACCCTGGCCATACAGGGTGAATTATGCTAACAGTCTCATTAGCTAGGCTAACCCTGGCCATACAGGGTGAATTATGCTAACAGTCTCATTAGCTAGGCTAACCCTGGCCATACAGGGTGAATTATGCTAACAGTCTCATTAGCTAGGCTAACCCTGGCCATACAGGTTCAATCCTGCTAACAGTCTCATTAGCTAGACTAACCCTGGCCATACAGGGTGAATTATGCTAACAGTCTCATTAGCTAGGCTAACCCTGGCCATACAGGGTGAATTCTGCTAACAGTCTCATTAGCTAGGCTAACCCTGGCCATACAGGGTGAATTCTGCTAACAGTATCATTAGCTAGACTAACCCTGGCCATACAGGGTGAATTCTGCTAACAGTCTCATTAGCTAGGCTAACCGTGGCCATACAGGGTGAATTCTGCTAACAGTCTCATTAGCTAGGCTAACCCTGGCCATACAGGGTGAATTCTGCTAACAGTCTCATTAGCTAGGCTAACCCTTAGACCACTGGTTCGTCATTAAGGAAAACATCCCCCTCTCCCCCACTGTTTCAAAGAGGAAACTTCCAAATTCTTAAAATATCATAAAAAATAAATGTGCATATTAATGTGCATAGCAATGGCTGTACTGGACGAGTGCATGTAAATTAATTCAGTAGTTATGGGATTAGCTGTAATGATATTCATGGGTGTGTAGATCCGTGAGATTCAGGGCCAAATATTAGTGTTTATTTTAGTCCTTTCTGATGGCCTTCCATTTTCTTTTTTTAATGATTGTTGTTTTCTCGAAAAATGAGTGTGAAAACGGAAACTTCTGTGTTTGGCTGGGAAATAAATCCCTTTGCATTCGCTTTTGTTTGGTTTGTAATTTTATCACTCTGCACTGGCTTGGTTTCGTTTGGTTTGTAATTGTATCACTGTGCATTGGCTTGTAATTGTACAGTAACTTGTTCTGATAGCTGAGTTGTGTGTAATATGTAAAAACACTGATGCTCATTGTTTGACCTCTCAGGGTACATACCGAGTTACCTGGACAAGGACGAGTTGTGCGTGGTTTGTGGGGACCGAGCGACAGGATACCATTACCGCTGCATTACCTGTGAAGGCTGCAAGGTAACTGCAGCTTACCTGAGCTACACCTGTCCGTACCTGATTTACACCTGTCCTACACACCTGCTCATGGCAAAGCTGACCCCAACTAAACACGTTAATATTTCACTTGAAAATAATACAATAACATGCAATTACGTGATATAACTATGATTCATATTTGTCGCTATGTGCTTTTTTTGTATTATATGTATTTTTGTATTAAAAAATGTATTTTATTTGAACTGGTTTTCACCTTAAAGGCTATATCCATATTAAAATCATAGTTTATGCTGTGAGGTATTGTGTATACTTCATTAGGCAGGTAAAAGGTTATTATCTCTGGATGAGAGCTGATAAATACTCAGATAAACGCATAAAGACACATAAAGAGATAAGCACACGTTGTGCTATTTTCACATGGTTTTGTGTTGTTGTTGTATTTTGTAAGACGGTACGTGTTGTTTTCCCTCGTTTTTGTTTCTCTCGCCGCCCCAAAGGGTTTTTTCCGACGGACGATTCAGAAGAACCTGAACCCGACGTACGCGTGCAAGTACGAGGCCAAGTGTGTCATCGATAAAGTCACCAGGAACCAGTGCCAGGAATGCCGCTTCAAAAAGTGCATAGCCGTCGGCATGGCAACGGACTGTGAGTCCATGTTTATTACTATTATTATTATTATTATCATCAAGTATTGGGTCAATTCCTTTCAATTAAGTCACTTGTCTGTGACAAAAATTTTTGGATTGAATTGAATTTCTGTTAATTTACTGGAGCGAGGGTATGAAATTCAGCTCTGTGAATGACCACAGGCCTGGTTATTATTATTAGTGCTGTTGTGAATATGATCACATGATCCCACCCACCTACAGCCATGTTCCTGGAGGGGTATTTATAGCGGCTGAAGGTTGTTTTTTTCTTAGTGTTTGTACAAGACGTTCTACACAGCACTGTCTAGCCATAGTGCCACCTGTGGTGAAAAGGGGGAATAGCGGGCACTAATGAGCTCAGCCCTGTCTCAGGCCGCCCCATTCCAGACGCCCTCGGTTGCCCCCGGTTACAACCGCTTAGCGACCGTGTAAGCACTGCTCCATTTGGCCGTTCCCGTTTGACCCCCGCACCGACCCGCCCCGCCCCGCCCAACTGCAAAGCTGAAGAGGGAAACAGGGTCACCTGGAACAGATCATCTGGCCTTGACACAGTAACACAGCGTCCTCGGGTACACTGTGGGGTACACTGTGGGGTACACTGTGCTATAACAGCTGTTCTGTGCTGTAACAGCTGAGCTGAGGATGCAGTTTTACTTCAGAAAAGGAGAAATGCAGTCTACCGTCTCAAACTTTTCAACAAACATGGATTTTAAGATTTGTGACCCTCTACCCGCCCCCCAAGAGCAGTAGTGTAAATATACTCAAAATTATTAATAGTCAATGTCCCACCTGCACTATACATGATATAATGTCCTTCCTGTGGTTTTACCATTTTAAAATCACAGGAAGTTTTTACATTTTTTAAATGCCAAATTTTTGTATTGTAACAGCAACATGATCCAGTGTTTTTCATTGCATTTCTGTTTCCCATGAGAACCAGTAATATCGCTCAATGACCAATGAAAACATAACAGTTTTTTTTTTACTTTGTTAAAAAAGGAGAGTGTTATAGAAGACGCTGAATGAAAACTTGATGTATTTTGTTTTACTTTGGCACGCTCGGTTTAGGTTAGCATCGTGCTGGGTCTGGGTTAGCATCGTGCTAGGTTTGGGTTAGCATCGTGCTGGGTCTGGGTTAGCATCGTGCTGGGTTTGGGTTAGCATCATGCTGGGTCTGGGTTAGCATCGTGCTAGGTTTGGGTTAGCATCATGCTGGGTCTGGGTTAGCATCGTGCTAGGTTTGGGTTAGCATCATGCTGTATTTGGGTTGGCATCGTGCTGGGTTTGTGCAAGGTTTAGATGGTGATTTTGCTCTCTCTCAGTGGTGCTGGATGACAGTAAGAGGCTGGCCAAGCGCAGGCTGATAGAGGAGAACAGGGAGCGCAGAAGGAGGGAGGAGCTGCAGAAAACCGTTTGGGAGAAACCAGAACCCACACAGGAGGAGTGGGACCTCATCCACCTAGTTACCGAGGCCCACATGGCAACAAACGCCCAGGGCAACCACTGGAAGCAGAAACGCAAATTCCTGGTGAGGCTTCCTGCTCCAGGCCTCAGGGTCACCAATGATTCGCTGCATCGGCCATGCCCCTTCCCTGACTCCACCCCCTGCCCTGCCTACCCCCACCCTGACCCCGCCCTTTCCCCTGTCACTGTCCTGATGTTAACCAGTCCCTGTGTTTCTGTATCATTGTAGAGCTGGGGGGATGTAGAGGACGTGTGGAGGCAGTTTGTCCCTCAGCACTCATCAGCAATAACTAATGGATCCTCTCTCTCTTTTGCCTTGTTTTGGTCTGGTTTTCTTGTTGTTTTGTTTGTTTTTTGTCATGTGCTAATTGGTTCCTTTGTTTTGTTTTTCCCCTCCCCCCTTCCTTCCTTCCTTCCTTCCTTCCTCCTCTTCCTCCTCATATTCCTCATCCTCCCTCTCCCAGCACTGTCTGAAAGATAACCCTGAAACCAACTGTGTGTTAATGTTATTTGTGTTTCTCTCTCTCTCTTTCCG
The DNA here is from genome assembly GCA_029718625.1 of Synaphobranchus kaupii. Lineage (NCBI taxonomy): Eukaryota > Metazoa > Chordata > Actinopteri > Anguilliformes > Synaphobranchidae > Synaphobranchus > Synaphobranchus kaupii. The sequence continues at coordinate 27,590,984 of CM056387.1, forward strand.
TTTCTCTCTCTCTCTGTCTGTGTAGTATAATGTTCTCACCTGTACCTGTATGCCCTTCAGGTGCTAACACCTTTCTGTGTGTGTATGTGTGTGTGGGTGGGTGTGCGTATGCGTGCCTGTGTGTGTGTGTGTGCATGTGTGTTTGTGTGTGCGTGTGTGTTCCTGTGTGAGTGCCTAATCTGTAATTGTATCCTACAGATTTGAGGACACTGTTTTTGACACAAAGGTGGGGTTTCCATGGAAAATGTCAAAAGGCTCGACCAAGAAAATAATGAACAAACCACAGGTTTGATTTCTGTTGTAGAGAATCGACCTACCGCATCAAAACTCATTTACATGAACCTCAACCCAGCCAAAGCCAAATATGATATATATATTCTTTCTGCAGTAAATATGATACCCTTGCTTGAGCCTCAAAACCTTCCTATGGAACCTCCACCACTGAAAATACTGACATGTTTTTCTTCTCTCTCTGTCTCTGTCCTGTTTGCTGTCTTCTTTAGTTTAACCTTGTTTGTCTTAGTTTGGCTTTGGTGCTGGGCAGTGCACTGGATGTTCACCATGCCTGTTGATTGCTCAACAGGAGGAAGACACAATGCTACTTAATGAAATAACATGTAATTTATTCTGTACTTCTGACCAGAGTGATGTTCGTGTGGCCGACTGCAAGGTAAGAACAATCAAAGCCCAAAGCAGCTTTGCTTTCTTTTTTTACACTTTTTTAATCAGTAGCACTTCTCTTCTCCACACCTCTCGCCCACACTCTCTCTCTCTCTCTCTGTCTCTCTCTCTCTGTCTCTCTCCCTCTCACTTGCTCGCTCGTTCTCTCTCTCTCTCTCTCTCTCTCTCTCTCTCTCGACACCTCTCTCCCTGTCTCTCTCGTTCTCTCTCTCCCTCTCTTGTGGGCGCAGAGTAGATGCTGAATGCATTATTGAGTGTGTCATTAAGTGTGTGTGTGCAGGTCCCTGTTAGAGAGGTCTATTCTCAGTGTTTTAGAGAGGAGGGTGTGTGTGTGTGCAGGTCCCTGTTAGAGAGGTCTATTCTCAGTGTTTTAGAGAGGAGGGTGTGTGTGTGTGCAGGTCCCTGTTAGAGAGGTCTATTCTCAGTGTTTTAGAGAGGAGGGTGTGTGTGTGTGCAGGTCCCTGTTAGAGAGGTCTATTCTCAGTGTTTTAGAGAGGAGGGTGTGTGTGTGTGCAGGTCCCTGTTAGAGAGGTCTATTCTCAGTGTTTTAGAGAGGAGGGTGTGTGTGTGTGTGTGTGTGTGCAGGTCCCTGTTAGAGAGGTCTATTCTCAGTGTTTTAGAGAGGAGGGTGTGGTGTGTGCAGGTCCCTGTTAGAGAGGTCTATTCTCAGTGTTTTAGAGCGGAGGGTGTGTGTGTGTGTGTGTGTGCAGGTCCCTGTTAGAGAGGTCTATTCTCAGTGTTTTAGAGCGGAGGGTGTGTGTGTGTGCAGGTCCCTGTTAGAGAGGTCTATTCTCAGTGTTTTAGAGAGGAGGGTGTGTGTGTGTGCAGGTCCCTGTTAGAGAGGTCTATTCTCAGTGTTTTAGAGAAGAGGGTGTGTGTGTGTGCAGGTCCCTGTTAGAGAGGTCTATTCTCAGTGTTTTAGAGAAGAGGGTGTGTGTGTGTGCAGGTCCCTGTTAGAGAGGTCTATTCTCAGTGTTTTAGAGAGGAGGGTGTGTGTGTGTGCAGGTCCCTGTTAGAGAGGTCTATTCTCAGTGTTTTAGAGAGGAGGGTGTGTGTGTGTGCAGGTCCCTGTTAGAGAGGTCTATTCTCAGTGTTTTAGAGAGGAGGGTGTGTGTGTGTGCAGGTCCCTGTTAGAGAGGTCTATTCTCAGTGTTTTAGAGAGGAGGGTGTGTGTGTGTGTGTGTGTGTGTGTGCAGGTCCCTGTTAGAGAGGGCTATTCTCAGTGTTTTAGAGAGGAGGGTGTGGTGTGTGTGTGTGTGTGTGTGTGTGTGTGTGTGCAGGTCCCTGTTAGAGAGGTCTATTCTCAGTGTTTTAGAGAAGAGGGTGTGTGTGTGTGCAGGTCCCTGTTAGAGAGGTCTATTCTCAGTGTTTTAGAGAGGAGGGTGTGTGTGTGTGTGTGTGTGTGTGTGTGCAGGTCCCTGTTAGAGAGGTCTATTCTCAGTGTTTTAGAGAGGAGGGTGTGTGTGTGTGTGTGCAGGTCCCTGTTAGAGAGGTCTATTCTCAGTGTTTTAGAGAGGAGGGTGTGTGTGTGTGTGTGCAGGTCCCTGTTAGAGAGGTCTATTCTCAGTGTTTTAGAGAAGAGGGTGTGTGTGTGTGCAGGTCCCTGTTAGAGAGGTCTATTCTCAGTGTTTTAGAGAAGAGGGTGTGTGTGTGTGTGTGCAGGTCCCTGTTAGAGAGGTCTATTCTCAGTGTTTTAGAGAGGAGGGTGTGTGTGTGTGTGTGTGTGCAGGTCCCTGTTAGAGAGGTCTATTCTCAGTGTTTTAGAGAGGAGGGTGTGTGTGTGTGCAGGTCCCTGTTAGAGAGGTCTATTCTCAGTGTTTTAGAGAGGAGGGTGTGTGTGTGTGTGTGTGTGTGCAGGTCCCTGTTAGATAGGGCTATTCTCAGTGTTTTAGAGAGGAGGGTGTGTGTGTGTGCAGGTCCCTGTTAGAGAGGTCTATTCTCAGTGTTTTAGAGAAGAGGGTGTGTGTGTGCAGGTCCCTGTTAGAGAGGTCTATTCTCAGTGTTTTAGAGAGGAGGGTGTGTGTGTGTGCAGGTCCCTGTTAGAGAGGTCTATTCTCAGTGTTTTAGAGAGGAGGGTGTGTGTGTGTGCAGGTCCCTGTTAGAGAGGTCTATTCTCAGTGTTTTAGAGAGGAGGGTGTGGTGTGTGCAGGTCCCTGTTAGAGAGGTCTATTCTCAGTGTTTTAGAGCGGAGGGTGTGTGTGTGTGTGTGTGTGTGTGCAGGTCCCTGTTAGAGAGGTCTATTCTCAGTGTTTTAGAGCGGAGGGTGTGTGTGTGTGCAGGTCCCTGTTAGAGAGGTCTATTCTCAGTGTTTTAGAGAGGAGGGTGTGTGTGTGTGCAGGTCCCTGTTAGAGAGGTCTATTCTCAGTGTTTTAGAGAAGAGGGTGTGTGTGTGTGCAGGTCCCTGTTAGAGAGGTCTATTCTCAGTGTTTTAGAGAAGAGGGTGTGTGTGTGTGCAGGTCCCTGTTAGAGAGGTCTATTCTCAGTGTTTTAGAGAGGAGGGTGTGTGTGTGTGCAGGTCCCTGTTAGAGAGGTCTATTCTCAGTGTTTTAGAGAGGAGGGTGTGTGTGTGCAGGTCCCTGTTAGAGAGGTCTATTCTCAGTGTTTTAGAGAGGAGGGTGTGTGTGTGTGCAGGTCCCTGTTAGAGAGGTCTATTCTCAGTGTTTTAGAGAGGAGGGTGTGTGTGTGCAGGTCCCTGTTAGAGAGGTCTATTCTCAATGTTTTAGAGAGGAGGGTGTGGTGTGTGCAGGTCCCTGTTAGAGAGGTCTATTCTCAGTGTTTTAGAGAGGAGGGTGTGTGTGTGTGCAGGTCCCTGTTAGAGAGGTCTATTCTCAGTGTTTTAGAGAAGAGGGTGTGTGTGTGTGCAGGTCCCTGTTAGATAGGGCTATTCTCAGTGTTTTAGAGAGGAGGGTGTGTGTGTGTGTGCAGGTCCCTGTTAGAGAGGTCTATTCTCAGTGTTTTAGAGAGGAGGGTGTGTGTGTGCAGGTCCCTGTTAGAGAGGTCTATTCTCAGTGTTTTAGAGAAGAGGGTGTGTGTGTGTGTGCAGGTCCCTGTTAGAGAGGTCTATTCTCAGTGTTTTAGAGAGGAGGGTGTGTGTGTGCAGGTCCCTGTTAGAGAGGTCTATTCTCAGTGTTTTAGAGAGGAGGGTGTGTGTGTGTGCAGGTCCCTGTTAGAGAGGTCTATTCTCAGTGTTTTAGAGAGGAGGGTGTGTGTGTGTGCAGGTCCCTGTTAGAGAGGTCTATTCTCAGTGTTTTAGAGAAGAGGGTGTGTGTGTGTGCAGGTCCCTGTTAGAGAGGTCTATTCTCAGTGTTTTAGAGAGGAGGGTGTGTGTGTGTGCAGGTCCCTGTTAGAGAGGTCTATTCTCAGTGTTTTAGAGAGGAGGGTGTGTGTGTGCAGGTCCCTGTTAGAGAGGTCTATTCTCAGTGTTTTAGAGAAGAGGGTGTGTGTGTGTGCAGGTCCCTGTTAGAGAGGTCTATTCTCAGTGTTTTAGAGAAGAGGGTGTGTGTGTGTGCAGGTCCCTGTTAGAGAGGTCTATTCTCAGTGTTTTAGAGAGGAGGGTGTGTGTGTGTGCAGGTCCCTGTTAGAGAGGTCTATTCTCAGTGTTTTAGAGAGGAGGGTGTGTGTGTGTGTGTGTGTGTGTGTGCAGGTCCCTGTTAGAGAGGTCTATTCTCAGTGTTTTAGAGAGGAGGGTGTGTGTGTGTGTGTGTGTGTGCAGGTCCCTGTTAGAGAGGGCTATTCTCAGTGTTTTAGAGAGGAGGGTGTGTGTGTGTGTGTGTGTGTGTGTGTGTGCAGGTCCCTGTTAGAGAGGTCTATTCTCAGTGTTTTAGAGAGGAGGGTGTGTGTGTGTGCAGGTCCCTGTTAGAGAGGTCTATTCTCAGTGTTTTAGAGAAGAGGGTGTGTGTGTGTGCAGGTCCCTGTTAGAGAGGTCTATTCTCAGTGTTTTAGAGAGGAGGGTGTGTGTGTGTGCAGGTCCCTGTTAGAGAGGTCTATTCTCAGTGTTTTAGAGAGGAGGGTGTGTGTGTGTGCAGGTCCCTGTTAGAGAGGTCTATTCTCAGTGTTTTAGAGAAGAGGGTGTGTGTGTGTGCAGGTCCCTGTTAGATAGGGCTATTCTCAGTGTTTTAGAGAGGAGGGTGTGTGTGTGTGCAGGTCCCTGTTAGATAGGGCTATTCTCAGTGTTTTAGAGAGGAGGGTGTGTGTGTGTGCAGGTCCCTGTTAGAGAGGTCTATTCTCAGTGTTTTAGAGAAGAGGGTGTGTGTGTGTGCAGGTCCCTGTTAGATAGGGCTATTCTCAGTGTTTTAGAGAAGAGGGTGTGTGTGTGTGTGCAGGTCCCTGTTAGAGAGGTCTATTCTCAGTGTTTTAGAGAGGAGGGTGTGTGTGTGTGTGTGTGTGTGCAGGTCCCTGTTAGAGAGGTCTATTCTCAGTGTTTTAGAGAAGAGGGTGTGTGTGTGTGCAGGTCCCTGTTAGAGAGGTCTATTCTCAGTGTTTTAGAGAGGAGGGTGTGGTATGTGCAACACACAAAACCAATAACATGACCAATGATTGGTCATGGTATTTGCTTTGCACCAATCATTGATCATGTTATTGGTTTTGCATGTGCTAAAAGGTTTTGCACCGGCTAAAGGTCTTAGTAAGTCAGGCCTTAGATGTTTTATATGATTTCTGGACCCTGAAAGCAGTTATCAAAAATAAAATAATCTGGGGAAAAAATGAAATTATTGACAAAAAAATACTTTAGTTAGGTCTGCTGTGTCTCTCTCCTCCCTCCTCTACTCTATCCCTCGTTTCTTCCACACCTCCTTCTTTAATATGTCACGCACTTCCAGCTGTTACCTAGCCCCTCTCACGCTTAGAAAGTGATAAGGAAATGCTTGTGACATCATCGCCATCGCCCTAGTGACTGTCGGAACCTTGCGATCTCTCCAGTTATATGCCCCTCCTCCTCCTGCTGTGCCCCTCCCATGCTGTTGTTCTAGCCAGAGGACATTGGTCAAGCCCCCATCCTCAATGCCCCGGAGGGGAACAAGGTGGATATAGAGGCCTTCAGTCAGTTTACAAAAATCATCACCCCTGCCATCACCAGGGTGGTGGACTTTGCCAAAAAGCTCCCCATGTTCTGTGAGGTACGAAACGCCCGCTGCCTGCACACACCCCTATCTGGCCCAGGTGGTTTACCCCACCTAGGACAGCTTCTGTGGCCCGAGCTTTAAAGGAATGTACCACGCAGTAGCAACAATGGTGTTTTGCTGTTGAAATACATCCCGTGTACATACGCTGATGTGTGTGAACGCGCACGTGTGTGTGTGTGAATACTCTCTCTCTCCCTAGCTTCCCTGTGAGGACCAGATAGTTCTGTTGAAGGGGTGCTGTATGGAGATCATGTCACTGAGAGCGGCAGTGCGCTACGACCCGGAGAGCGAGACGCTCACGCTGAACGGTGAGATGGCGGTGACGCGCGGGCAGCTGAAGAACGGCGGCCTGGGCGTGGTCTCCGACGCCATCTTTGACTTGGGCGTGTCCCTGTCCTCTTTCAACCTGGACGACTCAGAGGTGGCACTGCTGCAAGCTGTCATTCTTCTGAGCTCAGGTCAGGCTCCGCCCCCTTTGTCTGTGCGTGCGTGTATGTGGTACAACTCGGCTATAAATGTAGGTTACTAGTCTTTATATATGCTAGCCTTGGTAACATTCACAGGCTAGTGGTGAGGGGTCTGCAACTGGCTGGAATGCTAAAATTGCGGTCAAAGCAGTTGGCAAGATATTGCTGCATGTCAGCAATTATAGGTAGCCACCATATCTGGAGGCGACGCTGTTACCTATACCCTTAATGAGCCTGCAAGTGGCCATAGCATTACTGTGTACTGTTACCTATACCCTTAATGAGCCTGCAAGTGTCCATAGCATTACTGTGCACTGTTACCTATACCCTTAATGAGCCTGCAAGTGTCCATAGCATTACTGTGTACTGTTACCTATACCCTTAATGAGCCTGCAAGTGTCCATAGCATTACTGTGTACTGTTACCTATACCCTTAATGAGCCTGCAAGTGTCCATAGCATTACTGTGTACCGTTACCTATACCCTTAATGAGCCTGCAAGTGTCCATAGCATTACTGTGTACTGTTACCTATACCCTTAATGAGCCTGCAAGTGTCCATAGCATTACTGTGTACTGTTACCTATACCCTTAATGAGCCTGCAAGTGTCCATAGCATTACAGCGTACTGTTATCTATACCCTTAATGAGCCTGCAAGTGTCCATAGCATTACTGTGTACTGTTACCTATACCCTTAATGAGCCTGCAAGTGTCCATAGCATTACAGCGTACTGTTGTACCATTGTTTATGTCCTTTGTAGATGTGGATTAAAAGAGGCCGCGTGGAGAGAATATGAAACTGCAGGGTGCCGACACCACGGCTGTTCTTTTCGTTTCCGATAAACGGGTCCGGGGAGCGGTGTTATTTACCCGCAGCAGGGAGCCGTTTAATCCTCTGGCCCCTTTTGTGTGGAGATTATCAGGGATTACCAACTGCACCCAAGGGAAACTCTAATGATAGGATTGTGCTGGGATTATGCTGCAGTTGTGGTGAACTGGGATCAATAACCAAACACTAAATTACACGTCTCTTAATCTCTTCAAAGATGAGGCGTCTCTGTCAGCCTGCTGTTTCCTATTTTTGTTTTTTTTGTGTCTCGTCATGAGTTTAGAATGAGGGTATTAAATTGCCGTTTTTCTGGGTCATGGTCACATGGCACGCTGTTCTTTCGCTCAGCTTCAAGGGTATTGAGTGATTGTGATGCTCCGACAGTCCGACCTGCATCGTGATGGCCTGTTAGCGCTGTGAGTTAGCTCTATGAGTTATTGCAATGCGTTAGCTCTGAGTTATCGTGGTGCATTAGCACTGTGAGCTAGCGCTGTGAGTTAGCTCTGTGTTATTGCAATGTGTTAGCTCTATGACTTACCGTGGTGCATTAGCACTGTGAGCTAGCGCTGTGACTTAGCTCCGTGTTATTGCAATGTGTTAGCTCGGAGTTATCGTGGTGCATTAGCACTGTGAGCTAGCGCTGTGAGTTAGCTCTGTGTTATTGCAATGTGTTAGCTCTATGACTTACCGTGGTGCATTAGCACTATGAATTAGCGCTGTGAGTTAGCTCTGTGTTATTGCAATGTGTTAGCTCTATGACTTACCGTGGTGCATTAGCACTATGAGTTAGCGGAGTGAGTTATTGCAATGCGTTAGCTCTGAGTTATTGCAGTGCGCCAGCACTAGGCGTTAGCGCTGGGAGTTAGCTCAATGAGTTATTGCAGTGTGGTAGCACAATGCGTTAGCTCTGAGTTATTGCAGTGCACCAGCACTAGGCGTTAGCGCTGGGAGTTAGCTCAATGAGTTATTGCAGTGTGGTAGCACTATGAGTTAGCGCTGTGAGTTATCTCAGTTCATTAGCACTATAAGTTAGCATCATGAGTTAGCACTGTGAGTTTGCTCTATATGAGTTATTGTATTACGTTAGCACTGAGTTAGCACTGTGAGTTAGCACAGTGTCTTAGCACTATGAGTTGGGGCTGTTAGTTAGCACTATGAGTTAGCTCTATGAGTTATTGCAGTGCGTTAGCACTATAATTTAGCACTATGAGTTAGCTCTATGAGTTATTGCAGTGGGTTAGCAGTATGAGTTAGCTCTATGAGTTATTGCAGTGGGTTAGCAGTATGAGTTAGCTCTATGAGTTATTGCAGTGCGTTAGCACTATAATTTAGCACTATGAGTTAGCTCTATGAGTTATTGCAGTGGGTTAGCAGTATGAGTTAGCTCTATGAGTTATTGCAGTGGGTTAGCAGTATGAGTTAGCTCTATGAGTTATTGCAGTGCGTTAGCACTATAATTTAGCACTATGAGTTAGCTCTATGCAGTGCCCTCATCTCCTCCCTCCTCCCCGCAGATCGGCCGGGCCTGTCCAGCGTGGACCGGATCGAGCGTTGCCAGGAGGAGTTCATCCTGGCCTTCGAGCACTACATCAACTACCGCAAACACAAGCTGGCGCACTTTTGGCCCAAGCTGCTGATGAAGGTGACAGACCTGCGCATGATTGGGGCGTGTCACGCCAGCCGCTTCCTGCACATGAAGGTGGAGTGCCCCACCGAACTCTTCCCCCCTCTCTTTCTGGAGGTGTTTGAAGACTAACGGTACGGGACACGCCCGAAAACTCTTAAGCACTACTGTCAATTAATTCCATAACTTTGGGGCAGCGTCAGGCCTACGTAGATGGAACCATTCCTACAATGCGGGTACCTGTGAATAGCAATTTTATTTTTGTTGTTTTTCTGGTATTTTCTTTTATTTTTGTTGTGAATTTAACTTCTTTGTATCTTGCTTTTTGTTTTGTTGTTTTTTTTAAATTTGTCTGCGCTTACATGATCGTTTTAGAACCTCTTTTGCTAGCCAATGTCATGCCAGTGACTTCAGATTTGACTTACACCTGAAAAAAAAGTACCGTTTCCAAAAGAGAGAAAAATATAAAAGGAAAAAAAAAAAAACAGGAGGCATGTATGTTTCACACACTCCCACTTCTCTTGGTAGCCTCTTCAACCCAAAACAAACAGAAAAAAAACGGTACTACGCCTCAGTCGTTGTCAACAAATGTTTTACAGTGAAGCTAGCTGACTTGTAACGTTGAATTTAGTGATTTTTTTAAGATATGTTATTGGCTGGAAAACAGTGGAATTCTCTTGGATGCTGTCATGCTGGATTTCAGGTGAACACACACATGCACATACACGTACAAGCACACACACATACACACATAGACGCGCACACACACATGCATCATGACTGCACCCACAATAATGGCACATTTTTTTATTTAATTTATTTGTCTCCATGGTCAGTTACACGTATGTTTAAAAGGCATTTATCCTATTCTCTTTCCCTCCAGTAAAGGAAAGACAGCATATTAACGCTCTGATGAGACGGCCATGTAAAATTTGTGTCTGTTGAATGATTTCTCTTGTTTCGTGCCAAAAAAATACTGTAAAAATGTGTTATTTTTTATTGAACAGAATAATGGGTCATGCTCTGATCTGGGGTCCAGAAAGTTTGACCTGTCTGTCACTAGACCCGGTTTGTAAAGAGACATTTCGGGGTCTGTGGGCCCCACATACAAACGTTGGAAGTTTGTTGTGTGTGTCCCACCTTGTGTACCGTAGCTGTGCAGCTGTGCAACCCCACTAGGGGTTCCCCAACTTTTAGCGTCCCCTTAAATGAACACAGTGACTGAGGACCCCCACCTCAGTAAAAAAGGGGTGGGTTTTGACACCTTGCAGTTTTGGAAAGACTGTGAGACAGTGGCTGTAGAACACACCAGGTCATGGAAACATATCTAGCAGGGTGTGAAATGAACTCCCACCACCATGGAAACATATCTAGCTGGGTGTGAAATGAAATCCCACCACCAGCCAAATGCTGGTAACGTTTTGATTGTGGCTGGTAAGATTTTTACTCTAGCAGCCACTTTGGCCGGTAACCAACCAGGTTGTGTTATATTGTAAAAGGTAATGTGGCTAGTAAATGTTGAAAATGGTTGGTGATTTTTAGAATCCACAAGCCACTCTGGCCAGTGGGTGAAAAAGTAAATTTCATGCTGTGCCGTCTAATGTGTGATGTCATTGTACGGGCCTGAATTAAACATGTATCTATTTAGTGCAGATTTTAGCGCTTAAGTTAAAAACTTAAGTTTAAAAAAATACTTTTTTTTATAAAGTAGATATTTTAGAGCACCCCATCCCTGACTCCGGTCCACTCCAGTTTGAGAGCAACGTTTGGCCGATCTCCACTCAACTGCAGGGCTTGGTCTTACAGCAGTGGTCCACAACCCTGTTCCTGGAGATCTACCATCCTGTAGGTTTTCACTCCAACCCTAACAAAGCACAGCTCATTCAAAGGCTAGAGATCTCATTGAGCTGCTAATTAGCAGAATCAGGTGTGCCAGATTAGGGTTGAAATGAAAACCTACAGGAACAGATCTCCAGGAACAGGGTTGGGGACCACTGTCTTACAGGAACTCTCATTTCAGTGTCATATTACCCTAAGCAGTGAGTACTGAGGAGGTGCTTCTCCTAGGACTGGCTCCTGCTACGAAATGTTGATGAAAGAGAAAGAGATTCTCACTCTGTCTTTGAGCGGACGTGACGGCGGACGCAGTGTATGAATCGTGTTTTTTGTTGTTGTCGTCAGTCTCATTTTGTTGTTTTTTAAACCGTTTGTACCTGTCCTCCAGAACTGTTACAAAAAAGAACCAAGGAAAGTCTGATCTCACTTATAATGGTGTACTTTTAAAGATCACACAAGCACGCACACGCACGCACACACACACACACACACACACACACACACACACACACACACACACACACACACACACACAAAAAAGTGAGCTTTTTCAGTGAAAGAAAAGACATTGCCCTACACACTGTCCCCTGCTGTTTTTCCCAATTTAAAGAAAAAAGTGTTATGTGGGTTAGCTTTGTGCTAGCAGCAGCAGTGTGGGTTAGCACTAGGCTAACAGCAGCTACAGCGGTGTGGGTTAGCACTAGGCTAACAGCAGCTGCAGCGGTGTGGGTTAGCACTAGGCTAACAGCAGCTGCAGCAGTGTGGGTTAGCACTAGGCTAACAGCAGCTGTAGCAGTGTGGGTTAGCATAGGCTAACAGCAGCAGCATCAGCAGTGTGGGTTAGCATAGGCTAACAGCAGCAGCAGTGTGGGTTAGAACTAGGCTAACAGCAGCAGCAGTGTGGGTTAGCATAGGCTAACAGCAGTAGCATCAGCAGTGTGGGTTAGCATAGGCTAACAGCAGCAGCAGTGTGGGTTAGCACTAGGCTAACAGCAGCTGCAGTGGTGTGGGTTAGCACTAGGCTAACAGCAGCAGCAGTGTGGGTTAGCACTAGGCTAACAGCAGCTGCAGCGGTGTGGGTTAGCACTAGGCTAACAGCAGTTGCAGCGGTGTGGGTTAGCACTAGGCTAACAGCAACAGTGGCAGCAGGGTGAGTTAGCACTAGGCTAACAGCACCCGCGGCAGCAGTAGTCTTTGAAGGTTCAGGCCTTCTCTCCAATCACAGTTACCTGTTCCGTCTCATGGACATTGCACAGACAATCAGCCAATCAGAGAGGCCCGTGAGAGACCCAGGACCTGAGTCACCATGGCAGAGTGAGGAGGGGTCCCCAAGCCATGCCCCCACAGTCTGATATGTGGGGGGGGGGGGGGGGGGGGGGGGTAGTTCAAGAAAGAATGTTGTATATTCTGTATTTTTTTTAAATGCGGCATATTTGCTCTCAAAACTGTGGGTATGTGTTTCTTGGTGTGTAAAAAAATTAAATACAAATTTTAAAAGCATAAAAAGCTAAAAGTATATTTATATAATATATGTTATTATATATATAAATATATAAAGCTTCTAAATATTTTACAGTATAAAGGATAAAGGTTGTATATTTTCGGAATGCTGATATTTTTACATATATTATAACAATAATAATAATAATAATAAAATATTTTACGGTTTCACCGAAGTAACAAAAACAGCTTCTCTCAAAAGTACAGTGAAAATTATGTACTGATGAGAGTAAAAGATGAATAATTATGAATATGAGATTCATACACAACCCTGATTTCAGTGTAACTTTCACCATTCCAAGTGGGAGACTTGTGATTTCTGTGGTCAGGAGAAAATCCCACAAATCACAAAGTTTAGATTTTAGACCTTTCAGTTTGACAGAAGTCAAACATTGAGTCCCTCTAATAAGGCAGTTCTCCTCTCTGTCTCCCTCCCCCTCTCTCTCTCCCTCTCCTTCCCCCTCTCTCTCTCCTCCTGCTCTCCAGTCTCCTTCCCCCTCTCTCTCTCCTCCTGCTCTCCCGTCTCCTTCCCCCTCTCTCTCTCCTCCCGCTCTCCGTCTGCTCATAAATGCACCACCAAATCATTTCTTTGTGCATTTTGTTTGTTGCCGTACAGCAGACGAAGCGATGTTGTGCATTATGTGTTAGTGGCTAAAAGACAGTGCTGAATGAAATGTGTGAATGAGTCCATTTAAAATGGCAGAATGATGTGATTTAACACGATGCACTCCAAGGCCGGCACGCAGCTGGCCCGGAGCACATTTGCACAGGGTTGGTTGTTGTTGCTGTGAAGTGTATTAACCAAGGAAGGAGGACAATGTTTAAAGTTGCACTAAAGATGATGATGAAAATGATGTTTGCACTTAATGTGAATTGGCTCTGAAAATAATAAAATGATTTGGAGAACTCACTGGAACCTCATCTGTTGTTTTCACATATATTTTATTTATTTACTCTTCTATTAAATCCTCTATTTTAAAAAAATAATAATGAAACTGTCATACCGTCTGATCTTACTTAAAATTAATATTGCTGTGTGTGAGTGTGCGCGCGTGTGCATGTGTGTTTGTGCGTCCGTGTGTGTGCAGGTTTGTGCGTGTACGTGTTTGTGAGCGTGTGTGTGTGTGTGTGTGTGTGTGTGTGTGTGTGTGTGTGTGTGTGTGTGTGTGTGTGTGAGCGTGTGTGTGTGTGTGTGTGTGTGTGTGTGTGTGTGTGAGCGTGTGTGTGTGTGTGTGTGTGTGTGTGTGTGTGTGTGTGAGCGTGTGTGTGTGTGTGCAGGTTTGTGCGTGTACGTGTTTGTGTGTGTGTGTGTGTTTGTGAGCGTGTGTGTGTGTGTGTGTGTTTGTGAGCGTGTGTGTGTGTGTGTGTGTGTGTGTTTGTGAGCGTGTGTGTGTGTGTGTGTGTGTGTGTGTGTGTTTGTGAGCGTGTGTGTGTGTGTGTTTGTGTGTGTGTGTGTGTGTGTGTGTGTGTTTGTGAGCGTGTGTGTGTGTGTGTGTGTTTGTGAGCGTGTGTGTGTGTGTGTGTGTGTGTTTGTGCGTGTACGTGTTTGTGAGCGTGTGTGTGTGTGTGTGCATGTGTGTGTGTGTGTGCGTGTGTGTGTGAGCGTGTGTGTGTGTGTGTGTGTGTGTGTGTGTGTGTGTGCGTGCGTGTGTGTGTGCGTATTAGCGTGCAGTACTCGATCTGAGTGCAATAAGGACACAGAGACGGACACAGACAGACACACACTCTGTGCTTTACAGTAGGCCCTTAATAAAGTGGCCCTTGTGCAGTTTTCATTATTTAGAAAGCCTCTCCACAGGATTAAAATACAGCCAAATTAACAAAGTGCTCCAGGACTAGGTGAGCACCTGTTTCTTCCTTTTGTGTGTAGTGCTTAAAAAACTCTTCTTCCCATCATGCAATCGTCATGGGGATATTAATATAGGGAGTGTCACCTTGTCTGATACTATAGAATAAACTCGTATGACAAAATCTCTGATTTGCATGAATAATTTATTAGGTGTGGTTGAGAAACTGCAATCGATGCAATCAATTATGACATAGCTACAGCAAATAGACTATCCACTACACATGATTGGGTTATAATCGCAAGTTTATGCGAGTCAACAAAGTAAAACTAAGTTACTATTAGCCAAACGATGTTTAATTATTGCTTTACGTTAGCTGCATGCTAGGTAGGCTAGATGAATAGAACGCTGAATTCAGCACAGGACATGTGGTTTGGACTTCACAAAATGGTGAGATCTGTAATCTGAATCAGAGTTAGTTTAATAAAGTGGAGAAATCAGTAGATGAGCATTTGGTTAAAACCTAGGCAAAATTGTACTAACCCATATTTTTTGTGCTTTTATCACAATTCATTACTTCTTTGTAACACTTCCAGGTTCTTTAGACTACTTACCTCTACATCGCCATATATTAACACTTTCACCTTCACTACCATATTACCATCTTTCTATGCCATTTCCAGCAATTGATAATTGTGAAGCAACCACACCTACAATTTATTTAGGAATTGTTCATCTAGTTTCTGTTCTCACTTGAACCTTTAATTCAAAACACGCAGGGTATCAAGGCGAGGCTGTGTGTGTGCGTGCATATGTGTGTGTGTGTGCATGCATATGTGTGTGTGTGTGTGTGTGTGTGTGTGTGTGTGTGTGCATATGTGTGTGTGTAATTAAAATTGGCACTAGGCAGACTGCACTTCATACTTGTTGATAAGAGAATGCTGTGCAGTAAGCGTTGTGTGTTCTGCTGTCTTTATTTAAAGGAGATGCAGTTTGATTTCAGGCTCATCGTTTATCACCTGTCCTCAGATTTTACTGAGGCAGATCAGGTGAGGCACAGTGCTCGAGGCTAGAACACCTGCATTCGCCTGGGATTTGAACCTGCAACCCTTCGTCCGATTCATTAATGCACCCCAGAGAAAACATGCAGTTTTTCTCCCCTGGATCTTATGCATTTATATTTCACTGTGGGGAGCCCCTCTGTGCTGGACGGCTCAATCTCTACATGCATTAAAGGCAAGTAAACAGTCCGAAGGGCTTACATTTGTGTTTCGCCACAGATAGATAGTTCTGGTGGTGTCGGCCTGGGGTGTCGAACTTAACTTCTGAAAAACACCAAGAACCAGGAGGCACAGCAGCCCCTTGGCAGTGGTTGTCTGACACCACTGATGTACGCTTCAGGAGCTGGACCTCCTTCACGCTTTCATGCTGAAAAAAAGCAACCCTCTCTTTCTCTGACTACTTTTCCCAGACGAGTAAAAAACTAGATTCTGGCTCGCTAAATTTTCCGTATTCTTGCCCGTGGGGTTTCAGAGGTTTACTGGTTAGCAACAGAAACTTGTTTATATCCGTGGTTCAGTCAAGTTTGTGGGTGAATACTGCCCTCTGCTGGTCACACACTATGCTAAGGGTCGGGGTTTTAAAGATGACGTCAAACCAGGTCAGTCGGGGACACAATGATATCAGCTGCGCAAGTTAACTGTTTCAGGTACAGGATGTCCTGAATATATTACTGTAATACGGGATCTTATAAATGCAGGAGAGATTATCCGACAAACTGACAAGACGTATTAGTGACTGACTTTCAAGTAGGCTAGACCTGAAATAGCCTTCTAATCTATATTAATATAGTCTAACCTGCATATTTTCGAAGCGTCGGGCGGATGCTCAAAATTGTATGTAATTTTTCTTACCTATAGAAGAGATAACCAATATTTCCACCCTGAGATCGCTGATCGATACCTGAGGCACACGCGCTGAACAGACGTCCCGTTTGTGAGAACGCCGTAAGCGAGAGCAGAGGACGGGCGTTTCCATGGAGACTGCTAGGCAAGGCGACTGCCACACCATCTTGAATGGTCTCGCTGCCAGCGCCTCCTGGGGCAAGCGGGGGTTTATTTCGAGACGTGCTTAGCTCGCGAATCGGCCTACTTGACTGGACTTGGCACGAATGCAAAAATTAATTATTCTGTTGGTGGAGTAAAACCATATTAATCCGCAGAAATACGGACTCGGTGATGCAGTTGCGATGCTGACGCTCCGTTTTGGCAGTTTGAAAAAGAACTTGAGCCGCATTTAATTTGATAGGCTACTCTTCCCATTTCAAATATTCAATTTAGCTATTGTTTCCAAGCTGCATTTTAAGAAACAAATTAGCATTTTAATCAGTTCATAGTTATTATAAGCCATTGCACAACCTATGCTAAACCCCCTACCCTTTCTTTTAGGCCTAATATAGGCTATTGCAGGGATGTGCAATTCAATTTAGTTTTCCCTTTTATGACAACTCATTCATCCACTACTGAAAAAAATGTCAGGCTTTCAGGTTTAGGCTACTGTGAAATTAGCAGCTTTGCTGATTGTTTAATAGCATGAGGTTGGCATAAATTTGACACACATTTGCATAAACAATTCTGTACATAAAGGTATTTGCATCTTACATGCTATACAAATGACTGAAACATTATTCATCTGAATATGCATGAGCCTTTGATTGTAATTTTAACTGGATGGATACTGCAACAAGCCCGTTTGCATTTGATGGCGAGGCCTGGAAGGAGGGCCCTGTCCCTGGGACAGACCAGGGAAAAACGGGCAGGCCTTCGAAACAGTTGATAACCGTGAATAAATATGTGGTAACTCGGTAAGACTTCATAACCTTTACGAGAACTGCAGTTTCAGTTGACGGCCTTCCTCTATTGGTGGAAAATGTGAGTCGTTTTAGTAGCTATGGGTGTGTCACCTTGCCATCACTGATTGGTGTGATCGGGCTCAGGTCTCAATGCGTGAAGGCTACACTGTGTCTAATCTACTCCAGGTCGGCATACAGTGTGGCTCCTATATTCTTTGTTGAAATGGCACTTATTTAAGGCTAATGAGGATACGTAGGCCTAGGCCTATATGTTCAAAGTTATCAGCCTTTGCACATTAATGAACCAATAGTTAGTGGATTAAGTGGAGTTACACTGGCATTGTATACATGGGCGTTGTAGTGGGGGGCGGGGGGGGGGACTGACTACCCAGGGAGGGGCCCTCAGAAGGCCTGAAATTAAAAGTTTGCCTTGGGAAGGGGGCCCACAGAGACTGCATTTGCACGGGGCCAGAATTTTGTGCTGCACCCCAGATTGTATAACCTACTAGTTAGGGTCAAAGTAATTATATGGCTCTTGGGAAACACTTTTTCTCCCAATATCGTCTCATGACCGAACAAGACCAAGTTGACCTGAAACTGTAGATTTTCTGATTGAAGCGCCACTCCTGTGACTGTCCAGGAGGTGGCGCTGTTTGTGTTTGTTTGAAAGGAAATCACTGGGGGAACTGTGGTTTGGAACTTGTAGCGTGATTCCAGTTAGTGTTCCCGGGAAATGATTTTAAAACACCATCTTCCCTAAGAGTCCTTCACAGGCGAGCACTAAATGGACACAATAACAGAGTCCTTCACAGGCGAGCACTAAATGGACACAATAACAGAGTCCTTCACAGGCGAGCACTAAATGGACACAATAACAGAGTCCTTCACAGGCGAGCACTAAATGGACACAATAACAGAGTCCTTCACAGACGAGCACTAAATGGACACAATAACAGAGTCCTTCACAGACGAGCACTAAATGGACACAATAACAGAGTCCTTCACAGACGAGCACTAAATGGACACAATAACAGAGTCCTTCACAGGCGAGCACTAAATGGACACAATAACAGAGTCCTTCACAGGCGAGCACTAAATGGACACAATAACAGAGTCCTTCACAGGCGAGCACTAAATGGACACAATAACAGAGTCCTTCACAGGCGAGCACTAAATGGACACAATAACAGAGTCCTTCACAGGCGAGCACTAAATGGACACAATAACAGAGTCCTTCACAGGCGAGCACTAAATGGACACAATAACAGTCCTTCACAGGCGAGCACTAAATGCAGGGCCGGCTCTAGACTTTTGGAGGCCTAGGCAAGATTGTCTGTGGAGGCCCCCTTTTGAGATAAAATTGTAATTCATTACATACGTACCTTCTCTACAACTAACCTAAATGAACGTAGCATTTTAATGGACAATGTTCTGATAGTCTGTAGTAGAATCCAGTAAATCATTAATAAATCTAATATTACCATACCATGACAACCTAAATTAAATTACATCATTGAACAAGGCTGCATTATTATTTTGACCTACAAATGCAGTCAAAAAAACACAATTGTGTAAAAAACAAGACCATAAAGTCTAATAACGGCGTAGCCTCCCTGTCCAATCTTTACGAACCTGGCCACACATATTGCGATGTCGGAGCTCTGAGGTAAACTCGTGAATTTGCGCGCTTTTCAACCACCACAAACAGCTAAGTTAGCTAACGTTAGTTTGCCAGGTAACATAAAAACACTATCATTTGTCCCAACTTTACTAAATTTAGTGATAATGTTCTGCTAGCTAGCTAAATAACGCTGCTGTTGCTGTATTACACACTGCTAATGAACCAACGTACGGTACGGTTAGCTAGCTAGCACAGAATTTCCGAGTTCTGTGGAAAATTTGTGAATTAGAGCTTTTCAACCACACAGATAAAGCTAAGCAAGTTAGTTTGCCAGGTAACTTAAAAACACTATCATTTGACTTTAGTTGACTGTCACATCGAAAATATTACTGAATTGAATGTTCACAAAGCTGCTGTTACACACTGCATAACAAGGGAACTAGCTTACGTTAACGTTAGTTCCCTTCTTATGCAGTGTGTAACAGCAGCTAGCGTTAGCTGTATTGCAGCGGCTAACATTGGCACTTGCACCTAGCTACAGATGAAGCAACTAAATGACGACTACTAAGTTAACTACATGCGCAATTATTTTAAATGCTCACACATACCTGACTCATGTGCTGCACTTTCTTGTCGTCTCTTTTTAATTTGACGTTTCGCAGCACCCGATGGATGTTTTCGCTTAGATGGCCCATCATCCCATGTCATGTAGCAATTACGCACTTGCACTTGAACCTGACGCGAGTATCACATTCGGTTGGGGCCTCAGCCAATCAGATAAATCTATTGCTGTGGGAGGGGGGGCCTCCCCGAAATCTGTGATTTTGATTTGGTTTTATGATCACTGGCACGTACTGTATCCAGAACGTTAACACTTTTTAGAGAGTTAAAACAAAAAGTTTTGTGAGGCCATAGTAAAAACAAAAAAGTTTTGTGAGGCCCTAGGCATTTGCCTATTCCGCCTATAGGAGGCGCCGGTGCTGACTAAATGGACACAATAACAGAGTCCTTCACAGGCGAGCACTAAACGGACACAATAACATAAGACTTCTGAAAAATGTCGCCCTAATACAGGTGTCAAGTAGGCCTACTGACCATCAGAATGTCATAAAAAGTTTTTTTTTTTTAAGTCGATGTAAATATCGACGCCCAGGTCAATGTTATCCTCATATTTGAGGTGGCGAATACCAAATGAATTAAAAACCCTTTGTGATGCATTTACTCGCAGTTCTTTTTTTAATCATCTTTGTAAATGAAGGAAATTACACCAGAATACAAAGTTCTGCATCTATACACCTTTATTAATATGGGCATATTTGTATTTTATATAACGTATACATAGAGAGATATTTATATAAATCAAACTTCTGTTGCGTCGCGTTCACAGGAGGAAATGGGGAGAGACCACAATGCAATGCAGGATTCAAATGAACAGAAGATTGGACCAGCTGTACCCGGTTCTGCATAACGACCTCCGCATCACCCGTTCGCTGCTTCCGGTAACAAAATGAAGTCGCGTTTCATTGGTGGGTTTGAAAAGGCCAAAGGGCACGTGCATGGGACTCGTGTCGTGATATTGGACCAGCTTCCCATGCCTTCAAATAAAGGCAATTATTGTTTTTAATGAATAAAATACAGTATGTAACATTTGTTTTGTATATTGTCAGATACACATTGACGGGTGTTTGTTGTGTGCAAGTATATGTTGTGCAACACAACTCTTGTCCAGCGAGAGTATTTTAATGATCACAAAACGGAACCACTTATTATTTAGCTTGCCCTAGATCTCTTAACACACCCAGAAACAAGTGACTTGCAGGTGAAATGCAAGTCAGAAAGGGTGGGTGGTATGGACGCCCTGAAACTGGGTTATAGACCCCACAATCCCACATGTCCCTTTCCCAAGCTCTAAATCTGTAACTTTACAATCATGCGGCGAACTAAGCACAATCATATCAATCAACTTATGAAACTACAATCACATTAAAATAGTACAGCAATAACAGGAGGACTGGGGGGGGGGGTTATGGGTTATGTAGTTTACACAGGTTAGGAGACGCCCAGTCAACATGTATTTTTCAGTGTTTTGTGTGTGAGAGAGAGATGTCTCACACACACAGCACAACACACACCTATATTTCGCTCATCTTACAGTTGATCACAAAATAAATATAATTCTACCAGGAATTTTTTTTTTAAATAGTAAAATTTACAATCTCAGGACCATAACCAGCAATGACAAGATCTGACTATGGAAACTTAGTGTGACAAAGACCACTACATCTTTACTTTACTACATCTTTACTTTACTTTGAACCCCCACCCTTTCTGAGAAAGCGTCAGGCAGCAGTCCGCTGCACGTACGTTCAGTGTGTAGCGTGTAAGGTCCGTGTGTAGCACGTACGTTCAGTGTGTAGTGCGTAATGTCCATATGTAGCGCGTACATTCAGCGTGTAAGGTCCGTATGTAGCGCGTACGTTCAGTATGTAATGCGTAAGGTCCGTATGTAGTGCGTACGTTCAGTGTGTAGCGTGTACGGTCCGTATGTAGCATATACGTTCAGTGTGTCGTGCGTACGGTCCGTATGTAGCGCGTACGTTCAGTGTGTCGTGCGTACGGTCCGTATGTAGCGCGTACGTTCAGTGTGTCGTGCGTACGGTCCGTATGTAGCGCGTACGTTCAGTGTGTCGTGCGTACGGTCCGTATGTAGCGCGTACGTTCAGTGTGTAGTGCGTACGGTCCGTATGTAGCACGTACGTTCAGTGTGTAGTGCGTACGGTCCGTATGTAGCACGTACGTTCAGTGTGTAGTGCGTAAGGTCCGTATGTAGCGCGTACATTCAGTGTGTAGTACGTAAAGTCCGTATGTAGCGCGTACGTTCAGTGTGTAGCGCATACGTGTGTTCACGCAGTCCCGGTAGCGTGCAGCAGCTCCCACAGAGGCAGCCCGGAGGGGAAATGCCCTTGCTTGTAGTTTTTGTGCAGTCCCAGCAGGTGGCAGTGCAGAGTGCCGTTTGATTGAGTTCTGTTCACATAACGCTGTTTCCGCAGTTAAAAAAAAAATCCTAAAATGTTTTGTCATTACTTCCAAAAAAAAATTTAATGAAGAACAACAAAAACATTTGTTTTTTTTAAATCACTGACCATAATAACATTTTTGACACAGATACACAAACGGACCATCAACTAAAACTGTCTTTTCTTTCACCTGCCCAAAATCCACCCAATATTTACATTCCTAGGTACGCCTCTCCAGAGCAGGTGTGTCAGACAGGAAGGGGAGGGGCTATGACAGCCCAGTTCTGTTCCCATTTCTGTTCTTGGCGGGGAATGTTTTTTTTTTGGGGGGGGGGGGGGGGGGGGGGGTTAGCATATCCCAGCCAGAACCTCTCACCCCATGCCCCCATAAACCAGAAACAGGAAACCCGTATCTCCTATCATTTCAAAATGGGACCTCAAACCCGAGCCGTTTACTGCAGCTCTGTTTACGATGGCTCCTAATCTTAGACCCAACAGGAAATAAACAACAAAAAAATGTAAAAATAAAGAAAGATAAAGACAGGATGCACTCACTATGCAATGACACAACTGTACGCTTTTAGACTGTAAAAAAGAGCTGCTTTTCGAAAAACAAAACGAAAAAGTTATATACACAGACCTTTAAGCGCATACTCGCACACGCACAAGCATTTTAAGCAGATTTTTTTAAGGGTTTGTGCATGCTCACGAGCGTGTGCGTGTGCGCATAGCCACAATCGACAGGCCTTTACAAACACCTTTTTCTCCTTGGGTTTTGTTTTATTTTTATACAGTACAATGATTTAATTGCCTTCCTTTAAACACAAAAACATTTTTTTGTTAGTTTTTGTTTTTTCTGTCCACTAAACCCCGCCCTTCCGATGAAAAGTAGTATATACAACCTTCAGATCTGAGTGCAGAGCAGGAGAACTAGCTGCATTAATGTTTAAGGGGAGAGTGGGTAGTGGGCGTTGTCCACCGGAAGTGTCCCCGCCCCCCCATTGGTGAAGGTGTCTTTTCGGGGGAGGAGTCAGGGGTGCACTTTGAAGGCCAGCAGCTCCTCGGAGTGCATGTTGTTGAGAGAGCGGAGGTCAGGCAGTTTGAGGAGTAGTTTAGTGAAAATGGCCGCCTCGTTGGGGTGGTTCTTCATGATGAGACTCCTCAGGGCCCGGATCAGCGTCTCCTGCAGGGCCTCCACCGAATTCACGTTCTCTATCCCAGAGCGATCTGCGGGACGGGACGCGCACACACACACACACACACACACACACCCCATGCACACACACCACACACAAAAAACAAACAACTTTAGTTAATATCACCCAAGCGACTCATCGAGCACCAGAGCTAAACTCAGAACGTAGTCCTGATTATCGAAGTATCCTGTCCGCGGGCAGCACATAGACAGGAAGCGGCCTATGCGAGGACAGGAAGCGGCCTATGCGAGGACAGGAAGCGGCCTATGCGAGGACAGGAAGCGGCCTATGCGAGGACAGGAAGCGGCCTATGCGAGGACAGGAAGTGGTGTGAGCGGAGGCTCACCGGCGGAGACGAGGACGACGGCGGTGAAGAGGCTCATCTCTTGCTCGCTGAGCCCGAGGCCCGTGAGCTTCAGGCTGAAATCCAACATGGAGGTGAGCAGGTGGCCGGCGCCCATGGACCGCAGAGCCTCCACGCTGTACGTCTTACCGCTCAGGAAGGTGACCGTGCGGTCCTTCGCATCGAACAGGGAGGCAAATCGCACCACCAGCACCTGCGCAGAAGGGCGGGAAGGGGCGGAGCATTAGATCGGGGGGGGGGGGGGGTTAGGTTTGGGGTGGGGAATAGGGTGGGGTGCGGTTCACTGGCGTTTTCTTCTTACCTCGAACGTCCCGGCCTTCAGCAGGCTGACCTGGTCCGGCTGTGACAGGTCTCGGAATCCCGGGATGCGCTTGGCGAACTCCACGACCTCGCGGACCGCCGGCGTAAAGCTGATCGAAAACTCCTCCCACACGTCCCGGCCGCACATGCTGGGGTCCACGTACGGCGAGGTGTTCATGGGACAGACCTGCAAGGGCGGAGGGGTTTAGACTCCCGGCTCCAGGATTTAACCTTTACAGAAAGAAAGTCCTAAAGGAATCGTGTGCATCCCAATACTGCACCCTCCTTTCCTCCACTACCACCTCCTCTCCTCCTTTCCTCCACTACCACCTCCTCTCCTC
The DNA here is from genome assembly GCA_029718625.1 of Synaphobranchus kaupii. NCBI lineage: Eukaryota > Metazoa > Chordata > Actinopteri > Anguilliformes > Synaphobranchidae > Synaphobranchus > Synaphobranchus kaupii. The sequence goes on from CM056387.1 coordinate 27,614,520, forward strand.
CTTTCCTCCACTACCACCTCCTCTCCTCCTTTCCTCCACTACCACCTCCTCTCCTCCTTTCCTCCACTACCACCTCCTCTCCTCCTTTCCTCCACTACCACATCCTCTCCTCCGTGCCCCGGGAACCCATCTTTGGGTTTAATGGTTGCATATTAAGTAATATCTCAGTGCAAGCCACAATGTCAGGTACATTGTATACTGTACATGCAAATACTTGTACTTGAAACGTACAGGCAGATTTGCATACTTCAGGGTAGGAGACGAGTGGAGGAGACGAGGTAAGGAGTGCAGAATATCGGGACGCGCACAGACACGCCCCCCTCTCTCACCAGGTGCATCCTGTTACCGCCGCTCCACACCGGGCCTGTGAATCCGCCGCTGGCTGGCGCCATGTTGCCGTGGTGATTGTAGGCTCTGTGGGGAAGGCTGTGAGCGAAGGCAGGGCAGTGGCCAGAGGGGGCGCTGTTGGCCAGCCAGGCATGGCAGTAGTTGAGGGTGGGGTCTTGGCGGTAACGGCCGTAGGTGGGCGGGAGTGGGCGGGGCTCCGCCGCCATGCTAGCGATGTTGTTCCTCTGGTTCAAGGCTTCCTGCTTTGCCATGGCCACGCCTGTGTGCTTGGCCACGCCTGGAAAGGGCGGGGCATTGGGGGGCGGACTCTCTTCCTGCTCCTGGTTGTACATGAAGGTCTCCTGGTGAGCCCTGGTTACCGTACCGACGACCTCCTCCTCCCCACTGTCCGACCCGCTGGAGGAGGCGGAGCTTGAGGTGTCCATGGCGACCAGGGGCCCGGGGTCTGGGCGGGGCTTTTGTGGGCCACGCCCGGGAAAGGGGGTGGGCAAGCAGAAGGAGCGGGCGGAGGCGAGCTCAGAGGCTAGCAGCAGGGTCTGGTCTCCGAGGGGCGGGGTCTGGTCTCCGAGGGGCGGGGTCTGGTTGCCGTGGGGCGGGGTCTGGTCTCCGAGGGGCAGGGTCTGGTTGCCGTGGAGCTGGCTGTTGTTCATCATGTCGTTCATGGCGCTCTGCATCTCCAGGAGCATACGCTGCTTCTCCCGCTTGGGAATGCGGCCGAAACGCACGGCTGCAACCAGAGAGAGAACCTTACAAACCGCCCGGCAACCAGAGAGTGAACCTTACAAACCGCCCGGCAACCAGAGAGTGAACCTTACAAACCGCCCGGCAACCAGAGAGAGAACCTTACAAACCGCCCGGCAACCAGAGAAAGAACCTTACAAACCGCCAGGCAACCAGAGAGAGAACCTTACAAACCGCCTGGAAACCAGAGAGAGAACCTTACAAACCGCCAGGCAACCAGAGAGAGAACCTTACAAACCGCCTGGCAACCAGAGAGAGAACCTTACAAACCACCCGGCAACCAGAGAGATAACCTTACAAACCGCCCGGCAACCAGAGAGAACCTTACAAACCGCCTGTCAACCAGAGACATAACCTTACAAACCGCTAGGTCACGTTCAAACACACACTCTCACACACAGGCTCGCACACTCACAGATACACACACACATACACACACACACGCTCAGACACACGTCACACAGACACACGCTCGCACACTCACACACACACACTCACATGCTCAGATACAGTTCACACACACACACACACACACACACACACACACGCTCAGACAGGCACACATACACCAAACCCACACACGCCCACACCAGTCAAAATACAGGTAAGTACAGGTGTAGTTGCAGGTAAAGGTAAGTACAGTTGTAGGTGCAGGTGTAGTTGCAGGTAAAGGTGAGTGCAGGTAAGTACAGGTGTAGGTGCAGGTGTAGTTGCAGGTAAAGGTAAGTGCAGGTAAGTGCAGGTAAAGCGGCAGGTCTTACCGTCCCGGGACATGCCCACCAGCAGGCACTTTTTGAAGCGGCACTGCTGACAGCGGTTTCGGTTCACCCTCATGATGGGACAGTTCTCGCTCTTAAGGCACTTCTTATACTGAATATTCTGCTGGATGCTCCTGCGGAAGAATCCCTGCCCCGGGAGAGAGGTCAGAGGTCAAAGGTCGAGTCACACAGCTTGACCTGGGCCAAGTGCATATTTTATCTACTTTCAGTTCCTTAGAAGCTCATGAAATCCCAGAAAATTTGGTCACACTTAATAAAAAACATGACGTTCCTTGTCAGAAACTGTCAGGAAATCTGCAGCACCAGGAGTTTTACTGGAATCTAAAAAGCTCCGTCTGCAACACTCAGCAGGAGGGAAGAGGGCCACTGAGCTAAAGAGGTCCGGCTGCGTACAAATAAATAAATAAATACCAAAGAGAAGTCAAACTACTTTTGAGAAAAACAGCGTTTCCCTGGGGGATGTTATTTGGAGCGTGCAATGCGGGACTCGTACTGAAACTGACGAAACAGGCACTGCTATTGGCCACAGAGTTCTCTGCAGCAGTCAGTTGTCCCAGCCTGTGGTCATGCTCACGGGCGGCCAGCAGAGGGCCTCGTATTTGTTTATTTTTAAATGAAGAGTCACCTTGCAGCCTTCGCAGGCATGGACGCCGTAGTGGAAGCCAGACGCGATGTCACCGCACACCTTACACAGCAGCACCAGGCCGCTGATCTCTGCAACACAAAACGCACAAAGTTACACACAACATAACACACACACAGCGAAACGGCTTCACGTGCAAACCACCCACAACAGGACGACTACACACATTCCCCAAAAACAAGGGAACAGTAACGATCCCCCGTGTGCTATGAAAACAGGGTGTACCAGGGGAGTGTGCGATTGGTTGGCTCTCCTGTCACTCACTGGTAATGCCACACTTGGCGGAGGAGGAGGCGGAGCGTCCGGCCTTGGCGGTGTCATGGGCCCGGGGTTGGCTGTGCATGTGGGAGGAGTCAGACAGCAGGCCCCGCCCACTGCCGGGGGAGGAGCTGTGGGTCGGGGAGGAGGACTGGTAACTGCTGTTGGAGCAGTCGCTGTGGCAGGACTCCGGGCTGGAGGTGGAGCTTGAGGAACTTATGTATGCTATTACACCCCCTGGCAGAAAGGTGGCGACAAACAAAACAAACAACATCATGTTAATGCAGACATAGCCCCACAGGAAGGGACAGGGAAGAATCCCTTTGTGACTAATAATTGCACTTTGTTTCACTGGACTGTTCCCATTTCCCTCACCTTATCATGAACATCACACACACACAGCGTGACTTCATTTTGTGCCTCATTAAATTAGAAGGACATTTAAACTTAAACCACTGCCACTATGGTGTTTAGGTAGATCTCATAAAAGTAGTAGAATCTAGATAAGGATATTGGCAACAACCATGGCTAATATGCTGAGCAGTACCCTCGCAAGGGTCTGTTTGTAATTATAGTGCCTACCCACAATGCAGTGCTTTCTGCCCAGCTAGGGAAAGTGGACCAGAGAGGCTAATGTCTCTCCCCTCCTCCCTCCTCCCTCCTGCCTCCTTCCTCCACCCTCCCTGCGCCGGCTGACCTGGTTTGGGCTCTCCCTGGTTAGATAACGCCGTTACATAATACTAGCCAGCTTTAAATGTATGTAGGCGGTCTTTAACGTAGCCCACACAGCTCTCGGGACAGAAAGGGTACTAATTTCATTTCAGGAAATACGTAAATACAGAATTCATCAGACTGACTTTTAAGCTGCAGCTGGTAGCTTCAAAATAATTAAATTAGTTCAACTTACTACTAAAGTTCAATTATCTTCCTCTGTGTGAGGGGGAAACACAGTGATCCTAACTCTCATATGTGCATATATCCTCATAAGGGATTGTGAAAATAAAAAGATGTGTGTAAAAATAGATAGGAGCTACCAGCAAGTCTCTGTGTGCAAAAATGTCTTTGTTAAAAGCAAAAGTTAATTCATTAATAGTTTACGCAGGAGTTCCCATATGCAAAAGGTATGTAAAAATCATTAGTATTATACATTGCCTGGCCAAAAAAAAAGTCGCACACACTAATATTTCGTTGGACAACCTTTAGCATTGATTACGGCGCGCATTCGTCGTGGCATTGTTTCGGCGACCTACAACGTCACAACATTTATTTCCGTCCAGAGTTGCATTCATTTTTGACGAGATCTTGTATTGACGACGGGAGAGTCGAACCACTCCGTACATTAAGGTTAAAGTCAGGAGTCTGGTGGCCAATTCATGTGTGAAAATGATTCCTCATGCTCCCTGAACCACTCTTTCACAATTTGACCCCGATGAATCTTGGCATTGTCGTCCTGGAATAAGCCCATTGATGGGATAACTTGGTCATTCAGTACATTCATATACTCAGCTGACTTAATTTTATTTCTGCATAACGTTGCTGCGCCTAGACCTGACCAATTGAAGCAACCCCAGATCATAACACTGCCTCCAGAGGCTTGTACAGTGGGCACTATGCATGACGGGTGCAACGGCGACTTTTTTTTTTTGGCCAGGCAGTGTATTATATATTTGCATACAATTCTTATACAATCTCTCTGTTTTTTTTAGATGAAGTACCATGTATGTTAGGGAAGTGTTTAATTTTAGTCTGAAATGTATATGCTTGTTCTCTACCACATTTATTTTTAAAGTAATTGTATATGGCATATCTGATATTTACACACCTTTTGCATATGCGTTGCATGCAGGCAATTCTGCTCTGTTTGGGGAAAACATGGAAATAATCTAAATCAACAGCTCGATTATTTTCGAGTAAAGGGATATATCAAAATCCACATTTCATACAATGGGTATCGGGTGGCACGTGTCTATGCATGATGTGTTACGTGTCTTTGCGAAACCCACCCGCAGTATGAACCACTGACGATCTGCCAATAGCAACAGAGAATAGTAAGCCTACTGATTCTACTCGCTTGCTAGTTTGTTTTTTTACTACAGTGCTAGTTAACGAGCATCGTGGACGAAATATTAGGTATACGATTAGTTCTGATTCTGAAGCTCTTTCATCATTAACATCATTAACTTCATCATTAACTATCATCATCTTGCTGTATAACATGCTTTCGAATAACTGGGGTTTTTACTGTCGTTCAAAAAATAAAAAAAACAGTCAATTAATCTGTTTGAAGCATGACTACTAGTTAGCTAGCCAGCTTTAAATTGTGTCTAAGTAGCTCACAGACCGTTGAAAGGCAATCGGTCCATAGGCGATGTAACAGTATTCACAAATAATCCGACACACTTCTTAAAACACACCCACAAATGCGGTGTACGGCATGACTGGTGCTCCTAAAACACGCCCCCACGTGGACCCGACATGTTTTGTGCGGAACGGGAGCTGCAAAAAGTGGGTCATCACGCAGCGCGACTGCTGTCCTCACGTGTATCCGCAGCTAATCGCCGTGTAGAATTATGCAATGGCTACGTCACAGCGCCACCGACCAATCAGAATGGCCGCAGGGGGAGCGTAAACACAGGTGCACATGGCTACGCTGACCGGTCCATGTGAGGCCAGGATTTGCAGTACTGTTTTAGGCTGTAATAACCTAAACCTAGATATTTTGGGGGTTCAGACCGACTGGGTAAAACAATGAACATTATGTGAAGCATTGTTACACGATTTTAACAGTTTTTTTTTATAAAACCGCTTGCCGGCTAACATTCAGAACATTAGCAACCTAACGTTAGCTCTTCGATTCATCCTCAGTGTAACTAACTTAGGTGTCCATCTGATAGCAAATTAATTTCCAACAGCGCTGCGCATCGATAACATTAATTATCGACACTTTTCTTTGCAAATGTTCAATCGGAGCGGACATCACATCAAAAAAAAACGTTAACATGGCGGATTTCTCACCTGCTTTTGTCGACTCCATGTCCCCCGTCTTCAGCAGAGACTCTTATCGACCTTAAAGTCGAAGCCGTTTTATTTTCGTTCTTAGCGACTTTAAAAAGTCACCGTCTGGCAGTGCACAAGTGGGCAAGGCGGTTTGCCCCCGGCACCAGCTAACGTTAGCTAATAGATACCACCAGCCATCTAAGATTAGCAGGATCTGCTGCCGTTCGGTAGCCTTCCGAATGAATGGATAAATCCAGATTTACTTCTTTGTAGAGCAGCAGTAACGTAGAACGATAGTTTTGGATCCTTACTTTTTTGGCCGTGCTATTTATTTACTTCCTCGACAAAGGAGACTCTATCGTCCTTATCTCTCTCTCTCGAATGAAAAAGAATGACTTTGTGTGCCTTAACTGGGTGGTTAAATACGATAAAAACTCCTCCCTGTACCGAGCGTAGACACACTACTGACTGCCGCTGCTCCGACTAGTGTGTTCGCGTCACGACCCACTTCGTTAGCTCCGCCCCCTCAGATCCGCAGCGCGAGCTTCGTTTCAAATGGAAATTTAGTGGCGTGTCATTGGGCACCCCCCCCCCCCCCCCCCTCCCCAAAAAAAAAACTCCCCTAAAAAGTGGGGCCCCCACTTTGGGAGAAAATAAGGGGGTGATGATAGTGTGCTCAAAAGTCACAGATTGAGAGAGCGATTAACTGACGGCTAGCTCAGCAAGGAAGTGTTGACTGCTGATCACTTGCAGTGCACTACATTACAGTAGAGCAAGATTTGTGCTGGGAATTAAACGACGGCTTGTACCCTTTTCCCTCTGTTGGACGTTCTTCCTGAATTAGCCCAAGAATTTGTGTGTGTGTGCGCGTGCGTGCATGCCCATGTGTTAGTAGAGTTGTCAGCGGCACTGAAAATTAGGACAATTCAAAGGGCCCGGACTGACAGAGGACCTCAAAAAATATTAGGGTTGGCCTGGAATGGTGGGGCACAATGTGAGATCATTTCAAGGGGCCCAAAATCCCTGAGAGTTGTTAACATGGCAGGGGGTGTCAAATGCAACATTTTTACCCACATTTAACTCAAATGTTTTTTAATATCCACATTGATGAGGTTTGACATTATGCTGCTGTCCCATGCACTAAAAATGGATTTTAAAAACTGTTTTTGTCTTTGTAACAGGCTTGGTCATGAGCTTTCTTTCAGGAGTTCAGGCATTGGATCTGATCTAATCTACTCAGTTTGAATGGAACACAGCAGGGTGGTGACTTGCATAGGAGGGCAAAAGGCAAATTAAACATCATAAAAGATAAAGTTCTGCAATGTGGCCAATAAAAACGATGAAATACATTTGGATTACTTTATGGGTGGCACTAAATTAGAGTACATTAAATATAAGGTATAATCTCTGACCCAGATCTATCTGGGTCTAGATACTGTGCCAAAGCATTGGCTGATTATGAGTCATCAGCGAGCCACACAAGTTACTCCCAATGACAAGAAAGGCAGCCTCTCTACTGGCTCTCCTGCAGTACTGTGTGGCCTGTAGGATGTAAAATAGTCACTGGCTCTCCTGCAGTACTGTGTGGCCTGTAGGGTGTAAAATAGTCACTGGCTCTCCTGTAGTACTGTGTGTGGCCTGTAGGGTGTAAAATAGTCACTGGCTCACCTGTAGTACTGTGTGTGACCTGTAGGGTGTAAAATAGTCACTGGCTCTCCTGTAGTAGTGTGTGTGGCCTGTAGGGTGTAAAATAGTCACTGGCTCTCCTGCAGTACTGTGTGGCCTGTAGGGTGTAAAATAGTCACTGGCTCTCCTGCAGTACTGTGTGTGGTCTGTAGGCTGTAAAATAGTCACTGGCTCACCTGTAGTAGTGTGTGGTCTGTAGGCTGTAAAATAGTCACTGGCTCACCTGTAGTACTGTGTGTGACCTGTAGGGTGTAAAATAGTCACTGGCTCTCCTGTAGTAGTGTGTGTGGTCTGTAGGCTATAAAATAGTCACTGGCTCTCCTGTAGTAGTGTGTGTGGCCTGTAGGGTGTAAAATAGTCACTGGCTCTCCTGCAGTACTGTGTGGCCTGTAGGGTGTAAAATAGTCACTGGCTCTCCTGCAGTACTGTGTGTGGTCTGTAGGCTGTAAAATAGTCACTGGCTCACCTGTAGTAGTGTGTGTGGTCTGTAGGCTGTAAAATAGTCACTGGCTCACCTGTAGTACTGTGTGTGACCTGTAGGGTGTAAAATAGTCACTGGCTCTCCTGTAGTAGTGTGTGGTCTGTAGGCTGTAAAATAGTCACTGGCTCTCCTGTAGTAGTGTGTGGCCTGTAGGGTGTAAAATAGTCACTGACTCACCTGTAGTACTGTGTGTGACCTGTAGGGTGTAAAATAGTCACTGGCTCTCCTGTAGTACTGTGTGTGGTCTGTAGGGTGTAAAATAGTCACTGGCTCTCCTGTAGTAGTGTGTGTGGCCTGTAGGGTGTAAAATAGTCACTGGCTCTCCTGCAGTACTGTGTGGCCTGTAGGGTGTAAAATAGTCACTGGCTCTCCTGCAGTACTGTGTGTGGTCTGTAGGCTGTAAAATAGTCACTGGCTCTCCTGTAGTAGTGTGTGGCCTGTAGGGTGTAAAATAGTCACTGGCTCTCCTGTAGTAGTGTGTGTGGCCTCTAGGGTGTACAATAGTCACTGGCTCTCCTGTAGTACTGTGTATAAATTATAAATAAGCATAAAAGCACGTCACCGTGAGCAACAGCATTTGCACAACTTACGCCAATAGCATTTAGCCATACTCTTCTCCAATATAAAATGTAATTAATGATCTAAATTATTAACCACGGGATATATTCCAGAAACTTGACATCCAATAACGGGGACCTGCAAATGAATGTTCCCAGTAGTGTGCGCTTTTGGTACACCTGACAGGTGTGTGTGTGTGTGTGAGCTATGCTAGGACAATGACAGGAGCCTGAGGCCTGTATCACTAAAACTGGACACGATTTTTCCAATTGTAAGCGACAATGAAAAAATGAGTAGCGCACATGTAACAGCTGTCAAATGTCACGCGCGCACACACACACACACACACACACACACGGCAGTCTTTGAGGAGCACAAATATAAATGGAGAATAGACAATTCAGTTCCCTCACAAGAATGTGATTTCACGTGGTAGCCTACACCTGCACTCGCGAGTATCTTTTTAAAACCAAAACAGCGCATACAGCTTGTGACTTTTTTTGTTGTTGACAAATCTAAACGGCTGCTCATTGTCGCTTACGATGGGGAAAATGTGTCCCCAGCTTTAGTCAAATACAAGTTCTTCTCAACGTGGACACGCGCAAAAATGACTAACACAAATCTTAGAACTTTTTCATCTAAACAAAATTTGTCAAAGTAAAAACCTGTGTGTGTGAGAGACAAGTTGTCGAAATGTCCATCCAATGTGTGGACAAGTTTCAGTATCATCGCCTGTGAGCTCAAACACGGAAAGCTGCGATATCCACAGAAATATTCCCCATCCCGGCTCATTCAAGAAAAGGACAGAACAACGAGAATGACCATCCCAAAAAAAAGAGAGCTTTTATTTGCTTAAATGTACAGTCGTGGACGAGGGCGCCCCCTAGCGGTAGCGGTGGAGCTGCAGGGTATTGCGCCTCCTCCAGGCTGCGCGACGGGAGCCGCCGATGGTCAGGTGGAACTTGTGGCCCTTGCCCAGGCCGCGGCTCTTCTTTCCCGCTGAGGTGAGGCCACGCATCTCACGGTGCTTGTGCACCGCCCTGGTGATCCATTGCGTGTCGGGGTTACGACGCACCGCCTTGTGGAACGGATCGATCAGAATCACCTCGAAGAACTTGTACGTGGAGTCTTCTCCCACCCAATAGGAGTTCAGGACCCGCAGGGCACCGCAGTGGCGGCCGGCACGCTCCTGTCGGGGGATAAGAAAACGTTACCGCTAACCATCCGCCACAGGCCTTACCCCGTACACCAGGGGTCTTACCCCGTACCAACCCCATATCTACTGCATATCTGGCAGCAGAGTGATGGTTTAAGGCTTGTTTGATACATCAGACCTTTGTTGACTTACAGCCATTTAGCCAACCATGTGTTCCATACTGTTCCAGTGTAATTTACAGCTTAATCTAGTCCCACCCTCCAATTCCCATAGAGATCCATTCAAATGCAGAGAGGTTATAGTATCGCTTGTAGGAGTACCAGCAAATAAGATATCAAGAGTCTTTTGATGTTGTTGTGTCAGACATCAGGAAGTCATGGCATGCAAAAGATATGGAACCAAATATTAAAAATGATTACTTTATTTTACATTATGCTAAACTCTCCAATATTTTTTGATGCCCAAAAATTAAGGGGGGGGGGGGGGGGGACTGTGCACAAAAGGTTCTATAATTTCTAAACGGTTCATCCGATATGGATGAAAATACCCTCAAATTAAAGCTGACAGTCTGCACTTAAACCTCATTGTCATTGTATCCTTTCAAAGTCAAAGTGCAAGAGTACAGACCCAAAATAACTAGATAATCAATGTTATTCACTTCACCTGTCAGTGGTTTTAATGTTGTGGCTGATCGGTGTATATTTATAAGCCAAGAAATTTTCCCAGTTAATATTTCAGAAATGCACATTTGGGGAAATTTCTATTCCAGAACAAGTACATCAGCAGACAGGACAACCACAGATTTACTGCAGTAACCAGATGTGTTCCTACAATTCCTCCGCTTCCTGACTACAGGAGGGCCGGGGTACTATATCTGATTATGAATATTAAGGAGAGTAGCTCAAGGACAGAATGATGTCGCCACGTTGTCCTTGGCAACACCCATTCATTAATATTAATCAGATACAACAAATTGCAGTTTCAGCAACAACAGCAGAACAGCATTCTTAGTGTTAATATGGAGCAGGTCATCTGGTTGGTCTATAGCATGGATATTCAAATCTGGACCTCGAATCCAAGTCTGGTCCTGGTTTTCTTTCTCCTAGGTAATTAACTGAACAATTAGTGCTAGTGATTGGCCAGACTGTCTTCACACCTGACTCCCAGGTAAAGGGAGGGTGGAAAACCAGCAGATCTCGGACCTCGAGGACCGTGATTTGAATACCAGGGGTCTATAGGATCACTGGCATAGCCGTACTCACCTCGGCAGTGGACTGCAGGCTGCGGGCGAACTTGATCTGGTTGACGCCGTGGTGGACGGGTTTCCCGTACGTAGCTCCCTTTGGCACGGGGCGCTTACGGCCACCACGACGCACACGCACGCGGTAGATCACGTATCCTGCGGAAAAAACCCAATCACAGGCAGGGATTCAACAATGTGACCGACCATTGGTCAGCAGGAATTCAGCAATGTGCCCTGCCATTGGCCAACACACCGCTGACACAAAACCTGCCCTGGAGACACACTGGCAAGTGGCAACCTTAAGGCAAACTGAAAGCCTTTCACTCAAGAAAAACCCTATAAATATATTTATTTACAGAGAAACTCTGCTAGATACTCATTGTAATTAGTTATTGTATAGGACTATATACAAATAGAACTTATGGCATAAGCATTTAACGCCATGAAACCAGATGATTTACGGCTCATGTGAGAATAGCTTGTGTTCTATGCCTTAGTTCACTTAGCTCTTACCGACTGGTACTATGTGTAAACCAGTCCTCTTAGACTCTCTGGACCAGAGAGCCAAATAGACCAAGTATTTCTGCTGCACCAGGTGAATACTCAACCAAAACAAACAGATTATACACTGCTACATTTTAAGCAGCAGCTGCGCTCAAGTCCTAGTACATTTTGTCTATTTTTAATGCAGCCAATTCAAAAGCTTCTGTTGCAAGAGTAACCGCATCAAGACCGATCTGACCAGAAAGGCAAGGAAAGTTGGAGAAACACTTATCCACAACTTTATCTATGCAGTCAAAAATATTAAAATTGTAGTGTCTTATGCACAGACGAAATTATGTACGACAAGCCAATGGGTTTGTACACCGGTGCACGCTATAGTTCACATCTGACCCGAGGCAAGACGCACCTTGCTTAGCCTTGTACCCGAGCCTGCGAGCCTTGTCGGGTCTAGTGGGTCTGGGGGCCCGGTGAAGGCCGGAGAGCTGCCGGTACTGCCAGCATCTGACGCGGAGCAGAAAACGCATCACGTCCGACTGCTTCTTCCTCCATAACTCCTGCATATACTTGTACGCACCCATGCTGTGTCAGCTAGGATCGGATCAGGACAGAGAGATAAAGAGGGGACATTAGCGGACTGAACGAGCTGCAACAGCCCGTCAACATTCATCCACGTACCTGGCAACCCAAAAAAGTCAAGATAAAGTAAAGTCCTATTACTAGAACAAACATTAGCATGAAAATGAGCAAGCTAGCGTACATAATTCTGCAGCAAGTTTCAAACACATGAGTACTTTAGCTTTATACACAGACAGCCCGTTTCCCTGAAAATAACCAGCCGCTTTATTTTACACACGTTATCCCAAAGGGCCATAACTTAAGGCCGCGGCGCTGCAACTAGCGCGAGTGCCAACTTTCAACTTCTCAAACAGTGATACAGCCAAACTCTACAAAACGTGACACACAGTCCGGATTAAAATGTATATAAAACCGCCGGAAAACTGCGCCACAAAAACAAAAGAATGTCTCTTCAATCAGTTCTTGTCACTGTTCAAAACGACAAACCCGGTAGGTAGCCTACATGCCTGTACACATTACCAAGAACCTAATATCCTCAAAAACGACTTTCTTTTACAATAAAATACCAAAATATTGACTACGTCCCAAATTTAAAGTGCACCTTATTTTAAATGTAACAATTTGAGGCCCGATGACATTGTATTTAGATAGATTTAAGTGGATTTTACAGTGAGAGTATTAGACGAATTCTCACTTACATGATGGCGTACAAACCGGAAAGGGAGAAGAAAAGTTCCCATCATGCCTTAAGAGAAATGTCATGATGACATTTCCTGCGAAACGCGCGGTCGTGGCTGGTAAATGAAGTTCACCACGAAACCTACGTCAGCTGTTTAATTATTGATTTTCATAAGAGTTGGCTTTTGCCAAAAATATCATTTAATTTAATGAATGTTCGTGGGGAGAGGGGCGTGGAAATTAAATTGTATCTTCCACGAGTTACAAACATGGATAATTAATATACTTCTAATTGTTCTGGTAACTACCCCACATAAGTATGATTAACTTGCATAACCAACTTAAAAGATGCTACATAAAATAGCGAGACGACGTTCGCATGGTGCATACCTAATTTGCCTATTGGGTAAATACCACATCCATAAAGCCAGGACGATTCAAGCATAGTATAAACGGCATCTATGTCGAGTAGCTATCGTCATATTAACTCTATGTAAATTATCCAATACCAAAAAAACTATAAAGACATCCTGATTAGTAATGAAATTTGTAGATAAGATCAACCGTTAATGTTTTTTTGTTTGTTTAATGATGTATCCTTGTGTAGGCTAAATTGCAAGTCTACAACTTTTATTTTAATTTGTCCCCCTTTCTTTTCCTTTGATAGCCTATATATGTAAATATCTCAGTCCCCCCAATGTCTGATATTGTGCATATGGTCGGGTATCTGTACTCAGATTTATCAATAAATTGTGAAAAAAAGTGAGAGTGGAGTTTCGCGCATGCGTACACCTTACACGGAGCTTCCTGGTGCTGAGACGTCATAGCAGCCGCAATAACAGCATGGAAGGAGGAGATACATCAGACTTCGCAGTTCAGCTCACGCCATTAAACCAGAAGATCAGATCGTGAGATAGCCAGCACTGTTGCCAGGTAAACCCCTGGCGTTATGAGTTGTGCTTTTCCTTGTGCATGACGCAATGGCGCACGAGCAGGCTTTATTGATTATTATTTTTTAAAACGTCACACAACTTTCCGGTTAGCAGGCTAATATGTCATTTGGGTGCATACTAACGCATTAATTTGCGTTACCTTGCCACTGAAAACTAATTTTTGGCGTGTTTTACGTGTTCGTTTGCCTGGTGGTCTACGATATCCAAGGTCACCGGGTCGCTATGGGCAAGGGGTGCAAAGTTGTGGTGTGTGGCTTGGCTTCCGTGGGGAAGACTGCGATCCTGGAGCAGCTCCTATACGGGAATCACACTGTCGGTTAGTACCTCGCGCTTGTGAGTCATGCAATTGTTTCTTTTTTATGACGTTGTTTATCTCCTGTCAAAACCCACACCCACACACACACAGGCGTGTTTTCATAACAAGTACCAAGGAGGAAAGTATTTCTGCAGTGCCTGGAAGTACAAACATTATTCAAAGTGCTATTCCCTGCAGAATGTCAAGAATGACTATAAATAAATAACTTTTTGGGAGCTGGGCTCTCCTGATTGTCGCTGCTATTCTACCCTCTAATCACACGTATTGTGTAATTGCTCAGCTGCACATTGTGTGTAACTGTAAATGCAGGGGGTTTGTGTAGCCAGTGTTTTTCACCGTCATCTTCTACCTGATTTGAATTCTCTGGGTGTGCCTGTGGAGTTCTGCCACCTGCTCTCGAGCACTCACCTGACGCACTCACCTGCGAGCGAGTGTGTGACTGTGTTCCTGTACTGCACCGGGCAGAGGTAACGCAGAGCAGAGGTGCATTTGGTAAACAGCATCATCAGGACCCACATTCTGAAGGCGTCTCAGAGTAGAAGCACTGCTCTAGGATCAGTTTCCCTGTCCATATCCCAAACTTATCCATTATGAGCTAAACAGCAATACTGATCCTAGATCAGGGCCTGTCCTCAAAGAGCGTCTTTGAGTAAGAGTGGTGATCCAGGATCAGATTTCCCAGGAGAACATTCTCATGTCCCATATTATTCCGTGTCCTTCAAGCCAATAAACTTGAAATCCTGAATTTGTAATTCCTGGGGGCTTTTTTTTCTCCCCATCCGCGGGTGGTGGCTGCAGGCTCAGAATCGGGCGAAACGGTGGAAGACGTGTATGTTGCGTCCGTGGAGACGGACCGCGGCGTTAAGGAGCAGTTGCGCCTGTACGACACCAGGGGGCTCCAGGACAGTCTGGAGCTGCCGAAGCATTACTACTCCGTGGCGGACGGGTTTGTGCTGGTCTACAGCGTCGACAGCCTGGAGTCCTTCAACAAGGTGGATCTTCTGAAGAAAGAGATCGACAAGTCCCGCGACAAAAAGGAGGTACAATAACACTCATATGATGATGATGATGATGATGAAAACAGCAGTAGTAGCACGTATTGGAAAAAATATGCAAAGCTCTATCTGGTTATAAAATACCCCAAAAATAATAATGAAAATAGTCACATTGTTCAGTTAAAAATATCTTGGTGTTTGTAGTCCAGTTTTTTAAACATTTCTGTAATTATTATGTAAAATTTCTTATGTTAGACTTTTGTGCTGGTTGTTGATCATTGATTGGCCTGCCTTATCTTTCTGCATGGAGATTTAAAGGGCAGACTCCACCCCTCCATTTAAGCTCCGCCTCTTTCTATGTGCACACAGATTTACAGGGGTAGGCTCCACCCCACTCTCTCTGAGTGCAGATTTACAGGGGTAGGCTCCACCCCACTCTCTCTGAGTGCAGATTTAAAGGGGTAGGCTCCACCCACTCTCTCTGAGTGCAGATTTAAAGGGGTAGGCTCCACCCCACTCTCTCTGAGTGCAGATTTAAAGGGGTAGGCTCCACCCACTCTCTCTGAGTGCAGATTTAAAGGGGTAGGCTCCACCCCACTCTCTCTGAGTGCAGATTTAAAGGGGTAGGCTCCACCCCACTCTCTCTGAGTGCAGATTTAAAGGGGTAGGCTCCACCCCACTCTCTCTGAGTGCAGATTTAAAGGGGTAGGCTCCACCCCACTCTCTCTGAGTGCAGATTTAAAGGGGTAGGCTCCACCCCACTCTCTCTGAGTGCAGATTTAAAGGGGTAGGCTCCACCCCACTCTCTCTGAGTGCAGATTTAAAGGGGTAGGCTCCACCCCACTCTCTCTGAGTGCAGATTTAAAGGGGTAGGCTCCACCCCACTCTCTCTGAGTGCAGATTTAAAGGGGTAGGCTCCACCCCACTCTCTCTGAGTGCAGATTTAAAGGGGTAGGCTCCACCCCACTCTCTCTGAGTGCAGATTTAAAGGGGTAGGCTCCACCCACTCTCTCTGAGTGCAGATTTAAAGGGGTAGGCTCCACCCCACTCTCTCTGAGTGCAGATTTAAAGGGGTAGGCTCCACCCCACTCTCTCTGAGTGCAGATTTAAAGGGGTAGGCTCCACCCCACTCTCTCTGAGTGCAGATTTAAAGGGGTAGGCTCCACCCACTCTCTCTGAGTGCAGATTTAAAGGGGTAGGCTCCACCCCACTCTCTCTGAGTGCAGATTTAAAGGGGTAGGCTCCACCCCACTCTCTCTGAGTGCAGATTTAAAGGGGTAGGCTCCACCCCACTCTCTCTGAGTGCAGATTTAAAGGGGTAGGCTCCACCCCACTCTCTCTGAGTGCAGATTTAAAGGGGTAGGCTCCACCCCACTCTCTCTGAGTGCAGATTTAAAGGGGTAGGCTCCACCCCACTCTCTCTGAGTGCAGATTTAAAGGGGTAGGCTCCACCCCACTCTCTCTGAGTGCAGATTTAAAGGGGTAGGCTCCACCCACTCTCTCTGAGTGCAGATTTAAAGGGGTAGGCTCCACCCCACTCTCTCTGAGTGCAGATTTAAAGGGGTAGGCTCCACCCCACTCTCTCTGAGTGCAGATTTAAAGGGGTAGGCTCCACCCCACTCTCTCTGAGTGCAGATTTAAAGGGGTAGGCTCCACCCCACTCTCTCTGAGTGCAGATTTAAAGGGGTAGGCTCCACCCCACTCTCTCTGAGTGCAGATTTAAAGCGGTACACCCTCCCTCTCTGCACGCAGGTGGCGGTCATCGTGCTGGGGAATAAGACGGACCTGCGGGACAGGAGGCAGGTGGAGGCGGAAATGGCCCAGGTGTGGGCGCGGGGGGAGAAGGTGAAGCTTTGGGAGGTGAGCGTGACGGAGCGATCCTCTCTCATCGAACCCTTCACCGTGCTGACCAGCCGCCTCACGCAGCCGCAGAGCAAGTCCGCCTTCCCCCTGCCCGGCCGCAAGAGCAAGGGCACCACCTCCAATGACATCTGAACCGCCATCGGCAGCCATTACGGCTCCATCAGCTCTAAGGGAGGGGGATGAATGCATTAGTGATGTAGGGTGGGTGGGAGAGGGCAGCCATTTTGGCTCCCATATTTGTGAAAGGGGGGGGACAAGCACATAAATTACAGATGGAAGGGGAGGGAGAAGGAGATAGCAGCCATTTTGGCTCAAGCACTTTGGAGAAGCAGTGTGAGAGTGAAGCTATTGACAGTCAGTGACTCATTTATTAGGCAATCAAATTATCATGTTCCCCATAGCAACATATTTTATAATTGGTTGAAAAACAGTGAGCCATTGATAACCTCAGTGTGGTTTCTGAAGCCTCAGCCTCCCATTCCTACATCGGAGACAAGCAAGCACAGTACGGGCGAAGACAGGGCAGCCAGTCCGGCTCAAAAACTTTATAGAATAAAGTACAAGCACATTCTGAAGAGAACGGACAGGACAGCAGTAGACAGGTGAAGTGATGTCATAATATACACTGCTTTGATTGGTCAGTTGCTCACTCTTTCTCCTGCAATTGGACGTTGCGCTTTTCCTACAGTTGTGTGTGCTCTTTGTGTCTTTCCTAGAGAAGTTTTATTTTTTGTAATTTATTTTTTGCACTTTACCGATGAAGAAGCACAGGAGGTGATATATTTGTGTGATGATTTTGAGGGGGAAAAAACCCCATAGATATGTCGCTATTCTTCTTTAACACTGTGATACCCAAACTATTAAAATAATGTGAATTTACTGCATGATTATTTGCCCAGCTTGAATCAAATGATTTCTAAATTCATAATTTCCTAATAGTTGTCTTGGTTTCCAATACCCTTTCCCACTGTAGAGCTGTAACAGACTGGCTCATTATACCCCTTTCCCACTGTAGAGCTGGAACAGGCTGGCTCATTATACCCCTTTCCCACTGTAGAGCTGGAACCAGACTGGCTCATTATACCCCTTTCCCACTGTAGAGCTGGAACCAGACTGGCTCATTATACCCCTTTCCCACTGTAGAGCTGGAACCAGACTGGCTCATTATACCCCTTTCCCACTGTAGAGCTGGAACCAGGCTGGCTCATTATACCCCTTTCCCACTATAGAGCTGGAACCAGACTGGCTCATTATACCCCTTTCCCACTATAGAGCTGGAACCAGGCTGGCTCATTATACCCCTTTCCCACTGTAGAGCTGGAACCAGGCTGGCTCATTATACCCCTTTCCCACTGTAGAGCTGGAACCAGGCTGACTCATTATAGCCCTTTCCCACTGTAGAGCTGGAACAGGCTGGCTCATTATACCCCTTTCCCACTGTAGAGCTGGAACCAGACTGGACCATTATACCCCTTTCCCACTGTAGAGCTGGAACAGGCTGGCTCATTATAGCCCTTTGTGTAAATGAGGTTTATCTTATAGGGCTGAACGCTTCTGTAAGGGGTGGCGAGTAAAAACAGATTAAAACACAAAAATGTGGGCAAAAGATGAGTCCATCAAGTATAACTTTAATAAAACTGATAAATTCATAACTCAGAAGATTCACATTGAAAAGCTGAGATTTGGCCGCAACGGGCGGACCGTTTCCAGGACGATATTCCACAAGCAGTCAAAAAAAAAAGAAAAGAAAACAAAAGATCAAATTTATCCACCGGTTTGTAGCAGAAAATAAACCCACGACCCAACAAAATCCCCAAAACCCGCCATAGTGACACGGGCTTTATTGCTGGACTGTATTTCTACAGGACGTAGAAACAGGAAAAGGATGGAATCTTGGAAAATAAGACTTAAAATCTGCAACTGAAACAAACCCTTCCTCCCAACTAACCACGCCCCCTGCCCTGCAGTGTTCCGTCAGCAGCTCTGGCCAGTAGCAGTATTAGTGGTGGTGTGGGGAGGCAGGGCCAGAGGGGGGGGGTGTGGAAGA
Source organism: Synaphobranchus kaupii (assembly GCA_029718625.1). Taxonomy (NCBI): domain Eukaryota; kingdom Metazoa; phylum Chordata; class Actinopteri; order Anguilliformes; family Synaphobranchidae; genus Synaphobranchus; species Synaphobranchus kaupii. The sequence goes on from CM056387.1 coordinate 27,633,342, forward strand.
GGGTGGGGCTTAGAGAAGGGCAGGGGCAGGGCGGGGTCAGAGGATGGCAGGGGCGGGGCTCAGAGGAGGGCAGGGGCGGGGCTCAGAAGAGGGCAGGGCCTAGAGGAGGGCAGGGGCGGGGGTCAGAAGAGGGCAGGGCCTAGAGGAGGGCAGGGGCGGGGCTTAGAGGAGGACAGGGGCGGGACTTAAAGGAGGGCAGGGGCAGGGCTTAAAGGAGGGCAGGGGCGGGGCTTAAAGGAGGGCAGGGGGCTTAGACGTCTATGTGGCGTAGCGCTTGGTCCACTGTTTGGCTGTTCTGTCGTGTTCCGCTCTGTTTGTCGTGTACTGAGTGGCAATGCTGCCCACCAGTGGGTCCGCTGAGAGAGAGAGAGAAAGAGAGAAAGAGAGAGGGAGGCGGGAGAGAGAGAGGGAGGGGGGAGAGGGAGTGGTTTTATTATATAGGCACTCAAATATTCCACCTGGATGTTCAGTTTTCAAAGAGGTAGATTATTACACTGAATTGCAATTCACATCTCATTATTATTCATGAAGGAGAGCTGAAGAAGCTTCCATATAAAACAGCATAATTCACACATTCATTTTCCCTGCCTGAGGGCGGAGTTACTTTTACATACCGATCTCTCTGCAGCAAGTCATTATTTACACAGACAAAGAGAGGGAGGGGGAGAGAAGGAAGGAGAGCAAGGTAGAGGGGAGGGGAGAGAGAGGGGGAGGGAGAGAAGGAAGGAGAGCAAGGTAGAGGGAAGGGGAGAGAGAGGGATGGGGGAGAGAGGGAAGGAGAGAGAGAGGTAGAGAGAGAAGGGGAAAACACTTTCCAAACTAGTAAGAAAGTAGTTCATAATATGTCCCGCATATATGGCTTGTATTACGAGTAGTTTTTACTTCCGGGTTACTTCCTGAAATTGTCGGGTGAGTGCACAGTTCTGCAGATGAGTGTGCTCCTGAATCCCCCCCAACAAAACGCCGGAAATAAGGGGTTCATCCTGGGATTTTAAGTGCCCCCATTTGAGAAAAAGTCACCCCCTCAAAACCTTTTTGACAAAGTTGACTCAAATATGCGCCCTCAAAGGGGTGAAGGGATCATATTCGGTCACGGCCATTGTGGTGAGGAGGAGGAGTGTCCCGTTGCCAGGGGGCGTGTCTTACCCGGGTTGCAGTCTGTGAGGAGGGAGCAGATTGACAGCAGCACTTTGGAGATGGTGAGGGCGGGACTCCAGTTGTCCTTGAGAATGTCCAGGCAGATCACCCCCTGACTGTTTATATTACAGTGGTAGATCCTCGTACGGAACGTCACCTGGGACACAGACACACACACACACACACACAGACACAGACACAGACACAGACACAGACACACACACACACACACACACACACACACACACATCATCAGGACTGAAGCTTGAGGCAGTTATACAAACCATTAGACAAGCCTTACTCCTCAAACTGAAGTATGCCTTTATTTATAGAATTTATAATTTAAGACAGACAATATTTTTGAAACTAAATCAGGGAAGTGATTTTTCTTGTTTTAATCTGAAATAGTGATTTGGATTCAGGCCCTAAATCACTCTAGAGGCCACTAGGAATGTGTGTGTGTGTGTGTGTGTGTGTGTGTGTCTGTGTGTGTGAGTGTGAGTGTGAGTGTGTGTCTGTGTGAGTGTGAGTGTGAGTGTGAGTGTGAGTGTGAGTGTGTGTGTGTGTGTGTGTGTGTGTGTGTGTGTGTGTGTGTGTGTGTGTGTGTGAGATAAACCCAGGTCCTCTGCCTCTAATGTAAATGGCTGGAATAGTAATATAGTATATATAATAATATTATATATTAATAGTATTTCCTGATTAAACTGGGGGGGAAATCCTTGCTAAACTGACCTTCAACATGGTTCAGAACATCATATTTCTAGCAGAATTAAACTCCTCTCCCTCATACGTTTGCATAATTCCCCAGCCACTGAGATTAATTACACTGCACTAGCTGTCTGTTCCAGCACTGATAATACTGGGCTCTACGGTTGCCCTCTGGTGATGGATGTGCAGCACTGCAGATAAGGAGGGCACAGGTAATTGGCCTGATTACGGTGTAACCTGATAGTTGCAGGTAACTACGGCACAATGAAGATAGGTTGTAAATTAGCATAGAGCATGGCATGGTTTCTGTCCGTCTGTGTGCTAAAGGTCACAAACTAACTCACACAGCAACATTTCACAGTAATACAAGTTTTACATGGAAAGACCATCGTTTCAGGTTATGCTCACAGAAATTCCCTGGGGCAAGTAAGGTGGTGTGAAGGGGTGTTTGGATATGTTTTTCATGTGTAAAGTAATCTCTAGGGTGAACTGACATTGAATGTACTGCCAAGCACGGTTTAGAGGGGTAGTTCCCCAGGGTAAATGGGGGGGTTGTTTACCTTTGGGGGTTTGAAGGGGTAGTCGGGTGTGAAGGCGATGTCCAGGAAGAAGACCCCGCCCTCATACACAGACCCCGGGGGGCCCAGGATAGTGGAGCGCCACTCATAGATGTTATCCCCCTTAGGCCCAGCACTGCACATGCACACGCACACACACGCACACACACGCACGCACACGCACGCACGCACACGCACGCACACGCACACGCACACACACACACACACACACACGCAAAACACAACAATTATAGAAAGGAAAAAAAGCATGAAATTAAAACAGAGGTTCTAAAAACAGACAAGAGGTTCTAAAAACAGACAAGAGGTTCTAAAAACAGACAAGAGGTTCTAAAAACAGACAAGAGGTTCTAAAAACAGACAAGGGGTACTTAAAACAGACAAGAGGTTCTAAAAACAGACAAGGGGTACTTAAAACAGACAAGAGATTCTAAAAACTGGGACACCAGCCAACTGGGTTGCCAAAGGCAACTGGAGCAGCTGGACTGGGAAGCGAGGTTAGCCCCTGAGCGAAGGTTATTTCAGGGGAATCCTGTGTCCACATTAAAACGCCCATCATTTACAAAAGGTTGTTTACGCAGCCAGTGTGTTGTTCTCTAGGGCAGCGTTGTCGTCATAGTAACCTCCTCAGCCCCACTTAACCGGCTGTCTGGCGGGTGTGTTTACCAATGAAGAGGCACGGTGTCCCGCTCCCCAACTGTGTTCTGCTCGCTAACTGTGTTCCATGTGCTAACTCTGTCCCACGTGCTAACGGTGTCCCAATTGCTAACTGTGTCCCACTCACTAATGTCCCTAATAGGACCCGCTCTCTCTCTCTCTCTTTCAGATCAATTCCCAAACTATTTACGCCTTTAATTTCCAGCAACTGCCATTAGGCAGTGTTAGCCCTGAGAATTCTTGGAATTCAGCGAGAGAGATTATTGTTAGTTCATGTATTAATACATTGATAGTTTATGTATTTGTCATGTTTTAAAAAAAAAATTTTTTAATTATTTGTTCATATTTCAGGACACATTATGGTGTATTTTATGTATGTTGTAACATGTTTCTGTAAAGCTGTCAGCACATATGTGACGCGGTATGTCAAAACCAGGCGGAATTGGGCAGAGCTACGAACGGAGGAACAGCTGCAAAATGCCTTGAGGGTGAATTTTAGGGGTTTAGAGATTTTTGGACATTTATGATGCTACAAATATTAAAAATGTTCTGTAAAAGTTTCTAACTGAAATTTCATCGACAAAGTATTTTTTTAAACACTTTTAGAGAGGCATATAATTTCACAAAATGATGCCTTGTTCGAGATTTTGCTTGGAAATGACGCCAAATTTAGCGTAACTTCGAGCTCACTTGCTAACGTAAAATCGCATGATGATATTTTGCCAACATATTGGTTATTCAAATGGTATCATTCTTGATGAAATAAACTATTAATTGATTATTAAAACAACAATAATCGTGAGCTTGTTTATGCGATAAAGGGCGCCCCTTTTTTGACAGTACTTTCTCATCTAAAAGACGTTAAAACATAAAAACTACCGGTCACATCTACATGGTTATTGGCTTAAAAGTTAGCTTATCGTTTTGTGAACCTAATAAATATAATATGTTCAATGGTATGTGCCCGAATAATATCAGTATCGTATGTTGATCACAAAAATGTCTGGTTTCCGCCCGATAACAGGGTTCGGTACGCTAACATTGTTAACCAACTTGTTTTGTTTAAACTCAAACTTTAAAGGGCTATTTCTCAGGTTCGATGTTTCAGACGGTCCAATTTAAAATCTTAATAACTTCGCTTTGGAATATCCGATTTGAAAAAAGAAAGCGGAGTTATAAAGTGCAAGGTCTATGTTTTACTAATATACCAATAACTCAAAATTGACCTCTTGCCCAATTGTGCCTGGTTTTGACATACCGCATCACATATTGCAATATGTCATGCCAATAAAGCATTTTGAATTAAACTGAATTGAGAGAGAGAGAGAGAGAGAGAGATAAAGTCCTTTGATGAAAATAAACAGACCTGGATAACAGTCTACTGAAAGAATGGTACAGAAAAACAGGGGTTTTGTAGTAATATCTCCTGTAAAGCTGACTGTAGCATTAGCATACTTTAAACCCGAGACAGAGGATAAGAATCCAGTCCGTGTTTATCAAGGAGGATACAGAGAGGGGGGGGGGGTGAGGTCTGTATATTGAGGAGATTGTAAACTTGCACCAAACCTGATCTTCCAGTCTCTCTCTCTCTCTCTCTCTCTCTCTCTCTCTGATAAACAGTACACATGGTCAATGCTAAAAAGAGGATTCCCAAGGTTTAGCCAAGCACAAGTTTGTTTCCGATATATCAAACAAGGCAATAAACTTACAATTCAAAGCAAACACGACCTTCAGTGACAGAAAAAATAAACAATTTATTAAAATAAATTGACAAGACTCCTATTAAACTCTCTTATAAACGCTCGACACCAAGACTCATTTAAACAAGCACGTCCAGCCAATACACAATAAACACACAAAAAAAAGATTTTTTCACAGTTCTGTTGTTTATAGGAAACGATAAATGGATGGCCCCTCGGAAATGGAATTCCATATTTCTGCATCGTGATTCTGCCTTCACATGGGAATGTCAAGTTCACTGAACTGTCCCGACTCAATCATTTCTTGAAATATGCTTTTGAAAAGCCCAAACTGAGCAGGCACACATTAGCTCTTTATCAACAGGCACTTAAATATCTTATGTAACTAAGAATAATGCATCTATAGGCTTCAAATATTTCATGTACTAAAACGTTTCTGATTAAGTACCCCAATCAAATGTTCTCACCCGCCAGGAATTGAATCTGAAGCCTTGAGGCCAGAGATTCCCTCATAACCCACAACACACTTATATTCCAGATGTTCCTGAATTTGCCATACACAACAACAACCTAAGGAGCACCTTCAACAGGTGAATTTGTAAAAACTGAACGAAGCACAAATCACATACCTGCAGTTGGGCGGAGGGTCCACGGTGATGTCTGCCAATTCCTTCTGAATTCTGCAAAACACATAAAAAAGTATACATTATATACGTATATACAGACAGGTGACAAATTAAAGGAAAACTCCCTACAGTGAGGGGTTCCGGTGGCTCTGTTATGCTGTGGGGGGCATTTTCCTGGTATGGTTTGGGTCCACTTGACCCCTTAGAGGGAAGGGTCACTGCAAATCAATACAACGTTATTCTGAGTGATCACCTTTATCCTTTGATGAAACATTTCTATCCTGATGGGAGTGGTCTCTTCCAGGATGGCAATGGCCCCATCCACAGGGCACGAGTGGTCACTGACTGGTTTGAGTATGAAAATTATGTGAATCATATGCTATGTCCTTCACAGTCACCAGATCTCAACCCAATTGGACACCTATGGGAGACGTGTTAAGACAGCGCTCTCCACCACCATCATCAAAACGATGAGGTGAATATCTTTTGGAAGATTGGTGTTCCATCCCTCCAGTAGAGTTCCAGAGACTAGAATCTATGCTAGACTAGAGGTAGTATTTATGCCAAAGGGCATTGAAGCTGTTCTGGCGGCTTTTGGTGGCCCAACACTTTACTAAGACACTATGTTGGTTTTTCCTTTAATTTGGCACTCGTTTGTATGTGTAGCCTATACACACACATACAATGTATACATTTCAATTTCGTACCACCGCCCATGTAAAAACAAGCAAATCTTCACCAGTGTGTCTGGCAGGCGCACGATCGCGCACGCACGCACAGCTGCACAATACACACCGCTGCACGAGAAAACAACATGGCCGCTCCCAGCGCCACGAATTTAATGCGTTTTTCTCAAAGGCTGAAATGACCATTTAAACAGTGAGAAAATACCGCGACGTTGACATATAGCCAAAGTGCACCACCATGGGAAACGGTAGACTGTGAACAAATCTAAATATTTATTTCATAATTTTTGCAATGGACCGTAGAAGTTAATATGCAAATTAGTAGAGCAGGGCTTGCGTTATCTCTTAAAGGAGACGCGCTTCTGCAGCAGAGTCGGGACTGAGGCATTCTCAGTAGCCTTTCGAGTTAACTGGGCTTGAGCTACCGGTAGTTGGTTTACCAGCTGGCAATAGCTACAACCGAAAGCAACTGTTTTAAATGTCTCCCGGTGATAGCCAATAGGCCTACACGTCATGAAAAAAGCAGGTGAAACATCGCTTAAGTCGGATAGTTATTGTGCAATAAGGTCATTGTTATGCCATACCGTCCTGTTGTCGTTTCCGTGTGATGACACTGAAACATTAAAATAATTTCGGATCGCTTGCACGCTCATCTCCTGCACGGGCAAAACAGAACCTCGCGCTTAATTAACCCCTTGCACGCGGGGCCCTGTAAGTTACCGTTACAGTCGCCGCGTCACGAGAGAATTCCCAGCTCATGACAGTGAAAATGATCAATTGTTGTTTACCTCTTTGCGCTCGTGGAAAGCAGTTTCGAGGTTTTGCTCATGCTGGTTTTGCTCTCTCGTTTCTTGTTAGGCGTGTCTTTCTGCTTCGGGTGAGTGGAAGAGGAGGAAGAGGATGACGAAGAACTGGTGCTGGCACGTGAATCCTCATCCGACATACCGGCCTCTGTGAGGGAAGAAAAAACCGAAAGGGCAGAAGTGACCCTACAGTTGGCGAGCTGAAAACCAAAAGGCAAAGGCTCAATCTAGCCTAATTACATCGCATTGGAAAACAGTCACTCTCGGGAAAAGGCGTGTTGTTGTAGCCTACGACAATGTCAGCTAGACAAGCGGCGAACTCGGGTCAGAAACGCCACGGAAGCTTTTGACTTCGACTTGAAGCTCAGCCATCAAAATACACCCGAACGTCCCACGAGCACTGATCTTAATTTAGCCAAATATGACAAAACAAGCACTGCATTGTTCACGAGTGGAATTCTTATACAACCCATCAGCTGGTTCCCTTGCAATACGGCGTGAAGGACTGTTTGTGTAGGCTAATTAAGCTAAGTGACAAACGTCAAGGTTTCAAAGGTTTTCAGACTCCCGACAAAAACAAAAATCACATCAGATAAAACTGGTAACAAATACAGCGAGGAGTGCTTATTCTAACTGGCTGACACGAAGCAGAAACGAAATCCCACCAGAGCTGCGTCGCACACATTCTTGATAAATTTCTGAAATGTCTCCCATCGATGTAGCCGTGGCCACTTCATGAAACTTTGAAAAAGAACTAACTAGTTAACTGTCACATTAAAATCAGAGTGGCGTGTCGAGTTTAATCGGCAAGCCACACGGAGACATTGAGCTAACCTTTGTTATTCTGTTAGCCTACAAGCAGTCGACTGATCTGGGCTCAGCCTCGCTCCTCGGTCAGATCGGCTTCTTTCTGCTTTCCCGACCACCTAAATGTCTTCGTTCATACTATGGACTTCGAAATCAAAGGCGCGGAGACGCGAGGAACGACCACAAAGGGACGACGATTTATAATCCGCGGAAAAAACGTGTGTTTTCGCCCACTAAGCGGTAGCTACCTTCCTTTGTGTCTGCGCTCGATACGCCGCCTGGACGCGTGTCTTTCGCCTGACTCGGAGCGGAAGTGTCGGTGTAATGGAGGTAGTGGCGGATGGTAATGTCAAGCAAAAACGGGAAAGAACCAATTTAAAGAGAGATTGAGTTTTCAACAGATAAAAGGTTAGAATATCAAAATGTATATATTTCCTGTAACGCAATATGAACGGTGAAAGTGTCACATTTTCTCGTCATCGTGGAAAATAAGCGTGAAAGAACTTGAGAACACTTTACAAACATGTTTTCAGATCGGATGGGAACTGAACGGAACGGTTTAATGAATATCTATTGTCGTGGCTGAGTCAAGATGTAAGCTTTTTATTTGATAATTTATTCTCAATTTGACATTGGAAATGTCTCTTTGGAGGAGGGTGGAGGTGGGGGTTGGGTTGGGGTGGGAGCGCTTCAAAGCAAGAGACAGGATGTTTATGACCCTCAGTCATGGGTCTGCTGGTCTTTCTGGGCTTTCAACCTTTTCTGACCAGGGACCCCCACCCAGGCTCAAAGGCATCCAGGGGACTGTCATAAATAAAAGAGGGTTGAAAACCCAGGTTTTACACCAATCACTGCTGTCTTTGGAAACTCAGCTACATCCTACGAACACACACATACACACACACCTAATAATGAGATTCTGGGGTGTAGTGGAGAAACTTGTGGGAACACATACACAGCAACACACCCACACCATTTTTTTTATTCAGACTGTAGCGAAAGCAAAGCTATACACACACACACACACACACAACCCCCCCCCCCCCCCCCCCCCATGAAAACATTCAGCCCTCATATAACACAAATAGTTATCTCCATCACATAGAGACCATGGCATAAACATCACCTGTGCACCTGTGTTATACACATCACCTGTGCACCTGTGTTATACACATCACCTGTGCACCTGTGTTATACACATCACCTGTGCACCTGTCTTATACACATCACCTGTGCACCTGTGTTATACACATCACCTGTGCACCTGCCTTATACACATCACCTGTGCACCTGTCTTATACACATCACCTGTGCACCTGCCCTAACCACAGCTGTTTCAGTGGAAGAGCTGTATCTCTTTTGAACAGCCTGACACTGTAAGGTACGACTGCCAAACACTGTTGTTGCATATTTACATTTGATTAACTTTTATGTTTTTATTTTATGTGTGTCACCAGTAAAATGTACCCATGGGCATAATATTTTTTTTTTTACTAGTTAATTAATTAGTGCACTGTAACTTAAGTTACTCTGAGGTGAAGGTAAATTGCAGATTAGGTTTTTTTTTTTTTTTTGCTCAGCTGCCTAAGGTGGTATTGAGAGGACATGCAGTGTTTTTGAGCGGTACACTTAACCACAACCTGTTTTTCTCAGTCTGGACTGTGGATGGTAGATCTGTTATCAAAGCCTGTTTTACGAGCCTCAGCAGAGGAGAGGGGGGGTGTAGTGGGCTTGGGTTATTGGAGGGGGGGTAGCGGGGTTGGGTTATTGGAGGGGGGGTAGTGGGGTTGGGGGGGGTTTGGTTCTTGGAGGGGGGGTAGTGGGGTTGGGGGGCTTTTGAGCATTCATCTCCTGTGATGCAGAGGGACACAGAAACAGGTACCAACCCGTATAAAATAACCTTAAACAGGTGAAAAGCACACAAGGCCCTCCATATTCACTGCACTCCAAATGACCCGCTGTTTAAGTGTGTGTGTGTGTGTGTGAGAGAGAGAGAGCAGAGGAACATGTCTTTACATCCTCTCTGCTGCAGAGCAGAAAACCATTTCTGTTATTGTATGTTTAAGAGGCCAGTGGAGATAGCTGACATTTGAATATTTCTGTGCATTTTAGGAGTAATTACATTTAGAAAGGATTCACACATTTAGTTAAGATGAGGCTAAATGATTCAAACATGTCACCATGCTACCTTCATTGGTGAAATGGTGTTATGTATGATCATGTAGTCTGATGTACCAAACTAAAGCACCAACTGAGGTGTACAACCTAGTTAGAGGAACAGCCAATCGGAGCTGGTTTTATGAATGGAGTTACTGATTTCCTTAGATCTCTTTGCCTATATCCCCAGCCCTGTTCCTGGAGATCTACCATCCTGTAGGTTTCACTCCAACCCTAACAGAGCACACCTCATTCAACAGCTAGAGATCTACCGTCCTGTAGGTTTCACTCCAACCCTAACAGAGCACACCTCATTCAACAGCTAGAGATCTACCGTCCTGTAGGTTTCACTCCAACCCTAACATAGCACACCTCATTCAACAGCTAGAGATCTACCGTCCTGTAGGTTTCACTCCAACCCTAACAGAGCACACCTCATTCAACAGCTAGAGATCTACCGTCCTGTAGGTTTCACTCCAACCCTAACAGAGCACACCTCATTCAACAGCTAGAGATCTACCGTCCTGTAGGTTTCACTCCAACCCTAACAGAGCACACCTCATTCAACAGCTAGAGATCTACCGTCCTGTAGGTTTCACTCCAACCCTAACAGAGCACACCTCATTCAACAGCTAGAGATCTACCGTCCTGTAGGTTTCACTCCAACCCTAACAGAGCACACCTCATTCACCAGCTAGAGATCTACCGTCCTGTAGGTTTTCACTCCAACCCTAACAAAGCACACCTCATTCAACAGCTAGAGATCTACCGTCCTGTAGGTTTCACTCCAACCCTAACAGAGCACACCTCATTCAACAGCTAGAGATCTACCGTCCTGTAGGTTTCACTCCAACCCTAACAGAGCACACCTCATTCCACAGCTAGAGATCTACCGTCCTGTAGGTTTCACTCCAACCCTAACAGAGCACACCTCATTCAACAGCTAGAGATCTACCGTCCTGTAGGTTTCACTCCAACCCTAACAAAGCACACCTCATTCAACAGCTAGAGATCTACCGTCCTGTAGGTTTCACTCCAACCCTAACAGAGCACACCTCATTCAACAGCTAGAGATCTCGTTGAGCTGCTAGTTAGCCGAATCCGGTGTTGCTAAATTAGGGTTGAAATGAAAACCTGCAGGAAGGTCGATCTCCAGGAACAGGGTTAGGGAACACTGCCATGTCTTTTGGCCATTTGGTAAATTGATTTGGTGATTGGTTTGATTTGATTGATTGATTTGATTGATTTGGTGATTGGTCAAGATGAAGGTTTTCAAAGCCTCAGTGTTGACTCAAAGGCCTGTGATTGGTTGAGTGATGTCTTAAAGCAAGGAAAAGTTTACAAAGCACCCGTGTCCTTCCCTAGACTAGAGGGAAGAAGTGTGCTGTCAATCTTGTGAGATCTGATTGGCTGGCACAATTCCCAGTGTTTCAGATAGCAGACTGAACTGAGTCTCAATTCACATTTGATTGTTAGACAGGACCTTAAGCGGAAAGCGCTGATTCACTGTGGTTAAAGATGCCATCGCACTTGTTACAGAGGAGCCTTGTTCACAGTAGTCCTGGGTGTCCTGGGAAAATTCCTCAATGTAGCCACCTGATCATCACACACACACGTGCACGCACACACACACATAAGCACGCACGCACACACATAAGCACGCACGCACACACACACATAAGCACGCACGCACACACACACATAAGCACGCACGCACACACACGTGCAGTAACACCTCAGCCACCTTGTGAGTCACAGCCTCTCCCACCACATCCCAATGACAGAATACAGCCGCAATCATGTCTCACACAGGTGGGCTTTTACACCTGCTAACACAGGTGGGCTTTTACACCTGCTCACACAGATGGGCTTTTACACCTGCTCACACAGATGGGCTTTTACACCTGCTCACACAGATGGGCTTTTACACCTGCTCACACAGATGGGCTTTTACACCTGCTCACACAGGTAGACCTTTAAACCTGCCCAGACAGGTGGTTTACCTCATGGGAATCCAGCTTGTACTCCTGGGGTCACCAGCTCAGCATCCCAACCACACCACCCCCCAAATACACTGCATAAATGCCCTTTGACCTTTTGGTTAGTGGCAGGCCAAAGCAACAGTAACAAGTTCCTGTTGTCTGCTGTTGTTGCCTGGCAACCCCATCCCCAGGGAATTGCGTGTGTTCTGTGTTCTCATGTCAGGGCAGGGGGGAGTGGGTGTGACCTGAAGAGCCTCAGATAGTGTGGTATTGTGACATCACTCCACTTGTTGCATCACAGTGGCTGTGAATGAGAGGCACTTTGATGTGAGAACTCCTGCTGGGCCTGTCTCAGATAGGTTGGATGCCCAGTACAGTATCAACCGTTCTGCAATTAGCTGAATTGTGTAATATGGCTGATATGTCTGAAGCCATTCATTCATGAGTCAAGACAGGGGCTGAATACATAATTACACCACATATATGACTTCACCTTAAAGCAGGGAAACAGCACTTTCTCCGTCTCTCTCTCTCTTACACTCTCTCATTTTTATTGAGTGAGAGTCAATGACATCATCATTCCTCTGTGAAATCATTATTCCTCTCTGTGACATCATCAGTCAGCTGGCACAAATTAAGCTGAGATTGGCAGGCTAACAGTTGAGATTGTGACCGTAACCAAAGGTTTAATTTCTCTGACCACAACACTACAGCTATGACTCTCATCTCTCTGTCAGAAACGCAGTCTGTAATTACCCACAGATTTCTTTATTACAAGAAAACCACATGGCAGCACAGAGAGAGACAGAGAGGGAGGGAGGGAGAGATAGCGAGAGAGACAGAGAGAGAGAGAGAACACTTTCTTTCTGTGTGTAAATGCAAATATATAGCTAAATAAATAACCCTCTCTCAATACACAAAGACATGCACACACATACACAGACGCATGCACACACACTCACACACACACGCACGCACGCACAAACACACACAGACATGCTCACAGAGACACACACAAACATACTCACACACACGCAAACACACAGACATGCTCACACACTCACACACAGACACACACACACTCACACACACATACGCACAAACACACACAGACATGCTTACACACAGACACACACAAACAGACACACACAAGCATACTCACACACACTGTCATGTTTGAGCTGACTGAGGAAGAATGACCCGCCAACAAGCTTTCCCTACCTGACCTTTCACCCCTAAGTCACCATTCAAGAGTTGTGCATAGCTCTGCCAGAGGAGTAATGGATACCTTTGACCTTTCACCCCGTAACACCCCCTAGCGAGCTCACCTCATTATTAGTGCTGTATTTACAGTACTGTCCAAACTGGCCCAATACAGCATCGCCATCACATCACATACACACATTCCTGCTCAGACATCTCTTGTTATACACACACAGCTTTGCTGAATTTCTCAAGCACTTTTTCTGTTTAAATATCCAGCTGGATAAATGTGTAAATTGTAAGAATGTGATCTCTGGGTGATTACATCATGCTGAAGTTTATGAATGTGATACATGATAACTACAGTGAACAGCAAGAGTCAGCGTAGATGCCAGATGATTTATAACGCCGTTAATTTAGCGGGAATCTACTGTATGCTATGCCATACTGTTCCCCTCTGCATAAATATTAATAACAGTTATGATTTATTTGGCAGATGCTTTTACCCAGGCTAACAAGACATGCATTAAATACATTAATAAATTATACATATAAGCAGCTGACAACAGCAAAATTAATATCTCTGAATATCAGCTGATGGTGAAAAATTATTTCCAGGAATGGAGCACTGTGATGTTTGACTCACAGAATGGAGTAGTGTGATGTTAGACTCACAGAATGGTGCAGTGTGATGTTAGACTCACAGAATGGAGCATTGTGATGTTAGACTCACAGAATGGAGCTCTGTGATGTTAGACTCACAGAATGGAGCTCTGTAATGTTAGTCTCACAGAATGAAGCTCTGTGATGTTAGACTCACAGAATGGAGTAGTGTGATGTTAGACTCATAGAATGGAGCTCTGTGATGTTAGACTCACAGAATGGACAGAATTGAAGAGGTAAACTGGAAGATTTTTCTTTGGTTTGTGTCCACAGCGCACATCACGGCTTGCGTACGTATGGTGTCCATCGTGTTAGTTCATACATCTGAATTTCTGCGTGGAAACTCCCTTACGCGGCTTTCTGAGTGCATTTTTCTGCTCAGCACTGTTTATACATGTGGCCCCTGGACTGGCTAACCTGAACAAGGTGCTGTCATACACCCCCAGATGTGGACCAGACAATGTGTTTTTCTGATTAATTCTATTGGTTGTTCCAAAACATGTTTTTCAGCTCACTTTAGCTCAGCCAATCACAGTGCTCATGAAACATTACTCTCCCGTTATTCGGTTAGACATCTTGCAACCGCTTGTAACAACACAGCAGGAAATGACATCACATCAACTGTATCTTTCCTGTGGCATCTGCAGCTCCCAGCCAGGCCATGCACTTCGGTGTGCCAGTCCTGCTTATTTCCAGAGAATATATGGGAATCGGCACTCACACGGTCGGCCACCATCTTGGCTCTAATGAGGACAAGCAGCCAGTGGTAAGGCATGTAAAGATCTGGCACACTGGCTTATAGCTGCCAGTGTTAGTGGTGGTATCCGTGCCAACAGGATGCAGCAGGTAGCAACTGTTCACATTCTGTTTATTTGCTCAGGTCACAAGCTGTGGGGGAGAGATTTCTATCAGATTACTGAGTAAGTGTGTGTGTGTGTGAGAGAGAGAGAGAATGAGTGGGTGAGCGAATGGAGTGTCTGTCTGAGTGTGTGTGTGAGTGTGTCTGCAGGTGTATGTATATGTGTGTGTGTGTGTGTGTGAGTAAGTGTGTGTATCTGTGTGTAAGTGTGTGTGTATGTATAAAATACTTCATGCTGTGTTCTCACCAGGGTCATTTTTAGACAAAAGGGATCAGATCAAACCCTGTTTGTGTAAAACTTGGAAAAGCCCCCCCACCCCCCCTTAGAAAGCCACTTCCTCTGGGCTTCATGATGTCACACAGTGAGAAACAAGACTGCGTTTCTCAAGAAAGGGAAACGTTTCTTTCTTTATTGCTCTGCCTTTTATTTGTGTTTCTGTTTCAGAACCTGGTTTTAGGTTTTAGGGGAGAGGGGGGTTTTAGGGGTAACCCCAGTGTACCCCTGTGCTTCCTCAGAGAGGGGGGCTTTGTGTCCTGCTGTTTGCTTAATTATAGTTTGAGTACCTGCCGTCTGACACGTTAGCGCTTATTAAAGGAGGTGATAAATAAGTGATATTTGCAGGAAGCACTGAGGTATTTTTATGCCTGTAATAATTACATTCTTACCAAACACCTGTGGGTAAATATCCCAGCTGTGTGACCATCTTTAATTCAGTTTGAAAAGCAGATCAGAGGCCTGACTCATGGAGGCTTATCTCTTGTTGGAATAGTGAACAGTACACACACACACACACACACACACTCACTAACACACCTCTCTCTCTCTCACACACACACACACACACACACACACACTAACACACCTCTCTCTCTCTCACACACACACACACACACACACACACACAGCGAAAGAGGAAGTGATAGAGAGAGAGAGATGGATATATGAATATACCTCATATCCCATAACTCTCCACTGGTTAGTTTGGAAGGCAGATGTAGCAACACGGGCTTCACACCTGCCTGTTCAGTCTGTTTCAGGGTGACACGTGCAGTACAGTGTTCCTCCTCTAGGGGGCACCATCACTGGAATCAGCAGCTGTTCTTT
Source organism: Synaphobranchus kaupii (assembly GCA_029718625.1). Lineage (NCBI taxonomy): Eukaryota > Metazoa > Chordata > Actinopteri > Anguilliformes > Synaphobranchidae > Synaphobranchus > Synaphobranchus kaupii. Next base: position 27,649,010 of record CM056387.1, read on the forward strand.
CACATTATAAATAGTGTCTGTGGTTCTAAGCGCAGTGCAGTAATCCACAAAAGCACAACAACTGGCCAGTAAATGCGATGAATGTTCCGGCATATCTTTGTCTACTGTAGGCTCAGACAGCTGTGAGTGTTTCTGTATAATACACCTTTTCAGCATTTGTTCTAAGATGTCCCACCTCTTATACTTTATGGTTTATGGTCTTTGCCATTAAAAGAACATTAACCCAGGTAGACGGGCGGAATGCTCAATACTGCTCTTACAGGTGGCCTCTCTCCTCCTACAGACACACCTCTACCTGTCCCTTAGTGACTGATTTACTCACTGACTGACTGATTACTGACTGATTGAGTACTGACTAACTGATTACTGGCTGACTGATCATGGCTCCCGGTAGGCCTAGTTGCCAGCTGAACAGTGTCTGATCAGTTCTCAGTTTTCTGTCGGCATGGCGATAAAATTAAAGGCTTGCAGTAACGTAGCTGGTGGGTACAGGAAGCAGGAACTTTACCTCCCCAATCAGGTAAAAGTAATTATGTTTATAAAAAATTGAATGTAGTGTCAATTCAACTCTAACAGAGTAGCTACATATGGGTCCAGTACGGACATTGGGGCATTTTGCTGTGTAGGCCTACTTTCTCGTTGTGTTAACACTTTTCATTTGTTTATTTATTTAGTTTATTCGCCCTGTATCCAAAATTGTTGCTAACAGCAATGAGCCAGCAATCCTCTGCGTGTCTAGCTCTCACTCGGTATGGCATTACAGGAGCCAGCACCGTCCTGGGGCCCGACCAAGCGCCCCGCGATCTCTGCTGTGGGGTAGCGTACGCTTTGGGTTTCACACATGCCAGAAGCGTCTCATAATATCGACAGCCTCATAACAAAAGTGCCTAAGTCATTTTTTGGACATTTTGAGATTTTCTGCCTAAATCACTTGATTTATCATTCGTCAACAGTGTAAACATGCTCAAGTCACTGCAGGTCGCTGTGCACTTCCTGAACCACTCTAAGAAAGAGTTAATAAATACTCATTGACGTAGAATTGCAGCAGTTTTTTGCCTTTTTCTCAAAACTACAAAAAATGACAGGCACTTTTATTATGAGGCTGTCGATATGCCAAACTCCTTGTAACATTTGAATATGACAATTCCGACAGCACTGAAATGTCACGTATAGGCTGGACTATCCGATGGCGGATTTTCACCCTCGTTCGAATAAAAGCTGAAATTATCTTATCCTGCGGACCGAGGATGCGCAATTTTCTGAGTCGGTTTCACGGTGAGGACTGTGACACTGGCCGGCTAAAGCCGTTGGAAGACTGGGCAACAGCGTAACAAATCCCCCCCTCGCGCCTCACTGTTTCCCCTGGCAACGGGGGAATTCTTATAGAGGAGCCGCCGGCAGAAGCCAGAAAGGAATATGGTAATTCTGAACGATAATAAGCTTTGGAAGATGGCTGTACTGGCAGTGTGCTAATTTAGGCCTACACTGTATCTGCCGTGGGGACATTTACAAACCTCTGCTACCCACCTGTCGCCTTAAATTTATTATCAACCCCCTCAGGGTGACAAAACACATTTACCCGAGTCAGGAAAAAAAGTCCCCATGCAGGGCATAAAGTTGTCAACGCTGTCACGGGTCGTTCAAAACCGCTGTCAAATAAAATCAAACCGGAAAAGGCAGCCTGCTATGGAGCTAATTGAATTCACCCCCTTTGGGAATTTAATATAGCCTATTAGAACCTTTACTTGGGTTTTTTTTAATGGGCAAATAAAGTCTTTAGAGCGCCGCTATTATCTAGAGGAATGGTTCACAGCTCGGAGAAAGAACAATAATCTTAAAGGCGCAGATAATAGCGCCCTCCGCTAATCCCTGATATCTCACACCTGTGCCAGCACCCGTCTGAAACCATTCCGTTACCTGCCGTCTAATAAAACGGCATCGCCAGAGGAGGCTTGTCTGACGTGCCCTCTTCACCGGTGCCTAACTAGTTCCACCGTAGCACATTCTCTGCCTTTCACATTCTGAGCACTACAAACACCGAGCAAATACGCATTCCCTAATGTTAGACTAACGTTTCCTCCACATAAATTCTCAGACTGTATCCTTCATTGCTGTCCTTATTGAGGTGTTTGTCTGCCAGCCCTATAATGTGCGAAACACGGCAGCCATTTTGCCCCAGAACTCTGTCCTCAGGTCAGCTGGGCTGGTAAGGGCGGAGCTTAAACTGCGGGGGTTAATCACATGACCTGATTCTCCAGGATACGAGGGGATGTCTCTTTGGCAAAGTTTGTAGTGTGATCCTCATGTTACCTAACTGCACTGCTGTGGTTTCTCAGTCACAAGAGTCCAAAGTGTTTCACTAAATAAGAAGATTTTGCATTCACTGCATGGCTGTTCTGGTAAAAGATGCCTTTGATGAGAGAGGAAACCCCAGTGATTAGAGCAGCAGTGTGGAGCAGTGGTTAGAGCAGCAGTGTGGAGCAGTGGTTAGAGCAGCAGTGTGGAGCAGTGGTCAGAGCAGCAGTGTGGAGCAGTGGTTAGAGCAGCAGTGTGGAGCAGTGGTTAGAGCAGCAGTGTGGAGCAGTGGTCAGAGCAGCAGTGTGGAGCAGTGGTTAGAGCAGCAGTGTGGAGCAGTGGTCAGAGCAGCAGTGTGGAGCAGTGGTTAGAGCAGCAGTGTGGAGCAGTGGTTAGAGCAGCAGTGTGGAGCAGTGGTTAGAGCAGCAGTGTGGAGCAGTGATCAGAGCAGCAGTGTGGAGCAGTGGTTAGAGCAGCAGTGTGGAGCAGTGGTCAGAGCAGCAGTGTGGAGCAGTGGTCAGAGCAGCAGTGTGGAGCAGTGGTCAGAGCAACAGTGTGGAACAGTGGTCAGAGCAGCAGTGTGGAGCAGTGATTTGAAATGCATATATATGATTTGAAATTACATTTTTGAGCTTTAGATAAAGGGTGGGTAAACTGATCCTAGATCAGTTTGTTGGGCTTGGTGTGCTTGGGGTATCCAACCAAACTGTGGGTTCAGTGTTTACTGCTGACACCAATGTTATGATACAGGCTCTTAACAGTGAGGGGGAAATTTATGATTTTTAGAAGAAATATGAGCCTCACATATCCATGGTAAGATAATGTGTTTTTTGGGGTTCCTGGGACACACAGGTGAAGTCCAGTTGTGGAAGGATGGCACAGACCTGCTGGTGAGGGATGGAACTGGAAGCTCTCACATTGTGGTAACATACAGACCATTTCCCTTTGTGCTAAGTACATAGTGACCGTGTATAAGACTGAACATTCATGCTGAACACATTTACATTTTATTGCAATCCGTAGTCAGATTAGACCCACGCCTCTTTATCTGCAAACAGCTACCAGGCATTAATGATCTGAGTAATAGGGGGTTTTCTTCACACCTCTCAGTATGTGTAGTCAGTGTGGAATCATTTACCACAACACTTAACCACAGCCACTGTTTCCTTTTTGTTTTGGTTGTAATTATGTTTTTATTGGCAATGCCAGGGTCTTCATATCGCAGCCGCTGTTTAATAAAAACAGAAAACGGGTTAGTCGGAAGAAAAGGGGGCGGGGCTGCCCCTGGGGGGTCAGTGTTTTGGCACCTGTCGTGGAATTGTCTTGTCTGATGCTGAACTGTTACTCGGCTAACCACGAGGGGGCGCCAACGCTCAACATTAGAAGTTGGTGTGCGACAGGAACACACCCTTCTCTGCAACGCGGCCAATTCCCAAACTAACGGCCATCAAATCAACGCACGGTCAAAAAATATTGGGGTGTTGCTGATATAGTATTACATTGAACAGGAGCTAACTGGTTCCTCTGCACTCCCAGACCAAAGAACTGCTCATTACATAAGAACATAAGAATATGGCCATTTAGACCACGTGGGACCTCCACAGAGTGAGAGTGGCTGAAAAAGGTGTTCTCGAAATTGTAACCGCACATTATGATGTCATAATGGCCCGTTTAATGATGCCTTATAATTTTCAAACATTCTGTGTGCTCTGATTTCATACTGTTTCCACACACTGTTTAGAATAGAATAACTTTTATTTTCCCGTTAGTGAACTTCAGCAAATGTGTGTTTATTGCAAATGTTTAAAACTAAAACTAATACGGACTTACTTGTAAACTGGGAATGACACATGAGGTCGTGGATGTCATAGTTTCTCAGCACCGTATTTTTAGTTCACAGTAGTAAGATTTTTGCATGGAAATCTTACTACAGAGTCTCGTGCGGATCACCAACTTGTTGGTCAGAAAGGAGTGCGAGAGGAATATGGTTAAAGACGTCACAAAAGGCTTTGCGGTTAGAGTGACGTCAGGAGAGCAGACACGGATCTTGGCACATTTCCAGATGAGATGAAAATAGCACGGCGCTGGCCATCGATTCTCTCTGGACATTTAGTCAATCAAATATACAAATTTTCTCTTGCTGGGTAATACCGTTGGTTAAACTGTAGGCTACCTTAACATATTTAAACGTGATTCAGTCACAGACAACTTGCAAAATGTTCATGGTGCGCACATGCGAAAAAAAAGGAGAAGATTATATATTTTGAATATATCTAAAATTAAAACGGCATCTGCCTTGGAATGTGTTCACGCGCACTTGTTTCGGAAACTGCAGCAACAAAATCACCGGGCAGAAGGCGCACGCAATTAAAATAATCAAACACTCCGGAGACTCGAAAATTGTAGTTGGCAGAGGAATAAAGAAAGACCATTAGCTAGTGAGAATGCCACCGCGCGCAGAAAGGAGATTTTTTTGTTCCGTCAGAGAAATATTCTCTCACGCAGCGTGCTAAAGACCAGTTTACGGGAGTTGCGAATCAGCACCGGTGATCTCCTGCCTCCCTATAATTATTCCCGCGGTTTCTGCCTCATCCCAAATGCGCGGTCACTCCCCTCCCTCTTTAAAGGTAGCATTTATTTGTCAAAATGCAGCTGTTTATCGTGGAGGCACAGTGGCGTTTATTGTGCGTGATTTCAGACTGGAATGATACGAAGAACCAAATGCCAGTCTGTTGTGCGGACATGACTTGAGTGCGACGCTCGGGGTGTATTTAAAATTTAACCTTGACCGGCATTAGTAAAATCCAGAGTCCAGTGTTGCGGTGATACTTTGATTCTGGTGAAATTGTAGAAAAGCACAGCGTGTGGGGAGAAACTGCGCCCGGGGGCGGATACGTTAAAAGCCTTTGAAACCTCTGTTTCCATTAGCGCTTTTAAATGTTCGTTAACAGAGAGTTCACATAAGACAGACCCTGTTGCATTTTTAACAGAGGGAAACGAAGCGCAAATTATTGTGAGTGCTTCACACACACGCTTCACACACACACTCACACACACACACCCAGACACACACTCACACATGCACACACATACACACTAATACATACCCACAAGGATGGTAGTGCGTGTGTTTGTGCGTGTGTCTGGGTGTGAGTATGTGTGTGTGTGTGCGTGTGTCTGGGTGTGTGTGCACTGTAAAATGAGCTGTGTTTTTCAGCAGAAGTTAAAGGAGGGAGTGAGTAGTGAGCGTTCTGTGAAAAGCCGTTAATCACTAATGACAATGAGCTGATGTGCATCTGTGACACTCGGGGGATACATCAGGTGGCTCTCTCTCTCGCTCTACACACTAATACATACACACACACGGATGGTAGTGTGTGTGTGTGTGTGTGTGTGTGTGTGCATCTGGGAGTGAGTGGGTGTGTGTGTGTCTGGGAGTGAGTGGGTGTGTGTGTGTGCATCTGGGAGTGAGTGGGTGTGTGTGTGTGTGTGTGTGTCTGGGAGTGAGTGGGTGTGTGTGTGTGTCTGGGAGTGAGTGTGTGTGTGTGTGTGTGTGTGCGTGTGTCTGGGAGTGAGTGGGTGTGTGTGTGTCTGGGAGCGAGTGTGTGTGTGTGTGTCTGGGAGTGT
>CM056387.1:27655431-27700431 GCA_029718625.1 Synaphobranchus kaupii
TCCGTTGTCGCGGAGACAATGACAGAGTGACCCGCTCACCACAGCGCTGGTTGTTAAGGCCAGAGAATAATAGGCAGGGTACCAGAGATGGCGACTGAAGTAAGCAGAACAGATAGATCAAGTATGAGTAAGCAGCCTTTGTTTGCTACGGGGGGAGGGGGGGGGGGGGGGGTCGGGTCACTGGGGTTTCAAACCACACATGCGTTTACAGTTGGCGTGGCCTTTGTACACAGTTATCAATACTGCAGGCTTGGCCTTCCTGAGAGTGTGCAGAGCCACACCACTGTTGCCATGTTAAGTCTGGTTTGATTTATTGTAAAGGTGTGCAGCCGTGCTTGTGACCGTAAGTACTGAGCTGGAATTCCTGGAGGCCAAACACATTTAAAAAAAAAAAACCACCGGCCTAATTCATTCATGGGAGAGCTATTTCGTTCATTCGGATATTGTTTTTTTTCCTCCTCGTATAGCGGCAGATGTTTTATTTATTTTTTCCTCCGTGTTTTCCGAGCCGTACTTCTGCCTTTATCGTCCGGATCTTCGGTAACTAGATTGTACCCCGTGTTTTCATTGAGTGTGAACCCCCCCCTCAAATGTCATAAATTAGCATAAACAGGCCGTTGCCGAGTTGTGTGGAGCAGACAAAACGGGAGAGAAGATCCGCTGTTGAAATGGCTCGGCTGAGACGCAGTCGTGTTGCGTACCTTCTTTTTCCCTTTTTTTCCTGCGGTAAAAGTGAAATTCAGACAGTTCCACTCCGAGCTGAAGAGGCTGGGGGGGGGGGGGGGGGGGGGGAGGTGAGGAGAGAACAATGATAAAATTACAGGAATATCAAAGGCCCGCAATTTCTCCTTATGTCCAGCGTGCGTTTCACAAACAATCCACCCCCGTGGCAACCTTAAATTATTCATGCCACTGAAAGCAGTCTTAGATCGACCGGATGAAAAATATCGTAATGGATCGTTTTGACACTACAGAGCATGATTGTCCCGATCTGGGTTATGCCAATCGGCACGCAGTGGAGGGGGAGATATAAAATGCAGCAGTCCACAGCCCCAGAGGGGGAAAGCACACATGCAATTCGATGCTTTTTTGGGGGTACCGTAACACTTGACGCTGAATAAGAAAGGTACCGTTTTTTTACTGTTAATATGTCATTACAATTTTTTTTTTTTTGCTGATTCCAGTTGCATTTAAATGGAGCTGGTAAGTAACAAAACACAAAAGCCGCACCTCTAAGCTAAGCCATCCCCCATGACAGAGTGAATTCCATTCTTCTCCTTCTTGGAAGTGGAGGGTGGGTGGAAGGAGATAGCACTGTGCCCATCATAGTACAAACCGTCGCAGTGGAGCTCAGCCAGGCCTTTCAATCCAGCCTCGCGTCCAATCAAATCGACGGTAAGCGAATTGCGAGGCGGAGCATTCGGGAAGAATAAAGCGAGCTGCGCGGCAATCGTTTGAACCGCATTTGCACGTTTGTTTTTTGTTTTTTTTGTCTCAGTGATTAACACATTACCTGCTTCAGAGAAACCGATGCTACGACAGGAGTTTTTAAATAGACACAGGAAAATAATCACAGGAAAAACTGCTGAGGCGCAAAGAGAAAAGGAGTCATGGGGATAGCTCAGTTCTACAAAGGCCTCCGTAAGGTCAGGACTCTTTTCTGTCCCTACGTATGACAAGGTATACTTGAACCCGAATGGACAGTACGGTGAGAATGTACAAAGACATCTTCCTTCCATCTGGATACTGGGCTGGAAAATGATGTTTTTATCAGAGCGTCCGTGTTGTCTGCTGCTTGGTGTTTTACGTGTGGTGGACATGGCTCACTTGACCGTGTTTAAACATGTCCATTCAGACAGGGGGATTATGGGCAGGTTAACAGGAAGTTTTTTTAAAACATCGTTGCCATTACTTGAATAGCCAGTCGCAGAGCAGCATGTCAGTGGCGAATGTGTAAAAAGCCATTTTCTAACTTTCTCATGGCCTGCTTCAATCAATGTGTCAAAAGATTCACATGCACACATACACAGGAACACACACAGACATACACACAAACAGGTTCATTTAAAATGTCTCTTCCTCAAGCATAATTTTTTTTTTTTTATAATTTCACTTCCGACATAAAGAGTTACCAATACAGGTGCTTAGTTTTATCTTCAAAACTGCTGCATAGTAAGCCTAGCCTGACATTTGTCTCCTATTTTTTATGTGTTTACATCACACAAAAAACAACCACTGAATTCTAATGAGGCTTCGTACTTAAACAGAGAAATACCATTTCTTGGCAACAAGCAGTTCTTTCATTCTTAACTGGAAAGGAAAAAGGTCGCCATTTAATTAAAATCACTTCAGAAATAATACAAATAATGAACTGCTCCACTTGAAATGTAGACACTGCACAGCTACTCTGGAAATGTTTTGATTAAAAGAACTTCACCATGGATATTTGTCATGGCTGGAATGATGCAGTATTATGTTTTAAGGTTTTGGCCTGATAATTGCAGCATTTAATATCTGTGACTCATCAGTCTGTTATCTGAGCCCAGAAAAAAGGTTTGTCACCTCAGATTGGGGTTTTCTATGGTAAGTGGATGAGGAAAAATTTAAGACAAATACATTAGAAATGATAAACTTGCAGCCTGTCTGCTCTCATTTTAAAAAGTCAGCAGCGGGTCTCTTGACTTTTGACTGAAAAAAGGCATATACTGTGTGTTTGATAATGTATTTTAGGAGACATCTAGGTCAGTTAAGAAAATCACTGTCTGTGTCTGAAAATGTTACAATTGGCATTTACTTGACTATAATATTGGAGATTACAATCAGTTAAAATTTTTGTGAAAAAAGTGAGTGAAAAAACTGAAAGCCATGTTACTGTATTAGTATTTGCCAATAATCCTTAAGGGAATTGTTTATTTAAACTAAGAAAGCAAGGAAAATAAAGCCACTTTTATGAATGTTCAACATGTCTTGCTCAACCTTTCCTTGGTTCTATCTTCTGGTATTGCAATGCTAAGTACCCTTTCAAATGAATATTGTTTTCACTTATAACCATTTACGCTGGTACTTCTCCTGAGCCAACTATACAAAAACTACTTTCTGTTTAATTAGCCTGCTGTATTTTATTTGCTCTGGCTGTGTTGCAATCCAAAACACAGCCATTATGGTACCACATGGCTTATCAGCAGAGCCTTTATATACTGAGGCTATGGTCTGTTCTCCTGATTTTCATAAAAAGCCCAGCTCAGGATAACAATGGCCTAAACCTGTCAAGAGACAGCAAGGAAAAAGCCTTTATTACAATTTTAGATTAACCTGTTCCTATATCAACAGAAATATATTGTTTTCCCCATCCTTAACACGTTTTAGGTATAGCGGAAGGAGACATAGTTGAATGTGCTTTTGGACTTGGTTCGTTAACCTTGTCCCGAAAGCAAAATGTCAAATAGTTGGCTAATTAGGACTGAATTGTGAAACCCAGTCAGGTTATGGGAGGCAGACGCGTGGGTGTGCCGTTTGCTTTGACTGTCTAGGAGACAGAAAGCAAGCCCACCGGGTTTGGGGCTTGAATTAAATGTGCATGGCAGCCATCTTAAGATAATCCAAATAAAGCAAATTGCTACTCTGTGACTGGCTAACAACAGACTGCGGATTTAAAATAAAAAAATAAAAAACAGTCAACAAAACTTAACTTTGTTTGAGGGTAACGTCAATATAGTGGTTTAATGCAGTGGCGGTGTAAGTGTTTATAGTGGGGGTAGTTATGGGGATAGTGTTTTGTGATTTTATTTTATTTTTTCTTCCCCTTCCATGAAGTGATTAAACAGGGCTCCCTGTTTTCTAACAATCAAAATTATACACAAAATTGTTCAGGCAGTTCATTTGATAGGGCATTATATCCTTAACTATTACAGAAACAAAACATTAAACAACATCAATTGGACATGTCAAAACAACATTTTCATTGACTTCTTTGCAGACGAGCTTAAAACAGGGCTTTGACAATTCTGAATTAAAAATACCAAACATAGTTTACATCAGAATTTTAATTCAGTGAATTACATTCACACCAGTCAGCAATACAATTGCACAGCTAAATACAATTAGTAAATTCAAGCTGAAAAACAATCAGTGTCTGCATACATTTCCTGTGTGATCTGGGGCAGCTAAAGTTTCTTATTTATTTCAAATTTATGTGTATAGCAAGATGGCATTATTATAAAACCTCCCTAATTAATATCTACGGATATACTGTCTGTATATGTGTGCAAAATGTTGGTAATATTTTATTTGTGATGTTGTATATTGACATGTATGTTCCTATTTTTTACCATGGCAATATAATATATTTATATTTAACGGTACATATGAATACTTGTTATTTTTTCATATGACTTTTGAAGCTATTTTCTTTTGCTCTTCCAAGCCTGTGCATTTGTTTTCCAGCTGGCTGGGTGGAAAAAGTAACGTTTCGGCTGCATTGAAGCAGCGGTCCAATTTAGGAGGCGACGCGGCTGCAAACGGCATAGCATTCACACGGGCGAGATAGCTCCGAGTGAAATTAACGAGACCACCAACGGGGGCCGCTTTTGATCTTTCTCTCGTTTGCATTTTTCTCCTTTATTCGCCGCCTTACAAAACGTGCATTTCATTAACAGTAGCCGGCGATTAATAAGGCTGTTTATCGCTTCTTCCGTGTGCAGAGTGGAAATGACTGCTCGCAGTGAAACAAAGTTGTTTTTATACGGTCAGGGGGCGCGGGCGGAGGCAGCACAAACTTTGGCACGTTTTCGTAAGACGAATCAAACGATGGGACCATATGCTCGTTTTGGAAATGTGTTCGGAAGCAGGCGAGTCTTTGTACACACCAATTGGTAGTAATCCTTCCCTCAAGCCTTTTACATGTTTGAATCTCCCCCATTAGAGTGCTTCCAACAAAACGCGATCGTCAACAATTCATTTCATGCTGTGTCCTTCCTTATCGCCGAAGAGGACGGTGGAGCCTTTGTTTACTTTGGTGCCGTTCGTTGGGGCACAAGAGAGATGAGCTGGAGACGTAGCATAATTCCAGCTTGTTCTATGGCCCTGTGAAAGTGCTTCCTCTTATTGGTTTTCAGAATATTAAATTTACTCAAAAAGTGTAGTTTCTTTGTACTAAACTTGGATTTTAACAGTGATGGATCTTGTGCAGGAAACAGTCTGCTTTTGAAGTGTATTCCCCATTTTATCTTGATTAAGCAGTTATAATTAGAATACAAAGCATGTGTAATTGAAGATACAGGGATGCCTCATTTACTGTATTTATTCAATACGTCCATGTACTTGTTTAGAGATTTTTTTTTTCTTAATTATTATTCCCGAATGCATTTTTCAACGTTATTTAGTGTCGGCAAATTAACTTTTCGAGAGCAACATTCTTAATAAAAATAGAATGTGCATACATTTTTACCAGGGTAATCACAAAATGCATATGGTCCAAAAAAGTAAATAACCCATTAATCCTCATAGGTGTCAACACAGTTCCAACAAAAGTGCTCTTTACAATAAACATAATGAGGACAGAAAGAGTAATAATGGGGGGGGAAAAGGGGGGGGGGGGGGGTGTTGTTGTTCTGCAATACACGTACACATAAAGACACACAAGTACATTCTGCAGTGCTGCACTTTTTTATTCATTTATTTATTTGGGGGGGGTTAAAATGGTACCATGGCAACGTGCTGTTGTATTCAGTTTATTTTTATTTTTTTGGAAAAAGGAAATATATGGACAATTAAAGCAAGCGTCGGATAATTAATTATGTAGGACGGCTCGGTAGAGCAGCAGGTAGGCCCCGAGTCTGGCATTCAGAGTGACCGGCGGGAGGAAAAGTTTCAGCTCTCTTACAGGGCTGAAAGTCCAGAGAGAGAGAGAGAGAGAGGGAGGAGAGAGAGACAGAGAGAGCGATAGAGACAGGGTGAGAGGAAGGAGAGAGAGAGAGGGTGAGAGGGAGGAGAGAGAGAGGGTGAGAGGGAGGAGAGAGAGAGAGAGAGAGGGTGAGAGGGAGGAGAGAGAGAGAGAGGGTGAGAGGGAGGGAGAGAGAGAGAGGGTGAGAGGGAGGAGAGAGAGAGGGTGAGAGGGAGGAGAGAGAGAGAGGGTGAGAGGGATGAGAGAGAGAGAGAGAGAGAGAGAGGGTGAGAGGGAGAGGAGAGAGAGAGAGGGTGAGAGGGAGGAGAGAGAGAGAGAGGGTGAGAGGGAGGAGAGAGAGGAGAGAGAGAGGGTGAGAGGGAGGAGAGAGAGAGAGGGTGAGAGGGAGGAGAGAGGGTGAGAGGGAGGAGAGAGAGAGAGGGTGAGAGGGAGGAGAGAGAGAGAGGGTGAGAGGGAGGAGAGAGAGAGGGTGAGAGGGAGGAGAGAGAGAGAGTGAGAGGGAGGAGAGAGAGAGTGAGAGGGAGGAGAGAGAGAGAGGGTGAGAGGGAGGAGAGAGAGGGTGAGAGGGAGGAGAGAGAGGGTGAGAGGGAGGAGAGAGAGGGTGAGAGGGAGGAGAGAGAGGGTGAGAGGGAGGAGAGAGGGTGAGAGGAGGAGAGAGAGGGTGAGAGGGAGGAGAGAGAGAGGGTGAGAGGGAGGAGAGAGGGGGTGAGAGGGAGGAGAGAGAGGGTGGAGAGGAGGAGAGAGAGAGAGGGTGAGAGGGAGGAGAGAGAGAGAGGGTGAGAGGGAGGAGAGAGAGAGAGGGTGAGAGGGAGGAGAGAGAGGGTGAGAGGGAGGAGAGAGAGGGTGAGAGGGAGGAGAGAGAGAGGGTGAGAGGGAGGACAGAGAGAGGGTGAGAGGGAGGAGAGAGGGGTGAGAGGGAGGAGAGAGAGGGTGAGAGAGAGAGAGAGAGAGGTTAGGGAGGGAGGGTGAGAGAGAGCGTGGTTAGGAGAAGGACCCGGGGATTGTGAGAGACTGGAAAAGGTTTAAATGAGAGGACTGAGAGGGGAGCTGTTAGTGCTCCTCTCCTCTTGAGAACAGTAATATAGGGGATCTGGGCTTGCTGCTTCAGAGGAGGGCACCCATGGGAATGTGACAGACTTTTGGGGAGGTGGCACCTTTTTCTGCTGCAACCAAAGTAGGACAGATAGGCACGGGACCCTGCCCAACAGCGCCATGGGCCAGCGGGGGGCATGATTTGGGCACCTGGGTGTCCACCGCTGCCACGCCTGCGGGTAAACGACAGGCTGAGGAAGGAGCCGCATCTCTGGGGCCAGTTTTGATATTTGAGGGGGAACAGCTTTGGAGTTTGCGCATTCAAAGCAGGAGAGAGGGAAGAGAGTGGCGGGGAAAGAGAGGGCTTCTCTCCTCCCCACGCACGCCGCGTTACCGCCAAGCTCGCGCTCCTTTGATCTTCCCGCCTCAGTTCCTGTATAACTATTCCCACATGCCCCGGCTTTTATCTACTCCGAGGGCGATGAAATATTCGCGCGTCTATATTCTGTCGAGTCTGAGAAGATCGCAGTCTGAGAGGCGATCTGATCAAATACGGGCAGCGCTTTTCGCCACGGCTATAAAGAGGAGGATGAAGGAGAGGGGGAAGGAGAGACAGAGGAACGGAGCGAGAGAAAGGGCTGAATTGTGGATCAGGTTATTTTTAATCCCGCAATTAGTGCGAGAGAGAGAACTGGACCATGAATACCGCCGCTGATTAAGCTCAGGGAAAGGGGCTCGGCTGCGGGAGCGGCCCGTTCCCCCGCCCCTCTCTCCAGTAATGTGTCTGCAGTGTAACTCTTGGCATTTATTAGGTGTAGTCTACGGTCACATTCAATTTTCTGCACAGTTTACCACGGGGCGGTTTATGATGTTTACATAACCTTTAAACGGCCCGTGGGATGTCCTTGCATGCGCTTGTCCCTGTTTAGGTTCAGTGTAATGTTAAGGAGATGCTAATCTTCCCCTAGGTCTGTAAAGGAATTTTTGTTACAAACAGTGAATTCGACGACTTGAATTATCCAACATACATCCTCAGGTATAAAAAAAAGAAAAGCGTAGTACCTGTGTAATCCGTGCCACGGGCGTGACACCCCAAATATACCTTAAGCCTCTGCGTCGAGACCCCCGGTATCACCGGCCGCGCGAACCGGCGCCGCCATCATTTCAGTTCGGCGCTCGCCCTCCGCAGTCTCGACGGCGTCACCGGCCGCGGGTTACGCGCGTCTTGAGTTTTTTTTTAATTAAAAATGGCGCACTCTTTAGGAGGGTTTCCTGCCGATCCCTTTGTTGCCTTCGTCTCCACTGGGCCTTGCGCTGGTTCTTTGTGCTGCGGAGAGCCGCTCCGTAAGAGACCGCTGCGTTTTTGTAACAAAAGAAAGAGGAAAGGAGGCATCCACCAGCCACTAACATTTACTTATAGTAATGCAGAGGGCTTCTGTGCTCAGTCATTAAACCGCCGGGCGCGGTTTAGTTGGGAATATTTTTAAGGGCATAACTAAAAGGACAGAGGCTTTTTATTTACTCTTTTATGGGACAGTCACTGAAAATAAATCTTATTACCTTATTTTATAAGCTGCCTTTCTTTCCCACCTTCGCTGAAGAGCGAGTTTGAGGAGGAAGGGGAGGAGGCTGTTGCTGAAAGAGGAGGCCGCATTGGGGCTTTCGCACTGAGACAGTTAATGCCGAAACGGCCAGATCGCCATAGTAGCAAGCTTGACTGCAATCCTGACCAATCAATGCCGCTGATCCCCTTAAATCCTGTCAGCCACGCCCAGTAGACTACTTGTTCTTTCGGTCGGTTGGCAGTTAAGTGAGAACACGCAGCTACACATGAAACGATGCTGTTTTGATGAACTTTTCTGCTGCCGTTTGGTGCTCCACTTTTCATAATGGTTCTTGCATCAAGCCGACTTGTGGAAACGTGAAAGTTTCCCAATTCATGGGGACAAATGAGTGTTTCGGTATCAATCAGCCCAGGCATACAACATCTATCTGCACAATCTAGACCGGTCCTCCACTGAGTCTACATTTTTGTTTTTAAAACAAATTGAGCGCCTCCACCTCCTCATCTTTGAGTGGTCGACCAAGCTATCGTGATGAATTGTCACTTTGGAATATTGCAGTTCTGTTCAAATTACCTTTTTTTGATGTTGTGCGTTATGCTCATTCAGGTACACAAACTCCTCTTACTCTTGTCCATTCTAGTGCTTGTCAATTTGCAACTGCCAAGTGAAGTCCTCACTGTGGACTGGATATGCGTTTTATTATAAGTTATATTTTTAGGGCTTTTCAGCTTTATTGGACAGTGCAGTGTAGAGAGACGGGAAGAATGGGGGCGAGAGAGAGGGAGAGACCTGCGACAAAGGTCACGCGGCCGAATTCGAACCGGCAATGCCGCGGCTCGCAATGAGCATGTGGACGGTGCTCTTACCGGCTATGCCATCGAGATGCCCACGATTATGTGTTCTAATATTCTATACATGTCTGATTGTTTTAGGTGATGCCAAGCAGGTGTTCAGAAATGTCCCCTCGTTCA
This sequence comes from Synaphobranchus kaupii, assembly GCA_029718625.1. NCBI lineage: Eukaryota > Metazoa > Chordata > Actinopteri > Anguilliformes > Synaphobranchidae > Synaphobranchus > Synaphobranchus kaupii. Next base: position 27,664,902 of record CM056387.1, read on the forward strand.
ACTCCAATTTCCCTCTTACTTTGAGTGGTCAGAGTTTGGCCAGTCTGGCTTGATGTATCACAGGCCTTACGTCTCACCTATAGCGCCTACCACAGCAAAAGGCCCCACACTGCAACTACATTGAAACCCAATAATTTGTTGCAAAAGGGTTCTTATTTTTAGTTTAAGGCAGTTGGTATGGTGGCTGTGGTTTTTGTAGAGTAATGATGGTCTGTTTGCTGTGGAAAACAAGATTGGCTGTGGAATGGATGCATTTTGACATCATATTGGCCTGCAATCAAATGCCAAAATTGTCTTTCATCTTAGGTGCTTCCGACTTGTCACAAAGCGACGGCGTCCTCATATTTCCATTTAAATGCATTAGCATCTCCCTCTTCAGATGCTATTTGTTTGGGCACTCGAAAAGTCACACTGAAGGTAAACTCTGTGGCGAGTAACACACAGCCATACGGAGAGAAAAGAGAGATGCCCGCCGCGAACGCAACAAGAGGCGACCGCCAACGTCCGCGTTTTATGCTTTGACCTAATTGTCCGACGCGACCAAGCGACACAATGTGCTGCCGGCAAACGGACGACGCGCGTATTCAAAAAAGACCAACGTCGTGCCGTCAGCTGGCACAATCCATTTGCTTTGTCCGTGTGAACACTTACAAAAAAAATAAAATCTTCTTCTGCCTGGCCACGCAATCCAGCTGAGGGGTCCCGTTCAATCAATGGGCTTTTAAAAAAAATAAAAATAAAAAAACCCGCTGCCCTTGTATGGGTCAGCTTAATTGAGAGGTGTGCCGTCATGTTCTTTACGGGAAGAAGCTCTGTGCGGACTGGCCAGCTCCGTGTGATCTACTCTACCACACTTCCCCCCCAGGACACATCAGGGCCTACTCAGCCCTGAGGAAGTTACACTGAGTGCACTCCAGACCTCCAGAGAAGCTCGTGTGTGTGCGCGCGTCCGCGTGTCGGGACCCGCGTTTGTGTGCACGCGAGCGCTTGCGCGTATGTGTCCGCGCGTGGAATTTGCGCACGCGTTGCTTGTGTGTGGTGTGTGTGTGTGTGTGTATGTGTGTGTGTGTGTGTGCATGCGCTTGCATTTATGTGAACATTTGCATATGTGTGTGTGTGTGTGTGTGTGTGTGTGTGTAGGTATCGTGATGGTTGAGATGCTGGAATGTACACAGAATTGCGATTGTTGTTGTGGTTTCGTACTTATTGGCAGCGGATGGAAAAGTATTTTTTACATGATAATGAATTGGGTTCCCCTTACCCTGACAAAATGGAATTTAACGCCGAAAGGCTCCATTGGATCGGCATTGGAATCCACACCCCTCTCAGAACATCTCACGGCGTGCAATTAGTAAAGGATAGCACCCTCTCTCTCTCTCACTCCTTCTCTCTCTCTCTCTTTTCTCTCTCTCTCCCTATTTTCTCTCTCTGTGGAGATGTTGTCAGACGAGGTGAGAGCCTGAAAGCTCAGTGAAAGGCTGTTGGCTGATGTGTCCGGGAAATAATTACGGCTAATCTACTGTAGCCGGTCCATCCTGCGAGAACTTTGATGGTTTTTTTTTCTTCACGTCAGCAAACAGGGGAGAGATAGCACAAAGCCCTCGCTGCCTGCCTGCCTGCCAGGTGGACCACTGTATTACAGGGGTAATGCCCGTCATATTTCTGCACACATTTGGAAATGGTACCCGTTAGAATAGTCTTGCCTGGCGCTAAAATTAATATGTGTGCAAGACAGGTGCTCATAGACATTAGAAGCTTTGTTAAAGTGCACCTAGGGCTGCTCTCTGGAAGATTACCGATGATTTACTATAACGGTTAACATTTAACATCTACGTCTAATTGGAGCTTGAAGCAAATCAAGTCATCTGGAAAGACGTCTGTATGTATTGGCAAGTGAACACTGGGGTAATGTGTTCCCTGGGTATTATTTTGTCATAGCATAACCCCAAGTGCCCTTTTTAAAGTTGGGAGAGTTAATCACCACTCTAAGCCAGTTAAGCCCGCATTTTAATGATGCCATTGGCAGCAGTCAAAGCTCAAGAGACGCAAGTATCGTTCCGTCGAGTTGGAAAGTTGAATTAAAAAGGTTGGAAAGCTTATTGTGTTGCGCTGGCTGAGGTGGTTTTGGAACATCTGGACTATGGTCGTGAATTTTAAATCTGTCTGACTGTTTTCTTTGGTTATGTACTTTGATTGCCCAATGCGAGTGAAATCTTGAGCTCTACCGGCTCAAAACGATTTCATTGTCTGAGGCTACGAGATCCGATTTGAGATGCTGCCATTTTAAATATCATTACCGACGCAGTTATTGTTCAGCTTGTGCTTAGTTATAGTTTTAATGAACCTCCTGTTTCGGTACACATACGTTGCAATGCGAAGCCGAGCGCGCATTGTCCTACAAAAACAACCCAGAAGGTACATCGACTACCATCTCCTTCTCAGGGAAACTGGGGAATAGGCTTGACAGTGACATCTAATTAACATTTATTTAAGCTTCCTAAGGATTTTAACTTTTGGACTGTTTTACTTAGTAAGCATGTCTGCTATTAAGCAGATGCTTTAAGTGAGAGAATAAATACGTAAGTATATAAACTGCAGACTGCAGAGTGAAGTCTTGGCTCCCCCTTAAATCCCCTCTCCCCCCCCCCCCAGTACCGACGATGCAATAAATCATTTGCTCTTGCATAACCGCTCTGCGGAGGACTTTAGCGAAGGCGGGGGGGGGGGGGGGGGTTGTCACCGTTAATTTAGGAGGGCGACTAGTTTGTCAAGGAGTAGCGTCTTTAATTATGAACTGGCCGTGAGGTGTGTGTCCGGGGGCAGGGGGGGGGCGGGGGGGGCTGTTCACCTCCTGTTCTAAAGGTTTGCTCATTAGCACGGACCCGGGCCAGTCACACTCCGCACCCGCGGTCCCATTTTCAGACTGACCTATTTTCCCTCACGTTAGCACGTTAGCGCTCTGTTTATCGCGGGGGGCCGTCGCCTCGTTTGTCTCCCGCGACCCCGCCGTCCGTCAGAAGGCCCGCGCAGATTAATAGCCCTCGCTCGTCGTCCGTCAGGCGGGGAATGCAGGACTGCAGAGCACCTCCTCCCTCCCTCCCCTCCCTCGCTCGCTCCTCGACGTGCGATTTTTCCATAGCAGCCTTTTAATATCGCGGAGCACGTCTCCCGGGGTTCTGCCGTCGGCACGGCGACGGCCCTTCCGACGGGCGGGGCTCAAGTGCACCGGGATCTAACACGTCAATGGCAGCAATGGAAACACCCGCAGCTTTTTTCGAACCAATCCCCAGGCGGCGTGTTTTGTGCCTCAGGAGCGGACCCTCTGTCTTTGTGTGGTCAGAGCGGGGCACTTTTTTTTTCTACATGTAAAAACATGTGTTCAGGTGGGTGATGATGATGCCAGGTTGCCAAATCTCTAGTGTGTTATTTATGCTCTCTCATCCCGTGTGAAACATTGTGCAATATGTTGCATAATCTGTGACTGAAATATGGCACCTGCCGTGATTGCTTGCAGACACATTCTGCACGGCAATTTTAGTCCGTTTCTATTTATGATGCCATCTGCTTGAAGTAAAGAAAAGGGTAGACGGGAAGATAAAGTTTCAAACCCGTCTTTTTCACATTAAATGGTCTTGAAGTTTTTGCTTAATTACATGCTATCCTCCTGAAATCTTCTCAGGCGTGTCTTTTATGATTTATTCGTTTAATGTTTTGGTGAGGGCTTGTACCACTGTGGGGGGGGGGGGGGGGGGGGCAGTGACAGTAGCTGCCATGTAATAACACCGCGCTGCCCGCGGTCCTTTAGCGTGGCGAGCACCGGCTCCACAGCCCGTCTCCCGACTCGCCAGGCTTCGGATAATCCGCTAAACGTTCCGGGCGTCCGCGTTGTTTTATTCCCAGGCCGGAGCAGCGCGGTCGGCGTTTTAGCGGACGAGGTTGACTCTCGCATGCGGTGGAGTGCGAGTGCAGCCGTTCGGCCCCACGGGTGGGGGGGGGCGAGCGAGCACAATGCCCTCCATTGTTTGTGCCGTAGACCCTGCAAATGACATATTCGCTATCGATTCCTCCATCTTCCCTGCTCCTCTCTCTCTGGCCCCTCTGAAAAGAGCTCAGGAACGGTGCGCGGCCCGCTTGGATACACACACCGGCCCCGGAGGATGATGGGATCGCGGCAGTGGAACTCTTGCGGGAGGAGTCAGAGCGGTCGGGCCGCACCGCCGGTTCGAAGGGGAAATTTCACGCCACGCCCTCCGTAGGGTGGTTTGCGGCTGCCTCGGACACAGCTGTGTTATATTTAGTAGGCCAATGGAGCTCACGTAGCATTAGCATTAGCGTTGTGCGCTACCCAGCCAAGGGGTTTAAAGGAATCGTGGTCATGCCTTTCGTTTACTGTAACCCAACATTAATTTTTTTATTTCTTTATTGATTTCAGTATATTTCAGGTACCATAGAGCATAGAGGTTGTAGAATCCAGAAAGGCAGTTGTCAGTAAAGGAAAATACATCTAAATAAAGCAGCGTGGAAACTAAGTCATATGCATATGTGGCTTACAGAACTGCCTGGTCAATACAGTCATCTTTGGCAGCACTATATGTTTTCTGAGGTGCATGATCCCTAAAATACTTCCATGTTTTTTGCATCTCAGTCACCAATCTTGGCATTCAGTATGATGTCATTTGAGTCAGGCCTCTGTTTCTTTTTTAAAAGTTATATTTTTAGGGCTTGTCAGCTTTATTGGACTGCACAGTGTAGGGAGACAGGAAGAATGGGAACGAGAGAGTGGGAGAGACACGCGACAAAGGTCGCGCGGCCGGATTTGAACCCCCGACGTCGCGGCCCGCAGTGGACATGTGGACAGTGCTTTTACAGGCTACGCCACCCAGGCCTTTCTTTCTTGTGGGGAGATGTGGGACATTTCCTTTTTCTGGCAGCTGTGATGATACTGTTACAAGTGTAAATTCATTGTTTGTTGCATTTGGCATTTCTTTTCAGAAATTCCCAGAATTCCAGATACTCCAAAATGGATAAACCATAGGACATTCCCAAATGCAATGTAAAAATCTCCCAACCTCTTTCATACATTTCACACATGATTATTAGTGACGCCCAGTTTTTGAAGCTTTGGATCATTTCCAAAGGAATCTGTGTAACAATTTGTACTGAATACATTTCCCTCTGGCTTCTCTAATATTTTGTCCTCGTTACATGAAATTCCCATCCAATTATTATCGTCAATTTCACATTTAAGATCCTTCAGCCATATTGTTTTGAGATTTCTGCAACCATTACTAAGAAAATGATTAGATGTTCTATAAAACACTAATGCTTTATGAAGTCCCTGGGGGAGTAAAAAATTTGTAACTGAAGTTGTGCAAAAAACGTCAGCCGCGCTGTTTCATTAAAGGTGTTGTGTTTCTGAGCCTTGAGTGGGCCAGGGGCTTGTTTCACAAAGCAGGATTACTGATTTAGCTAGATAACTGCATAGCTGAGTAAAACCCGGAACAAGCTCTTTTTAAATTCAGTCCATGTTCCAGATTTGGGAGGGTTCCAGGTTTTACTGAGTACGTGAAACATGCCCCGACTCTCCTTATTTCAGGTTAGTCCCTGGGAAGTAATCCAGGTAAGGATCCTTCTGTAGTAAGTCAAGATATATTTTTTAAACGTTATCTTGAACATATTGATCAGAGTGGGCTCAATATAAGCTACCCAGTAGTAAATGTCTTGTAGTAAATATTTATTGTATATGGGTATGTTTAATATGTAGGTTCTGGTTTATTTACAATTACTTACCTTCATTTATGCAAGTCTGTATTTACTTCTTTATTGTATTGTTATTGTATTATAGGTTGCCCGGACAGGAGTGTCCATTAATTTAAATGCAGTAGCAATAATAAAAATACAATAATTCCTGCTCTTTACAGCTGTAATAACACTTCATTTTAGTGTAATTGTTTGTTTCTGTGTAACAGCAAGCCATACTTTGTGGTGAAGGAGGATTTTGGTAATTGCAGCTCAACAGTGTGACCATGTTTTTACCCTCGTATTCCTCCCCTCACGCTGGGCCGTAAAGTGAATCGCTCCCAAAATAACAATAACAAGGAGGAGGTCTTGCGAGGAGGCTGGGCGAGTTACCTTAAAACCACGCTGGAAAGCGTTCATCCCCTGCAGGCATGCGTTTCCCTCAGACGCTCTCGGAACAAGCCTGAGAGTGCTCCAGCCGCTGTTTGTGGCCTAACTAGGAAATTGGAAATTGGTAACTGAGACAGAAATGTCTGCTTTGGAGCGCACTGTGAACCGAGCTGAGGAACAGAGGGCTGTTTGTCTCCGCTGCGCGAGCCCTCCGCCTCCGCCGGTGTATTTAAAGCCAATGTTCCACTCCAGGTGCGCATCGCATCGATTACCATAGCCGCTAAAATCTCTCTGTTCTGAGAAGAGGACGAAAAGTAGGCGTACGTTGCCTGACTTGGGATGGTGGCGGAATGGGCGGAGGGGGAGGGGGAGGGAGGGGGGGGATGCGGTCTGGAGTCATCGAAAATCAAAAAAAGAAAGGGAGAAATCACTCGATACGTGTCTCTGGGAAAATGTCATTAGATGTGTTAAGGCTGTTGTGTGAGAGAGGAGTCGAACGGTGGATATTGACCACAAAATGGGACTGCCCAAAAGCTTGCGCTGTCATTGGACTAAAGAGGCGCACTGAATCCACATTATCTAGAGCTGCGCTACCCAAGGAAGCGAGAGGCCAGGGGCACAAAACAGGTGACGAGAAGAATGACACAGGGGATTTAGACGGACAAAACGGCCAGGGAACCTACTGGAAGTTCGATATGATTGCGTAAAAATTGAATGGGATAAACGGCCGCGCTTTCCGGCCATAAAACACACAGAGCGATCGCTACAGCGAATCCGTGTCACACCAGATCAACAGAGCCGCCGCGGCGGTCACCACAATGGCCATTGTCTTCTGCGTACATCGCTGAATGAAGAGCGTTTTTTTTTTTTTTTCCCCAAACCTCACAAGGTCCAATTTTGCTAAATCATATTTTTCAAGGTTGGTATATTATTTTTCTGATAAATGGTTGGATATTTTCAGTGTTACTTTTACACTATTATTCCTAGGGATTTAAGTATAAAAAGGTGATTTTTCATGCAAAAAAACAATTTTCTCAAAATAAGAGTGGGCTGAGTGAGTTTTGGAAAAACACTCTTCAAAAATAGTACAAAAAGAGTACAGTTATGTCCATAAAATGTGCTCAATGAATAGTATAATTGAAATCCTCCCTGAGAATAATGAAATAAACAGCATCGGTGAGGGAGTGCACACACTCCGCATGCTCCTCATCCCCCACAGTACAGAAAGAGGAGGAGAGGTGTTTGATTAGTTCTTCATTTTCACAAAAGGTGCATCTTTTCAGAGATAAAGATTTTTTTTTAAAAATCTTCTTCAAATAATTTTTTTGCCTGATGCCTGACCCAGTGTACACGTGACGCAAGAGAAAATGTGTAATCTGCTAGGTTATGCTGAGCGTAAATCACGCCGCTCGTGAAGCTGACACGCATTACAGCCGGCCCTCTGAAAGACGAAGGACGGGTCGGTTACGAGTCAAGGCCTACAAGAGAGTCAGAGACACACGAGTCAGTTTTTACGTGTCATTGCCTGGCGAGCATTTCAGAGCCGCGCAGCGCCGGAGTCCGCGCGGTCAGGCTATAAATTCACCTCCCAGAAGTGCAGGACGCACAAAGGCAGGGACTGTTTCCATCAAGCCCGGCTATTTCTTTCCACTTACCGGACTTCCCACGTCCATGGTGGCGGCATTATGCTCCCGCCACAGCTCAATAAATTCCTAATTTTCTGCTCGTGGCCAGCGTGTATTTTTGTGGATCGGTGCTCATCTTTTAGCATTTTGTTCCATTGCCCTCTCTTAGCCTTCTGATTTGGTTCTACATGGGCGACAGCCAATAGCTCACAGAAACAGCTTCTTTAGTTTTAAAAAAAAAACCAATTTTGCTATATTCTGTCACGACACGGCTGTGTTTTTCATTGGCCTTCGGCAGCCGCTCGCTGTTCCCGGGACCCAACTGCGGTGCGGGAATCGACTAAGACCGTTACGACGGGTTTATCCACCACTACCAACTTGTTAGGAGCGGTGCCCACAAGGACGCTTGCTGCCAATCGGAGGGCCCGCTGTAGGCCTGTATGTTTAAGCATACCACTGATTCAGGCAGACTGCAGACACACTAGCAAACACAAGAATCTCTCCTTTGTAAGGGAGTATCCTGTTGACCAATACCCTCCCTCCCAGTGTAACACTGCGACCAATCATGCGTCACCGTGAGAGGCTGCCAGCCACAGACAACACTGCACCGACAGGGTTCCATTTTGGGCCACAGGGCACCTTGCTGCTGTAACTGGACGCCCAACTCTCCAGCCCCCTTTTGGAGGGAACAATTTTGCTGGAGGGCCCCCGGGTCGGTAACAGGATGTGATTTTTGGGGATCTGCGCCCTCCCCGCTGAAAGCCAAAGCCCCGCCTCCAATGTGTATCGCCGGGGCGGGAGAATGGCCCAGACACCTGAGACCCCCGCTCGTGTCATTGCAGGAAGAGATCGCAATCACCGGCAGTGCCCTCAGGACGAGTGAAATATCACAACCCGCTTCCTTTACAACAAAAATAAAAGCAAAAAACCGACTCGTTTTCAGAGATGCACAGTGAAAATATTCAGATTTCTCACTGCTTTAAAAAAAAAAAAAAAAAGAAAGTTGTGTGCGCATAATTCAAGAGCAAAGAAAGCTTACTTTTTCTTCTTTTTTTTTTTAAAGTGGAGGCGTAAGAAATGTCCTTTCTTTGCAGACATGTCCCAGCTCTTGAGTTTTCCAGGCCGCCGCTGCTGCTGCTGCTGCTGCTACTGCGCTGACAGTGGGTTTTAGGTGGTGGTTTTTTCAGCTGTGCCACAGCAGCTGTTTCCAGTCTCCGCTAAGCCTCCGCGCCGTGTTCGAGCGGGGGAAAAAAGACAAAAGTACAAACGGACACAGGACAAAAAAACATGTGTCTGGGCATTTGTCAGTGCTTGTGTTTTAGCGAGAATCAGGAGCGGCGGAGCTGTACAAAAAAAGAAGAAAAAAAAAAGATCTTGGGGGCCCTGGGCCTTCTGTATGCGCAGAGACTTTGAACAGCCGCGTGTACTACATCAAGGATAAGATATTATGTGCGTCTTCACGCCTCACAATAATTATGCTGAATTTTTGTGTGTGTGTCTGTCTGTGTGTGTGTGTCTCTGTGCGTGTGTGTTTGTGTGTGTCTGTGTATGTCTCTGTGCATGTGTGTGTGTGCATGTGTCTGTGTGTTTGTGTTTGCGTGTGTGTGCATGTGTGTGTCTGTGTGTGTTTGTGTTTGTGTGCATATGTGTGTGCGTGCGTGCGTGTGTGTGTGCGTTCTTTTGCATCCCATTTCTACCTGTCAGGCTGCAGGTTTGGCGGGGGTGTGAGATGATCTGTGATTAATGAACTCCCTGATCGCGACAGAATCATCTTTCCACCCCCCCCCCCCCCACCCTCCTCGCGCCTCAGCCTCCTCCCCGATTGGTCTCTTCATGCTAGGCAACAGCGCGGAGATGGATTGCGCACTGCTAGTCTGCTGGGACGGGAGGATGCACGTATCTACCTACCCCCCCCGTGCCAGCCACCATCCCAATTTCACCACTGCCAAGGGCAAGAGAGAGGGGCGATCACAGGCCTCTTTACTCCACTGTCTATATACACTGCTGTTTACATCATACAGCCTACAAATAAAGACCCCTGCATCGGCCCTTATATCACACCAGGCTCCTCCACTTTCAACATAATATACTGAGAGATCAGGTTTTAAAGCACAGATAATTGCTAATAACACGGCGGATTAAAAAATGACTGGGTATAGTGTTGGCTAATTTGCTTCACACTCTTAGCGCCCAATGCAATATAGTTAGAAGTCAACAGGCATTCTCAGAAGTTTAAAAGTCGTTTTGAGTTTGCGATATCCAGGCAGTAGAGTTTGTTTCCTTTAGTTCATTTTTAGCACACTCAGTTTGGCCAGCAGAAATGGTATTTGGTCTAAAACTATGACTGCTTTTAGGACAGCAAACATGACATTTCTTTTTTGGGAGGTGGAGATTTTGGACATTTTCCCACAACCCCACTAAATAATAGCTGACATTCTCTGCAATGAGTTATAAAAACAGCACTCTAAAATATATGACCTCAGTCTTACTTAATTCAACTGACTGGCCTATTGTTTATTTTTTATTTTTCTTTAGAAAATTTTAGAAAGTCCAGAATAAGTGCATTTATCCTTTTTCCTCCATATCTACTCGGAGTTGGCTTGCATTCTTCACTACGAGTCATAAAAATTTCATGCTACAATATATGACCTCAAAAGTGCTTTATTCACCCACAACAAAGTCTGCAAATGATTTTGAGTACTGGCTATAAAATGCTGAAATAATACTATGGGAATTCTATCTTTTTTCATCATTGATTTTTGTGGTGATGAGGGAGGGAGCGAGGGAGGGAGGGCGGGCAGGAGAGCTGAAATGGTTGGGAAGATCAATAGCTCAGCATTCCTTCCATTTCTAAGGTAGAAGTTTGCGAAAATTTGTGTCGTTATGGGGTTATTGTTTTTTATTTTTGTTTCCTGAACTTAGCGATGAGAAGCTGTGCCATTACTCTCTCTCTCTCGTTTCCCCCGTTTGCCGCTAACAGCCACAGAGCCCTCGTCACGCCGAAAGAGTACAATGGTGGCTTCATGTACGCAGTTTCCACCGAATTAAGAGGTCAGGCCTCTGTTGCACGTAGGCCTCCTCGGACGTGCTGGTAAAATAGAGAGCTCCTCCCTCGTGAAACGTCAGAGTGAACACTTCAGTGTCATTTACAAAGTCGCCTCTCCCCCACAACCCAAAAGGAGAATTTACTGGCAATCCTGTGAACAGCGAGTCCTTAAGCAGTGACACAATGCCAGCATCACGTGACGTTTGGTAGCCATACGTGACAATGACGCTCGAATTGTATTACGTTTGCTTGTTTTCCATCTGAAGTTCTATTTATTTTCTATTCATCTTCAGACCCTGACTCCGGCCTATTCTGAGGTCCGTTATGAAAATGGACAGCCCAGTTGTTAAGACATTTCTGCACTACTCTAAGTATATGAATGTGTGGTACTAATCTCTTCATATGACATAATATTAAACTTTTTTGATGGAGGAGGAGGGTAATATCAAGACTATATGCTTGCTGCACTAAAAAGGGCTTAGGATTACACAGCCATAACTAAACTTTTCAGGGGCCGTGCCCTGTTCAAAGTAACAAAAGCTGCAACATGTGTCACCATTTGAAGGGGGTTAACGCTCGTCAGTCCCAAAGTCGCTGGAATCTCTCTCCCCCACTGGCCCCGTTCCAGTTCCGACAGATTTCTTACATTGTTTTCACAAACCAGGAATTCCACCGTTATTGCAATTGCGTTATCGACACATGAGCCGATTCTGTCTGGGTCCCCAGATTGGCAGCAGAGGAGTCGCTCTGCATGCTGCCGGGGGTGGTGGTGGGGGGTGGGCGGATGGGGGGGTTTGGGGGAGGCGCCCGGAGCACACATGTGCCGCACAGCCCCTCCCCCCCCCCCCCCCCCCCCCGCAGCCCCATCAGCCGAGACGCCTGGGGAACCAGATACTCACAGAGCTCATTCCTTATCATTTCTCTCCCATTGAGGAGTCATTATCCAGTAAATGGCTGCCCCCCCCCCACCCCCCACCCCCCACCCCCGGCCTCTCAGCCTGGTTATTGCACTGGAGGTTTTCTCTCTCCCTCCGCTGTTACCTACGCATTGCGCACCAGCAACTTCTTGGGTAGTGGAATGGGGGGGGGGGGGGGGTAGCCATGAGCCGGCTGCAGTACTGAATCAGATTCAGCTCCCCAGACTGGGCCCAAACAAATTGATACAGGTCCAACATAATGCACATACTGGAGCTGAATGGAATATCATTACTGGTCCCATGAATCATGTTTTTATATTGCAGTACAGCAAGGGTTACTGCTGGTCGGAATGCGATAATTATTCTAATCGGTCAGAAAAATGCCTCATCTTCAGTTTTTTATGCTTGTTTTTCCTGCCTTGCTACCATACATGTTTAAGATTCTTAACAGCCGGTTTATTTCTATCAATGTCACACACACACACACCCACACGCACACACACATACGCACACACACACACACACACAAACACATACGCACACACACAGTAACTGGCATGGAATGCACTTCTAAAGGACAGCGCTCACACACACACATACACAGACACAACCACTTCTGTTTAATGTTGGCATATTTAGGGGACAAGACGGCTGGTTCTGTGAATGCTGCGAGAGTGGAGAGTGACAGTATGTGTGTGTGTGTGTGTTTACGTTAAACAGCGGTTTCTGCCTCCCGCTGTTTCCCATTTGCCAAACAGGAGGAGACGGGTGAAATGTGAACAGCTTTCAATAGCACACATGCTAATGAAGACTCTTCATAACAAACAAAGCCCAATTAGGGACAAGGGCTCTCTGATTGGCTGTGAAGCCGTAATCTCGCAGCGTTTCTACGATGCTTTCAGTGTCGACGGTATGATTACTTCCCCTACCCACCCCCCCCACCCTCCTCCAATATCCCGCTGATCCCCCCCCGGTCCCTCTCTCCTTCGGCTGGCCCCGTCCTCCAGGAGGAGCGTTATTTCGGAGCCGTTTCTGCTCGGAAAGGGTAACCGGGGTTAAGGCCGACGAGAAACGCAATGGCCTCGGAATACCGCCTGCGCCGGGGCTGCGCCGGGGCTGCGCCGGGGCTGCCCCGCAGACGTGCGGCCGCAGTGACTGACGTGACCCATTTTCTCCCCTTTTTTCATTTACACAATTCCTAAAAAAAAAAAAAAAACTAGGACACGATAATCTATTATGGATTACTGCTTTTGTGAAGCATGTGCAGAATTGGTGTTCAAGGCTTGATGCTTTTGCGATGTGGCGGCGTTGACAGGACGGCTTACGTGTCATACTATAACGGATTTGTTACAGAGTTGCACGCCTGGTTATAGTCCGTACATACAGTACTTTTCTTACTATAGCTAGTGACGCACCACCTTACTGTATATCGATGTATTCAAATATACATCCATGAATATGTCAAAATTAAATACAGCCAAGCCCTATATAATACACCTGGGGATTATATTGAAGAAATTGGTATTTTCTGGTTTTTAATGGGGTTTTCTTTAGACTACCAAAAGCTGAATGATGGATATCGTCTTCATTTGTGAAATTTGGTAAGTGGAACAGCGACGGCTATTTGCGGTGTTGCAGTCGCAGCAGCGCGTGATTGATTGTGGGATTTTACACACAAACAAGAGTGCATTTTTGCCTTGCGAGGATAAGGGCTACAGTAATGATTATCTCCGTGCTCCTACACAAGGGGATGAGATAGAGACCAAGAGGGAGGAGTGGAATGTGTCAGCTTATACCTGCCCTGTCAAAGCTAAGATAACAACTCGGCTAATCTCTCTCAAAAAAACAAAAAAAACAATGTCTGTACCTGAGGAAACAATAAAAGGCTTGTCATAAATCTGGATGCCCAGGGAACTGCTATGAGAAATCAGGGACTTTTATCGCACTCGGATTCGCGAGACGCCCGAAACGTCTGTGTGGAAGCTGATTTCTAATCAAAGGAACGCTGTCGGAAAGGCGAGAGACATCTCGCCGAATCTAATGAGTCATCGCCGATGCGAACGCGGTCACCTGCGTGCAAATGTATTGTGACAGCTGCTTGTTGTCTCGACGACGCCCCTTTTACAGGAATGAGGCGATGACGTAAGCCCAGCCAAAGCACAAAGTAGCTCATCTGCATCATACAAAAGTATTGATTTGCCTTAACTACCAGATTTGTGGCTGGAGCGACTCCTGTTCAATAATTTGTCTCCGTGGGGCTGCTATGTGACTCACGCTGTGAATGTACAGAAGCAGTGCTTGTACGGGCCCCGTGATCTGCTAGTACAGGCTGTGCTGGTGCTCACTGCGGCCTCGACCACAAATGGCAGCGCGTGATTGGACGCAGCGTGGGGAGGGAGAGGTTCAGTCGGCAGTATGAAGGCATCTCATTGGGTGTATGAACCATGCGGGCGTGGCCGGTGAACCTTGGAGCAGAAATTAGCTGGGGCTGACAGAAAAGGGGGCGCAACGATAGGACGCTGCTCAAACTCAATTGGGCTTTCGAGGATTAGGGTAAAAACCGGGTAACGATTTCTCTCCGTGCCTACCTTGGGTTCTTGAAGAATTTTCACCATTTTTGGTGCAAGATTATGCCTGTTGTAATGAATGCATGCATGCTACTGTTTCTGTTGCATTATCCATGGCTCTCCCACAGGTTGGACTGCAGGTGAAACAGGTGGTCTTTTTTCTCCCTTCTGTTTTTTACCTCAATCCCACGCATTCCATATGCATCGCTACAGGCGCGCTTACATCCTTCAACAATAAGCATGTGTCTCTGCAGATGTTTGGGAAATTGTTCCGTCGCGTCGCACTTCGACGCCTTATCACTCGGACTTGGACGAAACTAAGCCGTTCGTTTCTGCCGAGCGAGAGAGCCGGCGTGCGCGGCAAGTCGCCGCACAAACAGTTCAGGCGCTCGCACAGACGCCACTTGTACTCGTTGTTCTGCTGATAGAGAGGGCGAATAAGAAGGCTTCAGATTTGCCACTGAAAGGCACGGGAATAACTTCTCCGGTGACCCCGCCAGGCCAGATATCGATTGCGTTTTTTTTTTTTTTTGGCAAACAAAGAGCGCGCTAAGGTTTCAGAGAGGCGGGAACAAGTTTTCCATTAACGCCTCCATTATAAGATAAAGCGGAGCGGAGCGGCCTTGGCATCGCGCGCCCGAGTTAAGCATCCGTTACCTCGATCGTATCGATCGCCGTATCTAAATTATACATCTCCCTCCGCGCGGAGTTATAGCGGGTCCGTCCGCTTGAAAGCAACTGCACTAACGCGGTGCGGTGCGTGCGGATGCTTTGTTACCACTTTAACGTTTGGCTTTCCCGGCGCCCCCGTACACGGCGCTCTTTTATCTGTTATGTGCATCGCCTGAAGGGAGCATTGCTAAGTGAGGAGCTATGGGAGTCTAGCCCATTGAGCCTGTTTTCTTAAAACATATTGAGATCCCTGGCATTCGACTGCGGCTCCCTTCCTCGCGTGTGGCCGAAGGCTCTCGCAGTTCCACAGACAATGGAGGCGCTGAAAGAAGACAATAGATCGGATACTGCCTGACGACCGCGAAATGACACGCTTCAGTCCGCCTCGCCCACTGCTAAGTGGAGCGATTCATTTCCACAATGCCCCGTCGGACGAGCCGCGGGTTTACAGCGAGGCGCGACGGCGGGCGGCCTTGTTATTACCACTCGGAACGGAAGAAACAAATGTACGCGCCACACCTGCTCGCCTCCGGCTAAGCTCTCACCAAAAGGGGTTCCTGTCATCGCGTTTGTCATGTAATTTAACGTCTTCCGCAATTTCACACGCAAAAAACTCCATTCTGGGTCCTCGCCTTGACGGACGAAGACCCCGTCGGTCCCGAGACGTTCGGCGCCCGTGGGCGTGGCGGGCCTCTTCTGCGGACACACTGCCTTTTAAGGGGACAATGGAAAGCAGTAAAAAGCCTGACTAGCAGACAACTCAGAGCACTCTCTTTTGCCCCCTTACTAAACCCCCCCCCCCCTCCTATCCCCACCTTCCATACAACTTGCCCCCCCACCACAGCATTTCTGATTGGCTGAGCCCTCATGAGCGATGACCTGCAGTCATTTTGTTCACTGGCCTGCTGCTCTTTTTTTTTTGGATAGACGGTCGGGGTCTGATGTGTTGCAGTGGGGCCTTTTGCCTGCCAGCGTAAGCATCTATTGCCGGCATCTCCAGACATGTTAGAGCAGGACATGCTGTGTGTGTGTGTGTGTGTGTGTGTGTGTGTGTGTGTGTGTGTCCGTCCCCTTTTGTCTCTGCCTTTATTAAACAGCGAGCCGGTTCCCGCTGAGGCGCACACATGCACAGGCCGGCCCCTTCCGGGCACAGCTGCTGCCCGTTACTGTCAGGCTACAGGTGATTTCGGAGCAGGCCCTGAGTGCCTAACGCCCACCCGCTCACAGCTGCAAGCGCGCTCATTCGTTCCCCTTCATCCTCCGTCTTACCAGAAGCACTATCCCTCTCTCTGTTTTTTTCCCCCTCTCTTTCTCTTCCTCTGTCTCCATCTGTCTCCCTCCCTTTCTCTATCAATGTCTGCTGCTTTGTCCCCCCCCCCCCCCCCTCTCTCGCTCTCTCACTCCCTCCCTCATTCTATATTGATCTTTCTTTTTCGCAGAAATGGCTTATTTATGCCCACAGAGAGGGGGGGTGGTTGAAATGCTCTATCTAGTGAATGAAAGTGATGGGAAAGGTAAGGTGAAAATCTCCCCCTGTCTTATGGAGACTGGGATAAGTAAAGACGAGCTTTGATTACAGTGGGTTATACTACCTTTATCGTTTCCAACACTGTCCTATTTTTATCACAATTGCACATTCAGTCACTGAAGTCTGAGCAATAATGGCAGAAAAATATATAAGATTAGTTTTGGTATGTTGTATGTATAATATATTATGTTTGTCTTGTGCAGTTATTTTTTTATTTTTACTGCTCTTGAAAGAATATGCCATAGGGGTCCGCTCTCACACTTCACTGAATTTGGTATCCATAGCAGGGAAATGAATTGTTTGTATTTCTTCCATATTTACCCTGTTTCCTGTGGATTTTCCAACGCGTTAAAAAAAGAAACCTGCGATTTTGGAAACTCAGTATGCTCTGTTTGCAATGAGGCTCCTGATACGGCCCTCTGCCTGTTAGGACGATTGCCTTGACGAAGCCGGATACTGATGCAGCGTATAGCCAGTCCTAATGGCGTATTTTACTGATGCAGCGTATAGCCTGTCCTAATGGTGTATTTGCATGGCTGTGATGTCCCTCAAGTGTCTCCGGTGGAGATAGAGAGCGCGAGTCGTCTACCGGGCCAGCGAGGAAAATAATGGCTTTGAGAAATGCTTGACCCCGCCCCCGTGCACCCATAATTTCTGCCTCTCTTTCGTGTGAGTTTGGCAGAGGAAATGGCGAGGGATGGCCGAGGATAAGTAGGGGGTGTGCGGGTGGTCTTTCCCTTTGTGTTATAATTTAGACAGGGATGGCGTACCCTTTTTTGTTTGGGCAACCAGCTGAATCTCGTTCTTTTTTTGTTCTGCTACATTTACTTAAGGGGGAGAAGACTGATAAAAAATGTTAAAAAACCTGTTAGATTATTAGTCCCCTTTAATGTTTCTGTACTTGTAAAAGACAAATAGAAAGACAAAATCGATATGCAGCTCATCCTTCACTTAGTAGACTTTTGAAAATTCAGTCTAGACTTCAATGACTATAATTTTTTCACTTTCCATTCTTCTGGTAGATCGACAGCGCATCTGACGGGATTGTTAATAGTCTCCAACCCACTGAGAATTGAACGAACAGCAAAATCAGGAGAGTTGAAGAGAAGGCACCGCTTACAGCCTCGGTAGCACACAAATGCTTGGTTAGCGCTGGAGCCTTTATTGCTATGATTTGCATATTGAAAAGTAAATATGTGCATCTAGTTTGGATAAAAATGGAGCCGTTGACAGCTGGACAAAATCAGTTTCACAATCTATTTTGTCTGCTTTTCTTCATTCGAATGCAGTGATTTGAAAGAGAATGTTGATTTGTTTTGACCTAGCGTAAGACGTAGAGCTGCAGGGAGAAATCGCAAAAAAAAAAAAATCAATGACTTGCTAAACAAAAAAGAAAATATTTTCTCTTTCTGCAGCAACATGACGGGTGGTATGCGTGCTCATATTTTCTTATGTCAACAACAGCCATCTGTTAATGTCAATTTGCCCAAGCAGTGAAACTATGCCGAAAAGCTTACATGACAGAACACTTGATTTTTCTATGGTATGTGAGAGCCAGGGAGTTTCTTCTCTGCCTTTATGTCAAAGTCGGAAGGCTCTGTCTTGACAAAGCAAACACTATGGTCGATCGCAATGCTTCAGAGCAGTGTAAGCTTACGGAGGGTGTGTTGAAGTTGAGTTTTTCTATTTTCACAGCGGGCGAAAGTGGTAGCGTGAGGCTTCTAGGGGGGGTTGGTTTTTACAAATCCATATTGTCTGCAGGTTAGGCGAGGGTGTGACTGCATAATAGAGAATCATATCCATCTTTTCCCCTTTAAAAGAAACCGGCCTTTGCGCTTGTGGCATGGTCATTTCAGCAAGTTGCAACAACAAAAAGTGCTTCTCCTATTCTGACACCTCTGTCTTCACCTCTGTCACTAACATATAGGGCTCAAACTGTATTTGTGTGCCCTGTTCTGCTGAGCTTTGTGTCAGTGTGAAACTGGGCCCAGAAAGATTCGCACTGAGTGATTCACCAAAGCGTAGGTGTTTTTTCGGTGTTTAAATAAGTAATTGATCGACATGGGTTTGATTATTTGAATTGTCTTAATTCGGTGGATAAACGGTGTTCTTTTCTGAGCTTGGTTTGCTAGTTTTGATCGTTTTCAAAAGGCAGCAACTCAACACAGTCCACACAGAAATAAGTCACAATAACTACAATGACCATAATCCATTGCGTCTACAGGAATGCAAGTAAAGCAACAGTTCGGAAATGCATGGAACACAGAACGCAATAGAGTACTCAAGTGACTATGTCACACTGGTTTCAGAAGTAAATTCTCCATTCATTTAGAGGGTAGACATTATCTAAAACTTACTTTTAAACCATTTTTAGTGATTATGTCTATCAATTTCCTGGATTGTTCAATATAACGCCCGTTCGCAAAATATGTCGTTTTTCTGGACCAGCTTCCAGTATATTTTACGTTTCAGTATTTTTTGTGTGAATTTACCAGCGCTGCCACTGTTAAAACACGTCCCATAATTCCCTCCGGACGAGCGGAGCATTGTCTCCAAACGTTGTCACATAACGCTAGCCAGTAGTAGCACCCAGCTCCGTTTTTAAACACTTTTTTCTAATGTTAGCTAGCTAGCTTGAAGGACTAAAAGCTAAAATTGCTTCATGTGCTTAACCGCAGTGTAGTTTCTGACCTTGTCGGGCGGGCTTATCAACTTAGCAAGCTAACGGTAGCTCATCTTCAGTGGCAGCAGAGCCAAAAATGTCCAGGCGAGATGATATCGGATTGGTCGAGAACCACTCGTGCATTGCAGTATTGGATATGTAGTCCGTTAAAGTGGACTACAAGACTAACTACAACCATTAATCCATTACTTTAAAAAGTACAAATTGGAACATGCGATATATGGTCTATATTCTTATACCACACAGACTAATCCAGGGACGTTTCGGCTCATTCTATGAATCAGATTTCAAATTTCAATCGTCATTATTTCATGATACATTCATGTTTTTAAAAAAAATTCTAAAACCAAGATTATTTTCCCGAAACCGAACCGAGATCAAACCGAACTCAAAAAGCGCTAATCGCTCAGCACTAAGAAAGATGTAAAAGCAGAGCAAAAACAATATTAACCTCGATGGGATTGAGCGGCCCCACCTATTTCGAGTTGAACCATCTGCCTTGAAAAGATATACTGCGCCCAGGTGCATTATGGGATGTCTTTTGCACACACCCTACAGCCCCGGCCCCTATAAGAAATTAATGTACCCTGTCAGATTTTTGCTTGTGCAAGGAGAGGTGATGATATGTTGGTGCCACAGAGGTTCTGCTTACCTGGTGTCAAACGCACACAACCTTCCCTTTCTCAGTGTTTCAGTATATTTTTTATTTTCCCCTCTCGTTGAGATTTAAACATTGCCTATTGTGGCGCATTGCATTAGTCCACGGCTGGCAGAGTTTCAGCGTCTTATTTTATTCATTTATTCATTTATTTATTTTAATCCTTTTTTTCTTACCTAATCTTGTCAGGAATCTATGTGCTCCCTACCTGTTTGCACAGAGGGCTTTAATTAAGTGGTACCTGTCACTGCAGGAGGACCATACCGACCTGTGGATTCCTACTGCGAGATAAATGCCGAGGCCGGTTCTAACAGGTTGGGTGGTTGGCAGGGGGTCTGAGAGACGGAGGAAATGTACTACTTTGAAAGAGCGGGAAAAACGGGGCTAATGCCGGGAGCTCTGGGAAGCCTCGCGCGCCTGCGGCTAGTGCTGTTCGGGCGAGGAGGAAGATTGCGCCCGTCGCAAAACTTTTTTTAAAAGCTTTCTCTCTTCTTTGCCGTCATCTTTTTAATTCCTTTTTTGGAGAGAGCGTACGTACGTGTGTCCGTGTTTACATGCTACTGTTTCGGCTTTGGACAGTGAGGGCCAGGGATTCTCATCCGGCGCAGTTTTTTTTTCCTATGCCTGCGAATTGTATTTGTTTGTGGTACTGTGAACAGTAAATAATTCATTCCCCAAGTGCCCAGGTTTTACCGTCAGAGGCTCCCTCAGATGTTTTAATTGACGACCGCAATACATTTAGCGGCCAGGCCGGAGCCCAGCAAATTGCCGTGGCTGCTGTAGTGTATTTCAGCACGCGGAGCGGGTCAATACATTTTGATCCTCTTCCCCATCAGGTCCATCCTTGACTGTTTTCATCGCTGCGCAGCCGGAGAGATACTGCTGATCCCACAGACTGCAAGGGAGCGGGCAGCTGAGCCGCTGTTGATTGGAGAGACGCACAAAAATCGAGGTCGGGTTAAGAAATTAGAACACTGTCAGCGTCCTGGCTGCCCAAAAATCAGACCCCGCCCCACCAAATTAAGCGTTTTAGCCCCCCCCCCCCCCCCCGCCTCGCGCTCTCCATCTTAAAACTCTCGATGTCCCCAAGGCTAATTATTCAATTTTCAAAGATCTGCCACGTTGCCCTGTACCCATGGGCTCCTCGCTTTAAAGTCCTCCCGCTGCGCCCCCGCCGCCCGGCACGGGCTAATGTAACGCCGGGAGCCCATTTGCAGCCAACTTTCCCAGAATTCCTTGTGGCAAGAACACCCAACTGTGCGAAAGAAGGGATCGTGGGGAATATTAGCAGGCCATGGGGGATAATCTTCAGAGAAAGGAGGTTCACTTCGGTTTCCCTCGCCCTCCGTAAATCTGTCACGTTTTATGTTTCCTACTGCGTTGTCTTTTATTTCTCTTAATTAAAAGAGAATGATTTTTAGAGAGTGCCTAAATGACTGACCATAGGCTATAAACTACATGCGTAAAGTCGTAATGAAGAAATACGGCCCACACTATTGCAAGCTGCGTGTGCATTTTTTCATTTCCTTCCAGGGGACTCTTAAGTGCAAAAGTACAAGTATGCACTTTGCATGTACGACTTTTTGCAAAAACTACATTTTTTCACTTTGAAACTACATTTTTAATGTACCGTGTACCCGGAATGGGTGGCGTGTGCTATGCCAACAGGAAATTACAATGTTTGCTCTGGAAGACTTCTTCGGAATTCATGGTTCTGATGGCGTTGCTGTGACCTAATGTGACCCCCACCCCCACCACCACGCTGAAACAGTTCACTGTATGAGCGAGTGGGGCGGGTTTGTTTTTTGAACACTTCTCTATTAATTGGATTGTTTCCATTAAGGGAGGGTCAGGATTGGGTGGGTTGTTCTTCTGTAATGAGTAAATAAATTATTGGATAAAAGTTGATTGAAATGCTTTGTTGCAGGGGGAATTTTATTTATTTATTTTTTCATGGTGCTCATTACTATATAAGTAGGAAAAGTAATTACAGTGTACATGGGACCCCAGGTCACATGATGCAGACAGGAGGGTGCCTGGACCCTGGCTGTAATTTCATTGTGTATTTTTCCAAGAGGAGGTTGACATGAGCAAACTGGAGCCTCGGTGAGCCCTGACAGTAATAACATGCTTATATAAAAGCACATCTGCTCTGTTTGCGAGTTATATTGCAGGTCTGTGGGTCTGAATTGTTCAGTATCCTTGGTATGAGGAAGACTGTAAGCGAACAGCGCTACCTGTTTAAAGGGCTCGTAAAAGGAAGCCGTCATACTGTTGCCTGGAAGTATACGAGGGCAGGTAGTTGCCGTGCATGTTTTAAATAGCAGTCTAGTCTGAAAAAAACATCAATTTAAAATGGATTAAAAATGTTAATCACCGATGCAATCAAAAATTCCATCATGGAAATGTTATATTTTAGTCAGCAGTGTACAACCAAAAGAGTCTTTTGTCATTCAGCCCATTATAATTGGCAAGAGATAAATCTGTTTCTAAGCCCTCGGGTTGGTGACCGAATCAAAATTCAGTGGCTAAGTGTACCATTACCGGCATTCAGCTTGCCCTCGTGTGGTAATTTTGAACTGTCTTCCAAATTGAAAATTGCCACATCCTCTCTCGTCCCGTCCACAATTACAGCGCCAAGTTGACGGGCCCAAGCTGAGGAACCACATTAGCGGGTTACGGCAAAAGAAAGAGGTCCTTCCCTGACACGTCCGATTTACTTTTTTCTGAAGAACATGCTGTACTTTTGTAATGGCGATTAGGATAAACCAAAAGCTTGCTACTGGCCTGTGTGTTCTGTGTGTGTTCTGTGTGTGTTCTGTGTGTGTGTGTGTGTGTGTGTGTGTGTGTGTGTGTGTGTGTGTGTGTGTGTGTGTGTGTGTGTGTGTGTGTGTGTGTGTGTGTGTGTGTGTGTGTGTGTGTGTGTGTGTGTGTGTGTGTGTTACACAGTGACCTACAGGAATGTTACTGGTGTCTAAATAGTAGCTTTAGTAGACGTGTCGGTTATTTTTTTGACGCAACTAATATTTATGCAGATCACTGCAAGTCTGACTTAATACTGACTTCACTTACGCCGAGGTTTCCATGACTGCACTCTAATCATGAAATCCTTGCTCAGAGCTCAGCACACTGTGAATAATTGAGTGATTCATTGAGTGTGTGAGTGCTGTCAGTGGGCTAAGAACCCTCCTTCCCATGCAGTGGATATATACTGTGGATATAGCCGGGCCATACCAACGGCAAATATGTAGGGCTTTTCTCAAAGGCTGGGCTTGCTGTTAAATGAGCCTCAGCGTCGTCAGTGCTGAGTCACTGGCAAAAAAAAATAAAAGCTTGAACATCTCTCTCTGTCATTAAAGTAACCGTAAAAAGAGATCTCACCTTTTCTGTTGTTTGCCGATCTCAAATTAGCGAGCGAGGGAAAATAGAAAACGTGGCCTTTTCATTTTTCTTTGTTTCTTTTTTTTGTGTTAGGGTGGGGGGTACTGACAACCTTTTTTTTCTGCATCAAAATTATTTCTGTATCCACGCTCATTTTATACATCATTGTCTTTTATGTTGTAAGTCGCGTTTATTTTATACATATACGCGTACCTTATGATTTAGTCTTGATTTAGTACATTTTGTTTAATTTTGCTTGTTGTTTCCTATGTTCACGTTTTACCTTTGACGTTGTTATTTTTATTTTTTTGCTGCATTCCTTTTTAGTTTGTCATTATTTCCTTTCCTTTAGGTTCTCCCATGCCATCCTCTCTGTCCAGTCCATCAGCAGTCACTGAGCATGCCCATTCCCAACCTCCGTCACCCAATCTCCATGACAACCAGAGGCCGTTGCTAAGTAATGACACCGCCCGGCCGGTTCGCGACTCCGACTCCGACTCGGACGAGGAGTACACAGCCAGGTTCTATTTGCCCGTAAATCAGGCCGGCCAGGCGTGTAATGGTAAGGCGGCGCTCGCTGCTCTCTTTTGTTTTTGCCAAGAAAAGTTACCGCATCTCACCATTGCAGTCCCTTTCCCTCCAAAATTCATTACAGGAGTGTTAACTTAAAAATGGGTGTGACTCTCGTGATTTACATTACATTTTTGTGGATTTTGCTTGTGTTTCTTGCAATCAGGTTTAATTACATGCTGTTAAGTTGACATTTATTTTTAGTAATGTTTTGTAAAAGATTTGCATAGCGTTTCCCCATGGGAGTCATGTCCTGCTTTTCCATACTCATAAGACAGATATGCTGTGGAATTACATGCTCTCAGTTATTCTTCACACATTGCATGCAGAAGTACTGAGGGAGCTCTGACTGGTGCGTTGCACATTTAGCTGATCACTGACAGCCAAGTCGCATGTACTGTTGTCACACTTTAAAAAGATGTGTGACAAGAGTATTATAAAGAAAAGCATAATATGTAAACTGACGAAGATGTGGCGTTCCACGCTAATTAAAGCACTGCAAACAACACACATAAGAACGATCCTGTCTCTGTCAGATGGTACACCGACACTTGCATTGTGTATTTATTCCTGTCATAAACACACACACACACACACAGAATCTACACCTTTCACTAGCCAGTGCGTAGGGAGGAATCGGGTAAACTCTGAATATGATCGCAAGGTTATAGTCCTTCCCGTCACGCCAAAGTGAACTACAGCCGAAGCGGATTACCTTCACCTGGGCGCGTCGGGCCTTCCAAACACATCCTTCTATAAAACTCGTATCTGCTTCCACAGATTCAGTCAACCAAAAAATAACATCAGCATATTATAACAGTTTAAAATGAGATTTCGCACTGATAACATGGACCCCCCCCCCCCCCCCCCCTTTCTTATGTTCCCAACAGGACTGTTGCATTGTGTTCATAGACAGCTTGTTCAGATCAGATTGCGACTTATATTAATAGATAATGTAACCAATTTTAAAGTCCTTGTCTCTCCGCGTTTATAGACCGGCTAAAAGTGGCGGCTTTGGCGTCCGCTTGCGAAAGGGAAATCGAATGCAGTGAAGTAAGACGGCTTTTCCTAGTCCGGGTTTGACATTTTTTCTCCCCCCGGAAAAAACAATCCAGAGCGTAACATTTCACAGCCATTAGCCGTCCTTCCAGAGGAATGCGGGTACCAGTGAAGGAGGCTCCTTCTTCCATTACACCGGACGTGTTCGGGGGCTTGCGTTCGAAGGCCAGTGACGACCGCTCCTTCCGCGCCGGGCTGTAATGAGATGCAACGTGAAAGGCAACGTGTCTTAATGCCGGCGAGCGGACGGACACAACAGAACACCGTTCTCACAGACGCCGTGTCCTTCAGGCGTGAGAGAGGCGCGGGATGTCGTTCTAAAAAAAGAAGGGGTGAGACGTGGCTTTCTGTGAGGCGGTATCACAGAGTACGGCCGCTCAGATGACGGACAAAAAGTCTGTTTTCTTGGATAATCACAGCGACGCACACGCCGTGCTGACCCCTTCCGTTGCATTTGAACGTCCCCATCACCGTATTTTTCAGACACTTCAGTTCATGCACGCACACAAAGTCACAAAAATAACCCCCCCGAAATCAGGCGAGATCGAGTGGCAGTGCCCAGGGCAGCTGACTCACGACCCGAATCCGAACCCCCGTCTTTTCCGGTTCGATTCCTGACCGTGCCACTTTCCGTACCGTCATCCCATCTCTATCCGGGGCCCTCTCTGCTTTCCCCCTGTCTGAATAAAGTGAGAAAGCACATGGGGCTTAGGAGGGCAGACTGTCCGCTCTCCTCCTGTATAAAAAAAGAAAGAAACTAATCAACAGAAGATGGAGAGCCGTCTGCAGCATTTCTGCTGGTAATGAAATTCAATCAGTTGGCTTCTGACGAGCTGCCGCCTTTGACCCGCGGCGCTGGACCACAGTCCAATCTCTTAAACCCCAACTCCGAATGGAGAAGCCTAATCTCCACAGCGATCTGCCACAGCTCCAAATTAAGTTGGTGGTTTTCCCATTTGCGCCCCGCCGTACACAGCGTAATCAACGCGTTAACGGGAAGGTAACATTTTTTAATGGGCGGGAAACGACCGAAAGTACCTTCGGGTCATAGCTTTCAGCGCTGCGCCATCGACGTGCCTCGCGAATCGGAGGAGGTTCCCGGGCTTTATTCGGACGTACAGTAAGTCTGACAGCCATGCCAAGTACTTCCAGCTTCCTCTCTGGGCTGTTCCCTCTGGAACGGGCTTTAATTGTCGAAGAACAGGGAGCAAGCCGCTGACTCCTGTTTGGTGCCACGATGAAGATCTGAGATAGACGAGGAGGAGGAGGAGGAAGGGGAAGCAGCTTTTAACGTCTGGGCCTTTACGTCTACAGGCGCTAAAGGTGGCGTTGAATGTCTCACAGCACACCCGACCTTAAAACCATCAAATTTGCATGTCGCTGTTTTATCTCCACCAACTAAAATGAATTAAATTCAAGACCACAGTCTAGTTCTTTTGTTTTAGCATATGGGGCTCTTTATTGATCGAGTTATTTTTTAATGGGTTGTCGGTCCATTCAAAGCCCAGCCTGACTGCTCCACTGACATATATCCAATGGACAGAGAACCCCCCCCCCCCCCCCAAGCCCCAACCTCAGCTCCACCCACACTCCATCCGCCCCACCCCCCCACCCCCCACAGGTTGAGCTCGGCGCTCCATAGCAACCCGGAGATCCAAGCAGGACGAGCGTTCCCGCCCACCAGCTCTCCTCCACTTCGACCGACGATCGGTTTTGTCGGGCAGCAGGCCTTGAAAGCGCCGATTTTACAGCGCAGGAATTCCAATAGCGTTCGCTCGGCACGCACGCGGGACACGTTACTAAGGCTCAGGCCTTCCTGCCCCCGGGCTTTGTGTTCCACATGGGCTGGACCCTGGGGCAAAGGAACAATGCGGGGGGGGGGGGGGGGGATTTGCCCTGTCACTCGCTCTCGAGGCAGGTCGGACGTTAAGGTTTATTGCGTTTTTTTTTTTTTTTTTCTTCCTTTCATTCATTCCTCCACAGAAAATAAAATGGGAGGGATATGTGCGAAATAAGCGCGGCGTACGACAAGAGGCCGTAATTAGCGCCGCTTCTCTGAAAACGGGGGGAAATTACAACAATCACCGCGTCGTACATCATCATCGCTTTGAAGTGAACGCTGATTATGATGAGTTTGCAGGCAAACGCTCTTCTCCTTTCATATATTTCAAAATGGATGCCGCGTCTCCGCTGGTAGCTCTGGGGCTCGGCAAATAGTTCCCGAGGTTCCACATGGGAACATATTGCCTCTCGCTGTGATCATTGGTAATTAGTCACATAGCATTACACCACCCCGCATGTTTCAAAGTTGAAGTCCTTCACCGCTCGAATGATACCTCAAGGCATTGCGAAATTGGATTGAGTTTGACTGTAGTCAGGAGCGAAAAACGTAAATCCCTGTGGGCCTAGTCATTCCGCGTATTTTTTTGTTTTTGAATGGCTTTGCAAATTGTTTGCCAGTTGCAGTTTTTTTTGGTCCAATGAGGGTATGTATCACTTATACTCATTATGTGCTAAGTGTTCTGCAAAGTGTACTAAAAGCCTGTGTATTTAATGTGTGTTACCTAAGCTCTCCATTGTTGCAGAAAAAATATCCACCAATTTAGCCGCATTAAAAATACATCTTCCATCGAATACGTGGTTTTGCCATGCTTTTAAACTGTGATCACCCTTTTTAAAAGCAGGGAAAGGTCAAGCTAGGTAATGCAGTGATCGAATTTTCCAGAGAACCCCTGCGCAGATTCATATCAAAACAAGTCAAAAACGAGCTACAGGTGAGCCAGCTATCTCACTCAGATGCATCAATAGAACACCGATTCCCACAATTCATCTGTCTTTACGAGGCCCTTCTGCTGAGAGCCACCTCAGGCCAATGTTCCCAGTGTTCTGCTACAAAATCGATGCTGGATAAAGTAAATTGTTGCGGAATTTTCTTTTTACGTATTTATTTCATACAGATGGATTGCGAGCTTCCTTGTTTTATTGATGCAGAAGTTGCACAGAATGCACTCTCTCAACAGAGTTACCCATGCATGAATGCAAGCAACTTTATATATATTATTGGCTGGGGAGAGTGATTTATGATTCGGTTGTGCATCTTTTGTGACAAACCAAGCTCTGTCATCGGAGCTGCCTGGAGTCAGATTTATTGCATTCACAGGCGGGGTAAGGGGGGGCGGAGGGGCCCATTGAGATTTGAGATTGGGGGGTGGGGGGGGGGTTGGGGGGGGGGGGGGTGGTGGTGTTGAGATTGTGCACCGTGGGGAGGTGGGGCGCTGTCAAAGATAGGTAGCCAATCAACGGTCTCTCTGCGATGTTTATGAAGCTCACTATCTCACTTTGTCCTGCGAGCTGACACATAATTTGTCTAATGAGGAAGCGGTCTTTTTACTTGGCGTGAGACGTGTTTTGGTAGCGTGAGAGCATGAGGCCGAGCCTGGAAGCATGTGACTCACGCCAAAAGCGTTAAGAGTTGGCGACTCAGGACTACGCAGAAGGTTTGATGTCCAAGCCTTTTGACAGTACCAACACAGCTGATAACATAGCGAGGCTCCCTGGACTGTTTTCAGTGAAATCCAGGGCCTGATTTGTTGGGCGCAGTTACTGGGGTGAATTTGAAGTGTTGCTAAGGAACCAATTGAGAACCAAACTGTAAGATCCGCGGTGCCCTTTGAGGGCTTTTTTTTTACTGTAGCGCCTCTCTGTTCTCAATGCTGACATTGTTAGCGAGACCCACATTTACTCTGTGGGGTTTTCATGAGCTGTAGCATCGTAGCGTCTTTTGTATCGCCGCGTACATCAGTGCCTCGTAATCAGCAGGCCTCGGTACTGCAAGCACCGCGGATGGGCAGTTATCAATGCGTCCGACGTGCCTAGATTGGTTCCCCTACATCCTCTTAACAAGCTGCCCGTTGGCTTTTATTAACACATGGGCTGTGTTTCTCAAAACAAGCTCACTTTTTGATGAGCGTGTCCACGGCGTTCCCGCGGCGTTCCCGCGGCTAAGGCTTAGTTTTGGCCTTTAGGACGAAGCGCATGCCTCTCTGTCTGGTCATTTCGCTTGTGCGTTCATGCGTGTCCATTTTTTCCATCAAAAATGTCTGGGTCTTACGAGGCCCATGCGGTCTGAAAGGCTTTATATGGTCAAGAAATGATCGTATTTTTTTGTTGAGCTACACAAAGGAGCAAATTTTTTCTACGTACCGGATGTGTTGCTTTAAGGTATTTTAAGGGCCACTAACAAATGGCAAAGCAGTACTCTCTTGCACACTACTTAGATAGCACTTTCTGATATGTATCGGTGCTGGATATATCCTGTATTGTATGGCCTTGTCATGAAAGGACCTACTAAATTTCGAAATGATTAAAAAAATGTATAATTAAAAACTAGTAGTATAGTAATATAGGTTACAGCAGTAACTTGAGTAAATATCCTTGTCCAAGGAGGCTTGTATGCACAAGATAATTACACTAAAATGTATAAATTACAGTACTTACAATTCAATCTGGAGAGAAATTTGTAATGAGTAGTCTGCATCTGCAAGTGGGGGGGGGGGGGGGGGGGGTGAAGAAAAAACGTATTAGAAAGACACTTCAAAGTAGATTTGTGCTTTAAATGAAGCGTGTGCTGAATAGAAATGAAGAAGGAAGGAATATGCGGACGCAGTCTCCGCCTGACCTTAAACCTCAAACACTTTCTTTAAAAATGTTGCAGAATGTCAGACTAGAGCTGAGCTTCGCGTCAAGGAGCCAGTAGAGTTCTACATATTCACATGTCTCATCGGGAAGGGCCGTAGCCCTAACACAAACACTATGTAATTCCATTAAAAAAATGTTTTTGCATAGGTGGTGGAAGTTGTACAGTGTTTGGTTACAGTAATAATAATAATAATAATA
The DNA here is from genome assembly GCA_029718625.1 of Synaphobranchus kaupii. Taxonomy (NCBI): domain Eukaryota; kingdom Metazoa; phylum Chordata; class Actinopteri; order Anguilliformes; family Synaphobranchidae; genus Synaphobranchus; species Synaphobranchus kaupii. Next base: position 27,694,633 of record CM056387.1, read on the forward strand.
ATAATAATAATGTTTATTTGTATGGCACATTTTCATACAAGTACTTGCTTGTTTGACTGCATTGTAACTATTATGTGTGAAACGGCCAATCCCTTAGCCATCAGCGTGTTAAAACACTGAGCGTGTTGAGTGTGTCAAGACTGTGTGTGCATGAATATTACAGGGAGTAGTGTAAACCTATGCTGTAGTATGGACTTGGTACACAAAGTATGGACTTGGTACACACACATACATACATTTCTCTATGTGATTGAGATGAAGCGTGATGAGTGGTTTTTGAATATGTTTTCATTTTAACTTTAATTAGTTCTTTGTTTTTTTGGTTATTTTTTTTTTTTTGGCCTCCATTTTGCCCTATCCTGTTTGTTGGCTTGTACCCGCACTGCAGAGTAATCACTTTTGCACAATGAGTTGAAATGCGCCTCCGCTGGGCGACGTTATCGGCGGTTATGCGCCGCCATCGGGGGGCCGTTTGGTTCTGGCATGGTCAGGATTTGAATCTGCGTAGCGGTGAGCGGGACTGCACTGAGAGCCAGCGCCTTAGCCAGACGCTCCACTCTCCTGCCCCCAGGACAATTACAATTATGATGATCACAGACATACCACTTACTGCCTTTTCCCAGAGGCTCTCAATTGGATCTCTAACACAAATTAAAAACATAGGTTTAATGAAGTTATAGGGTCATGTCCCATTTTGCAGAACACCCCAAGGTGCCCAAAGTCAACGTGCCTATTCAGCACCTCTTCATTATTTAAACTTTTTGCTCACTGCGCCAAATAGCTGGTGTGATAAGGGGTGGAAACGCTCCGGACAATAAAAAACGAGCTGATTGATACTTGTTGTTTTACATTTTTAATGAGCCACATTAAATAAGTTAAGGATTAATCAATGATTAAGTAAAGATTGTAACTTACGTGCTGTTATTAACAGTCCAGAATGCGTTGAATGATTGCCAAATTGACATTAATAGCCTACAGCCGCTTAATTACTTAAATTGTCTTGTGGTTCCCTGCACTTTCTCCGTCGTCTGAACAACTGTGCGGCCTCTTAAGAGTGCATAATTATTTTCGCCGTTAGTGCTCTTTTACTGAACGCGCCTTCACATGCCCACTTACGCCTTTATCGATCTCCCATAATGATATGCTCCCGAGTTTGTCAATATTTAAAAAGCACTTTGTCCCCCGGAAAACATAGACAGGCCGAGCTGATAAATGTCATAACCTGGTGATATTTATCTTTTATAAATAGCAAACTGCCGCTGTGTTTGAGGTATATGGATCCATTTGGAAAAGATAATGAATTCAGATCCATATTTTACCCGGTCTGGGTAAATTATATAAGGTGTTTAGTGCCAGCTGTGTTTTCGCTTTACAATTCTCGCCGAGCTCTGTGCAGTGCTGGGCACAGTTAGATGTGTTTGAAATAAGTGCAGTTTTAGGCACTGTTAGATGTGTTTGAAATCAGTGCAGTTTTAGGCACAGTTAGACGTGTTTGAAATAAGTGCAGTTTTGTTGTGTGTCAGATTCGTTGTGCGTCAGTGTCTTTTGCAGGTGTGCCTTCACTGATGAATGATGGACTCTGATTTGACCTGTGAGTTCTCCTTGTGCTTTGGCAGATCTCATTTCTTGTGTTCTCTCTTTGTGGAAATGAGTTTTTGATTTTAAGGAGATGTGTGTCTGATACTATCTGATGAGAACTGAGTTCAGAAAGCCCAAGAGGAGGAGGGGGTGGAGGAGACTAATAACCTGATACACAATCCAGGCCATTCTCTCTCTCTCTCTCTCTCTCTCTCTCTCTCTCTCTCGGTCTCAACCCTCCCTACTTACTTCTGTGTCCATCTCTCTCCATATCTCTCTGCTCCTCTCTTTCTATATTTTTTACTCTTTCCTTTAATCATTCCTCCTCATCTCTGTCTCCTTGCTGAGCCGTGAGTGAGAACACAAGCAAAGCATGATGGGATTCCGGCACCGTCACACACAGGGCCAGTGGAGGCAGACTGTAGGCTTTTCTGTTGGTGGGTCTGGCCCCTGTTTAAGGTAGGGCTGCACAATTAACCTAATTTTAATCGTGATTACAATTTTGGCTTTCCACGATTACTAAACAAGAATAATCGAGAATGACGATTTTGAAGGCGCAGTCTGTTTACAAATGAAAACTATCACTTTACTGGATTTTCTCTGGTGTTTCATATCAAATCAAGCACTTTGCCTCCCTCACAGTAGAGGGTTAGGGTTAGAAAATGTGAAAATATAAGTATTATGTTCCGAAAATCAATAAATAATCGTGATCTCAACATTGACTAAAATAATGTGATGATAAATTTTGCCATAATCACGCAGCCCTAGTTTAAGCTATCCACCATTACATCCCTGCCAGTCAGCCTCTAACTGCCAGCGCTACTTTATATATATATAAAATTTAATGTGGAGAGATACTGTTGATACAAGGGCCAGGGTTGATGCTTGTTTTCCATACATTAAAGCCTTTTCACACATTGCGCGATACGGTACCCCTCTCTCGTGTGAGGCGCTTTTACAGACCCCGCCGTAACGTCCCGCTGCGCGGCGGACCCTCGGAGGCGCGTCTCGTCTGCATGTCGGAGGCGGGTTTTGATTAGTCGCTTCTCTCCCCGGCGGTTTCTCGCGGCTCCGTCCCTCGCTGACAGAGCAAACACTCCCGATACGAGAGGCGTGACGATCGACTGCACCGTTGACAGATAACCCTCTCCGCAATTTCTGTCAAACCTCGAATGAATGCCCGCCGCCTTCAGCCATTCCCCTCGACAAAAAAGCGCAGCTTTCAAGCGTCAGTTTAGCATCTCGACACATTGCGGCGAAAGACCTGGCCTTCGCTAAGCCTCTCCAAGGTAGGAGTCGCTCCACTTAAGTAATGCAAAGAAGAACGCATGAATGAGCACTCTAGTCTGCGTTTACAATTAGAAGGGTAAAATCTGACTTCAGTAATATGTGGGATTTCCATTTATTTAATTTATTAATGTTTTTGATAGGGCACTGGGAGGGTAGCCATAAGTGGGCAGCATTTGTGGTGAAACATTACAGTAGTTACTCTAAGTGCACCGTGCATTTGCCTACCCACAGATAGTTTGCGCTTTTTCCATTTTCTCAAGTGGAGAGGAGGACGGGTACAGCCGAACACGATCATTATAGCTTGGATCCCCAGTATTGACACGTTTTGAAATAGGTTATTACGGTTGTTGTTTGCTGTTGTTTTTGAAGTAGGCCTAGGCGTCGCTTTTTTTATGGTCGGACTCCGCTCTCGCAATAACAGGAATCTCATCTTCGTTTTTTCAGAGAAAATTCCGATTTAAGCAGTAGGCAATGCCAGACTGTCCATGTTTGTGTGAAGTGGAGAGCATGGAAGATGTCCAAATATCTTCTGTAAGGGTCATATCCGTTACATGAATGACGTGCATTTACAGCATTAGTGTGTTGTACGTAGCATATGCCATTTTATTTGGGGGAAAAAAACAGGAAAATGAACTTGTCAGCTTCACCTCCCAGTACGCACAAGCAGGGGCATTTAATATGGATGCCTCAGGGCTGGGTAGGGGAGCTGTAGTGGCTACACTAAGCCGCTTCAAGCCAACACAGTAATCGGTTGAATCAGGTGGTCAAACGCCTGGCTCGGACGCAAATTTCGCCGCCGCCACAGCTCTCCAGGAGCAGGAATCCTCAGGTGTTGAAGCGAAGCCAAGCTTCCAGTCTGTCGGTCCCCGCTCGGGATGCCTCTTCGTCCGCGCGCACCGCCGCTGCCGGATTTACGCCAAAAGCCTTTTGCCATGTAGTGTCGCAGGTATGTGACACTTGTACTGAAAAAGAAAGCGTCGAAGTTGAACTTCGTAAGGTGGGCGTTCCCTTTTGGTGTCAGTCAGGTTTGTGAAACAGAAGACTCCTTCGCGAGACTCCAACTCTGCCTGAGTGAGCTGCTCTTGTAGTAGCAATACTATTCCACTAGATGGCCATCATAAGTAGCCTTTTATTATCGGTTGTTGAACAGGACCCCAATCCGTAATCCAGGAGTTCTGTTTTTTGCATTGTTGCGACATGATTTTATTATTTCGTTACATGATTGACTGTGAAGGGAATTTTCGGACAGGTCAACTGTGTAGCTCGGCCTGCACTTAAAATGAGTACTCCAATACAAACGGCTGACTTGTACATCTGTGCAACACCTAACAAGCACGCAAACGGCACTTATTTACTAACATACATATAGCAAACCGATAAGCCACATACTTACAGGGTTACATACCCCGCCAGTCTAAACAGAGCCACGTTCCAGATGTCAAATATGCTAGTAGGAAGTAATCAGCAACGTTAACTTTCAATCATGCCATACAATGACCCTTAAAGAAACCACAAACCCTGCTGCCTAGGAGGATGTTATGAGAGGTTGTGTAAGTAAGTGACAAGTGACGGTGAGCCTTCCCTGACTGTAACTCTGCCAAGCGAGCGCCCTGCTTCTCCCGGCTTCATCCCGACACTGGAATTCCCACAATAAGGCAGCCTCTCCCAAGACAAATGGCTTTTCCGCCTTTCCGACTCTCCCCACAAGGCTTGCGGAGCTTGTTTCAATTAAGGGAGTCGTATTTACCGGGGTCGTTGGCTCATAAGTCAGCGTGACGGCGGACGGGCGATAGCCCCCGACGCCGCGGGGAAGCGCTCCCGAGGCGAGCTCGCGGCAGCACATTTTGGCGTGGCTGAGCGTGCTCGATGTCGGTCCTTGATGTCGGGTTCTCGTTTTCAGTCGTAAAGTTAGGGGCGCCCCGGGAGTCAAGGCGCGCGCGTGCCCCGTAATGAACGGCCCGGTTTTGAGGCGGCGGTGTGGCGGAATGGTGAGCGAGCTGCGATCGTACCCTACGCGCCGGCGTTGTTGCTTCAGTGAAACGCGCTGCTATATAAATGGATAGTTTGTATGATGTTTAAGTCACTCTGGTTAAGGACTTCTGCTAAGCAAATAAATGTATGGATTCTTTTGTTGTTGTTTGTTTGCAGTGTGTTTAAGCCTACGTGTGTGCGTTGCGTGCTGTCTACTCGCACAGGCAGAATTGATTCATTTTATATTGGTCAGGCAATCAATAATAACGATCTTCCTCTGTGCACGTGCGATATTACGGCCTTGCATCTCTCCTGTTTTAGTTTTTCATCTTCGGTTACCTCCACGGTACAGAGCCCCGAATCCCAAGCCTGGCCCCGCAACAAGGCCGCCGCAAAGCATCATGGGATTGTGTGGCAGCATGAGAGTTTTCTGGTGAAATCAGAGAGCATACCAGTGACAACAGACTGTGGGCTTTAATGCTCGTACATCTGCTCCCTGTTTAAGGTATCCTGTAACCATGCCAATCAGGATTTGAGCTGTGCGTGCGTGCGTGTGGATACAGATAAATTGATTATTTGTTTATATAACTTTTATTTATATATATATATACATTTATATTTAACTTATATATACAGTGCACTCCAAAAGTGTTAGGACAGTGTTGGCTCTGTACTCCAGCACATTGGATTTGAAATGGAACAGTGACTATATGAGGTTAAAGTGCAGACTTTCAAATTTGAGTGTTTACATCCATATCGGGTTAACCGTGTAGTAATTGTATTATTACACATAGCCCCCCCCCCCCCCCCCCCATTTTAGGGCACCAAAAGTAATTGGACAAATTAACATAAACGGATCAGTAATGAAATCTAGTCCCAAATGTAGTGGCCTCTATGGATTTTCATTTTTGAAAATTCGTACAAATTGAAAAACCTTGGGAAGCATATTGTCCGATCTGA
>CM056387.1:27705431-27722396 GCA_029718625.1 Synaphobranchus kaupii
AAATGAGTGTTTCTGTCATTAGAGAAGACATTAGTCGAGAATAATCCCTTATGTGCCTCCCTTAAGACAAGCTCTTGATTAAAGTGTACACTGGCTTTTCCTCTGATAAACTCAGTCCTCAATCCCGCTGATGTATTGTGCCGTGTCTATCTACTCTAATGCAAGACTGCAGTGAGCGTGACGTGATGTTTTTAGGTGTGCGGTGTAATTGGTCAGATGCACACCAAATGATAGTTCTTAAATGCAAAATGTTGTCGTTCACCATTTTTTTTTTTCCCTTGACCTTTCCGAAGCGCAAATTCGAGGATTTTTTGAAAATAGAAAAAGTAAAGCACTCGTGCAAAGCGAGCTAGTTTCTACACGCCTCATTTTGCTCAGCTTGAAGGTTGAGTGTCGGAGCAGTAATGTAAGCGCTCTCCTGTCGCGTGGATCTGGCCCTGGCCTCATTGCATGACGCTGTAGGTGATCATCAAAGCCACTTTTCAAAAGGGCTCGCCGGCTCTCCGTCACCGTAGGTCTTTGTGACATGCACACAAAGCTCTCCCACACGTACAGGGAGACCATGAAAGAGAACCCAGGAGCATCACTTAACCCACAGAGTCAACGATTATTGGAGATTGCGGTTTCCCCATTTTCTTTTTACCGGAAGCATTTTTCCACCGTTGTCCCACGGTGCCTGTTTCTAAGAGAGGAAAAAGAAAGGGAGGGGAGGGTGGAAGGAATATAATACCCCCTCCTCTCTCTCTCTCTTTCTCTCTCTCTCTCTCTCTCTTTCTTTCTCTCTCCCCCTATCTCTCCCCCTATCTCTCTCCCTCTCCCTCTCTCTCTCTCTCTCTCTCTCTTTCTTTAAGGAGAGCATGTTCAACACAGTGTGGCTGTGACTTCCCTAAGAGGGTCGTGCACTTTAGGCAACGCCAATGCCAGACGACCTTTGTGCCGGGGGCGGAGTCATATCGCACCTGCTTCACGCTGGGGAGGGAGGGGTCGAGCTCTCTCCCCTCGCTCACAGATCTCAGTTCATTCTCCCGGCCGCGCGACTCGGGCCTCAGGAACGCACAGCATCTGCTTTTTTTCTCCCCCCTTTTTTCCCTTCTCTTGGGGCAGAGCCGCCCGCGCGCGCCCCTCCTCCCGGACGGCCAGACCGCATCCTCCCACTGACCTTGACTTTCTTAGCGGTATTGACAAAACAATATGTAGACATCTATTATTAACAAGGGCTTAAATCTCTACTCAAAAACAAGTGTCTCAGTGGGGAATATTGTGTGCTGTGGCGGCAAAAAAAAAAGGAAGGAAGACAATGCTTTCTTCTCCCTCCTTCGCCCCCTGAAACCCAGCGGGACAGCTTGTGCTGCCCTGTATAACTTGCTGTGTCCCTCTCACCTGGGCTCCGCAGTCCACTTCAACACTTTCACAGCGGAACGCATCTCCGCGCATCGTGATCTACGTCCTGGTGTCCTGCATTTTGCGCTGATGCGTCTCCGCTACTTGCTTAACCCCCCTCCTCGTGCACCCTGTTTATTTAAAAATCTCCTGCCTGCACTCTGCTACCTCTTCTCAAGACGACATCCCAAACTGAGATTTTATTTCGGCTTTGTGCGGTTGCTTTGTTAAGTTAGTTTTATCCGCCATTTTGCCCCATCTGTTTGCATTGTTCCGAAATGCCTGTGAAGGACACGGTGGGGAAAGGTTCACATCATAAACAATCTGTCAGGAGGGCCAACAGACACACTGAACACAACGCATCCCTTAATGTGTTCTCGACGGGCTGAAGAGAATAATTAATTGTGAAAAATCGAAAGAATTTAAGTTTTGGTTTAGTTCTCGAGTATTGTTCACATTTGCTGAAAGCCTGAGTGATAATTAGCATTTATTTTTTTCTCCACATGAATAATTCACTGCACACAAAAGCAAATGAATCAAAACATAGAGAGTATTGACTTCAAGGTCAAATTTGTTGAATGTGGACGTGAGTGGTAATGTCCAGTCGACTGCGCGCTCGTGGATTGTCTGAATAGATGCACTGCATGGGTCACAAAAAAAAAAATGTATTTAAAAGAAACTTTTATTTAAAAGTTTTATTAATCCATTTGCGATCAATCATTATACACTGAATGTATAATGATTATTATTCAGGTTTGGGGGATGCGCGTTTGTAAATTGAGCTTGCTTTAAATTTTTCTTGTCATACCTGTTGACTTTTGCGGGGGAAGCCTTTGGCGGATAAGAGAGCATTTCACACTAATTTCACACTAATTCCAAATGGTATAGTCAAGTCATTTTTAATGTTAATCTCTTTGTAAATAATACTATTGTAGGGACTGGAAGGCACACGTACAAGGCTGGGGAAAAAAAGTCTGCCCGGTAAAATATAATTCTCTAATTCCTCATTTCTACTATTTCTTAAGAGACACATTGATGCATGCGCTGTCACCTCCGCCAAAAAAACGCTGAATCGTAGTTTTGTTTGCAGCGAGCACAGCAAAATGCGACGTTACAAAGTGCTCGAAAACAGTGCGAGTGTAGAAATAGGACTTTTACCTCTTCCTGTACGTCCAGGAGGTCCATCCACAGTTTTGTAACGGGATAGCACTCGGTTGATGTTCCCTACTGCAGCTCAGCCGTATTTAATTTGCAGACCCAGCTGTTCTCTCTTCACTATTTCTGTGTGATTAGCTTCCATTAGTGGTGTGTTAGCAGTATTCAGATGAATGTCCCCACAGGACAAAAGCTCATAAGTAATTTACTGTAAATTAGCAACTGGAGGTTTGAATTTGTCCTCCAGCCCTGGGAGTCTTTTACCTGCGCGTACTTCTTCTACTGGAAAATACTGCATAGAGCTGTGTCGTCTGCAGTCGGCAGTGTGAGGACATTTATGTTAATTACAAGCGCTAAAAAAAAAAAGACCCGAATACTCTCTTAAATCATTCTGACTCCTGGTCAAATGGAGAGTACTGATATGCACAATATTACGCTGCCAGGTATTTTTGTTTGTGAGGGTACCGGTGCTCACACAGCGCGCAGTGGGAACCCGCGCACCACCTAAACCACTGAGACAGGTGTTTCACACACACTTTGGCTTCTGCAAATCTCACCTGTCAACAAAAAACAAATCCGAACTAGCCACGTTATTGGCAGGATTGAGCAGGCGAAACACTGCCCGCCGTGTAGCGCCTCACAGAGAGCGGTGATTAGACGCAAAGTGCTGATGCTCTTTTGATAGGGAGAAACTAATTTCGACGTTATGTTAATCTGTAAGTTTATCAGTCCTGGTTGTAATTAAAACTAATTATACGAACCTCTACAAGCTGTGGTTTCTAAACTTCATTAAAAAATTTAAAAATAAAAAAACCGAAACAATATATTGTAAGTAAATGCTTTATTTATTTATTAATTTTTTTTATTGTATTGACCTTTTACATAACAGAGACAATGGGCTCAGTAATGTCCAAACGGATTACACATGGTGTAGTATTGGTTTTACATGCCATGATTTTATTCACTGCAAGTTATTTATTTACTCTGATGTTTGTGAAAATAGAGAAAGGTATTTTGAAAAGTAAATAAACAAAATAAATAACACTGGCAATTATTGTATTGTGTACATTTCTTTTAAAATAAGTAACAAAAATGTAAGTGTCCTCTCACTACATTTTTACCCTAAATATTCAACTCGAAATGTAATGTGTAATGTAAAGACACCTGCATTAGATTAACTTTTTAATTTTATTTTTATTTTGAAGAAACATTTAAGCACCTGCGTTATATTGTTTTTGAGACAGTACAGTATTGTTTATTGTAAAAGTCAGGCATATGTAAGCCAAAATTCTGCTCACATAAAGTAAATCAACTGTGGGCACAGGTTACCGTAATGCAAGTGTAATGTATGAAATGTAAGCTGTGTAGTAATAAGCTGCCTGATTGAAATGAAGCCTTTGCTCCACAGTGGCAGGCAACTTCGTTCTCCACAGTACCGTTATTTAACATACTTGTAAAAATTAAAAACATTTTATTGAGCTCAAAGTATACAGCAACAGCAGAAGAGCAGACATAATAAACGTGATAAATAAATAAATATGAATGTCACATTATCTTTTAAAAAAACTCCAAACAAATGAAAAAGACAAACAAAGAAATAACAGTGTCACCTGCCTCGAAATATTTCTCGACACCGCACGTCATGTTCAATAGTCTGCCATACAATTTTAGTATGTCGGGAATTTAATAGTCAGGACTTTTCCCCCTCAAACCTCCTTTATTCAATTCCTCCATTCACTGTTTGTCATTTTACCTTGACCACTTGCATTTTTCTAAATTCCTGGGCACTTGAACAGTGATAAATTCTCCCTGCCAACCCTCGAGAGTGTTCATTTTACCGAGCGCTGGTGCTGGTTTTGTCTGGTGAGTGCCTCCAAATTATTTGTAGCATGTCATAGATTTTTTACAAAAATGTTTTTCTAGCTCATATTTTAATCCCATTTAATATTCTGCATCCCTTAAGTGAGGGCGACTCACACGAGTAGATAATGCGCTTAGACGGCAGTGAGTTATACGCTGTGCTTTTTTTCTTTTTTAGTAACGCATAAAAAATGTAATTCGAAAAGACACATAACAGTTTGAACTTTGCACGTTAGCGCGAAATGTATTTATTTACATATACCCATGCACTCGGGTTTATTAATAATAATTTGGGACGCTGCGGTGCTGCATATTCACATTTGCGTTCTTCCTTCATCGAGTTGCGAGTGTTCATGCAGGCCTTTCCTGCTTTAGGCAAGACGCACGCTTACCGCTGAGGCTTTAATGAGAAACTGACGGAGGAGCTGCGTAATTAGATTTGATTTGTAAGAACTTACTTTTTTTTCTGCCAATGTAATTTTATTATTTAATTTTTTTTAAACAGGGTATGTACAGATGGAGGAATGAGACCAATACAGACTTTCACCGTTCCATGTCTGACACAGTGTTTCATTAAAGTACTTTTCAACTAGAAACTATTTTCAAGAACAGATGGGGGGGGGGGGGGGGGGGGGAAATTATATATATTTTTTATGTCATTATGTTTTATTAAATATAATGACATTTTAGTTTGTGAAGCTTTTGAAACTTCACATCAAAACAGAACGTGAGCACCGTGCAGAACTAATCTGAAAAGAACATTTTCATACAGTATATCATTGACAGGCCAGAGTAATTGCATCACCAGGCCAACAAGCATTCAAGCAGCACTTCCTATTGGCCAGAAGGCACCGAATTTTCCACAAACAAACTTTCGTACATCACAATTTAGCGAACACGGATCCATACAGCATACAGCCTCACACATGTTCTCATTCAAAGCTAGAGACACACTACACACATCTGCTAACTGTTACATTCCAGGTTAGGAGGGCTATATTTTTCGCCATGAAAGCAATGATGGAAACCCATTTAATTTGCTTTGTAAAGGCACTTCTTTGGCAATAAGCAGACAAGTGTGTGAACATATCAATTTACATTTAACAGGTATATTGAGCTTGTCATTCACTTGAGGTTTTATTGTGGGAAAGGTGTAAATTAAAATTAACAGGACATGCTGTGTATACACTCGCAGACACATACGCTGTCTGTTAAAAGATCCTACCTTTGTGTTGTTATTATTATTATTATTAAAGTGCATTGCTGCTGAGCTCATTCTCATACAGTGAGCCTCTGCTGAGCCTATGAGCTGAACTGTCTGCAGTCACTTATTTGAGAGCAGCATTCACTAAAACCTGAAAAGAGATATGTGAATTAGCATAGTAATTTGCTGCTCAGCACCGCACCGTTCCTAATCAGTTAACAACGGTCATCCAGGCTGTTGTACTTGATATCAGATCCCACTGTAGCCAGTCACAATGCCGACTTAATTCAGTGTGCTTGCCATGTATACTTCGGCCTTCCTGGTTCATTTATTTTAATAGTCTGAAACACAGGAACTATTGAAAGAGGGTTATTAGTTCCAATAGCGGGCTTATAAACAGGATATTTAATTAGAAGTTCAGGGGGAAAAAAAGTGTAATGCAAACCAATTTCCTTAAAACCCTCTACCTTATTAAAAGAGATGAAAAAAAAAATCTCTGTTGGCATAAAGAAGCAATCTAGGAGTGTGAAATAGTGTAAAAGAAGTGAAAGACAATTAAAATTCTGACATTTACCAGTAGCTCGGAAGAAATTTAATCTACTTTAATTGTCCTCAGAGCTCTAATGTACACTGGTGTTAGTAGTCACACCACTAAAATATTTAAGCAAACTTTGATAAATCACTTGATAAATGTGCTTCATTATCCGCCACGCTTTAGTATATTCAGAGGACAAAAAAAGAGAGTAAGCCTCTTCTTCAATCTCTTAATATAAAGGAGTAAAAAGAAATATTTTAAAAACCAGGAGTGTCAAAGCGACTCCCAGTCCTGTCACTTAATTTACTACTTGAGCTTGTGTTTTACGCCTCAGTGTAGCACACGCAGAAGCGCTTCTCTCTCCCCCATTAGGCGCGGTAGCACTGAACGTGTCAGGATTCATTTGATTGGGTCAGCGGCGGGGTCGCAGGGGTGAGCTAAGGGGTCGTGACCCACAGCTCCCTGCAGCAGGAGGAGGAGGAGGACGAGGAGGACCACAGTGAGAAGTAATGGCGCACGTAGGGGACTGCTCTCCTCCCCTGGGTGGAGGGGAGAATTAAAATTTTGAAATGAACTTTATTGAACGACCTTTCACATCAAACGCATCGCATCAAACGCATCCAATCAACGAGAAGAAGAAAGCGGGGACCTCACATTTGCCAGCATGAAAAAAAAAAAACCGGTGGAGCATGAGAGACAGAGAGAGAGATTTGGGGAGGCTCTGAGATAGGGAGAAAGGGAAGGGACTGAGACATCTCTGGATCCATTTGAGCGACAGAGGAATAGAGATGGAGAGGGAGTGAGGGATACGGAGAGAGAGGTACAGAAAAATGCGGTCTCAGGTCTTTGGGGTGTGTTGGCCTGGCCTCGAGGACTCAGACTGCCCTTGAGGTTAGTTTGCTCATGAGAACAGACACGGCACTAATTGAAACCGCATCCACAGTAGCACCGCAACATTGCTCAAACTGTCTGCGTGTGTATGTTTGCGTGCATGCGTTCGCGTGCGCATGTGTGTGTGTGTGTGTGTGTGCGTGCATGTCAGCGTGCACACGTGTGTGTGTAGTGTGTACAGTGCATTGTGTGTGTTTGTGTGTGTGTTTGAGATAAAGTGAGAGAGTTTGTGTGTATAAGTACAGTATGTGTGTGCCTTGCTCTAGTCCTTCTGCTCACACTGCTGTGCATGTATATTGACCCTCTACATAAGAGTCTCTCCTCCTATTTTTAATTTTTTCAGCATGGTTTCAGATCATTTTGGCGCAATGCGGAGAGTGCCCCATCCATTACTGACTCCCTAGGCAGGTCAGGTCCTAGGACAGCCTGCTTTAACCTGTTTTTAACACTTAGACTTGCGTGCCTCTCTCTCTCTCTCTCTCTTTCTCTTTCTTTCTCTTCCTCTCCCTCCCTCTCTCTCTCTCACTCACTCACTGTCTATATCTCTCTCTCTCGTTCTCGCTCTCTTGCTCTCTCTCTATCTCTCTCACACACACACACACACACACACACACACACACACACACACACACACACACACGGCGTGCAGTGGCCCTGCCTCTGATATGACTCATCATTCCCTGTCTGAGCACCGATACTGTGGAGGGGAGCAGGGGGGGGGCGGGGGGGGGGGGTGTTGTCATGTAATCACCACCAGTGAAGCCACACATTTCCATCTAACCGCAGCGCATCTGCGGCTCTGAATGGTCAAATGAAGAAAGTCGACAACGCAGTTCACTTTGGTGCGTAAGAACGTGAGACGGGCTGAGGAGTCCAGGGTACAGCACACTGCCGCTGGGTTCCCTCTGAGCCCAGGCGCGAACTATCAAGGTTATCCGAAGTATATATACTGTATATGAATGATAGCTGTATATCACAGCATTTGTGTACAATATTGAAACTTTCACACATATGTAATTATTACATTTCTTAATATAATTAGCGCCACAGAGTTCTGAAAGTTTGCGTAAGAATATCATTCTAGTCTTAGATGTGTGCATCGCAACCAATCTGAAAGCAGGAGTAACAGTGTAACTAACACAAAGTACATTTTTGCACGTATTAAAAATGTGTTCAGCGTGTTTTGAATCAGCGAAGCAAATGGCTCTTCATTTGTCCATATCAAGTGAACTGGGTAGATGATTCAGAATATGAAATTAATTCCTGGATTTCTTGACTCAACTGCACTGATTAAGGTTGTTCTCTCTTGCAAGTCCTGGTCTAATGATGAACAGCCCTACAGAATGAAAAGTAAAGTTCTGGTTTGTGGCCTTTTCCTGGATCAGAGAAACTGCACCCCCCAGTAATCCTGTGATCTCCACCTCTGTCTCACAGTCCAGCTTCAGTCTTAGGGGGGGTTGGGGTAAAGAATAACCTGACTCCTCTCAGCAATCACCACAACCTTCTGTCAGCTCTCATCATTTTCAATGTGTGTATTTACAGCAGCGAAATAAATATTTAAACAGTCGCAGCTGGATCACGAATGCGCCTCCCAGAGCTTTTCTCCCCTCTCTCGCCGCGCTCCGAGCGCGCGGCGCCTCGTCCAGGGAGAGCGCTCAGGTGACGGTGGCGGTGCTCAGCTGTGAGAAGTGCTTCTGAAGTTGCCATAACAACCTGCTAATTGTCTGTCTCTATATCTCGTTCCCACATGTAGAAAATTAGCAAAGCAAGCAGTTCTCGAAAACGGGCATGACAACCTAATAGAGATGGATGTGTTCACCCCAGCGTACCACGAAGGGGGCTTTGGGGAAGGGTACGTTCTCCGAAAGTGTTCCCATGGTGCCAGCTGCTGATGCCAATGTCGACTCTGAGCCCAAAAAAAAATCTAAAAAGATACGCAGGTCGTTCTCTTTTACGGGGCGGCTTGCCGGAGGGTGGTGAGGCTTGCTCCCGTTAAGATCACAAGAACATTTCATGGCGTGAACAAGACGATGACAGTACATCCAGCCCACCTGACCCTGTTAAAATGGCCACCTCTCGCCCCCCCCCCCCCCCACCCCCCCCCACCCGCCTCTCCTGTAAATCCCATCGCTGTCTCAGTAGGCCTCTGTTCAGAATTACACCCACTGACTTGCCCCACTCAAGTGGTTTCCTCACTGAAAAAATATTTTCAGTCAACATTTGCCCTCAACTTTGATTTGCAAATGAAGGCAGTGTACTTTAAGCAGTGTGGAGCTCTCTGTGGCTTGCATTGCATTTTTTAGTATATTTCTGTCACACTAGAGTAAGTAAGAACACAAGTGCCCAAGGGCACTAAAGTTGATAACAATGTGTACAGAGTGAAGTTTGTGAACAGCCTTGAGTCCCCGACTGTGATCAGATTAGATTTAAACAAAAACGCTTTGCCAGGACTCATTTAAATAATTCTAAAAACCCTTGAGTCAGTTTTGGATTTCTTATTTTATTTTTTATTTTTTTAACAAGTCCCATGAAATTTGTCATATGACCATCCATATCTATTGAAGTTGCATTTGTTTATTTTTATATTAATTTATTTTTGCTTTCATTGGACATTTTAAAATTCTGCTTGTGCACTCCCCGCACTGCATTTATCATGAGGTATAAACAATCAGGCTATTAGATTTGTGTTTGTTGTGGGATACCGAAACAGGTGAGGCTAATTGGATTTAACGCTCAGTTGTATTTGATATCACAGCTGGAATCATTCTTGTTTGTTCTGTTGTTTAATGTCCTCATGGCTCGGTCTCTGATGTTTTAAAAATGAATGCTGTTTTGGAGAATTGCTTAACTTTGCAACACCGAGGTGTTTTCTAATCAAAAGGGGCTTAGGCCCGAAATGCATACAGTAAACAACATTGAAATGAGCTGAGTCTATAAATCTGTCTCCATCGCATTGTCATGTGGGAATTAGAATTTTTTTTTCCTTTTTCTTTTCAAAAAAGGCAAGAAATTAAAGAGCATCTCAGAAGGTTTAAAACCGCAAAGTAATCAAATTCACGTTTTTCCATAACAGCAGTTTTATTTATGTATTAATTTTTCCCCCCCGAAGCATTACACCTGAACTTGAGACCCCCCAATCCCTTGTTAAAGTGTTAATTCAGAATTAGAGGGTTGGGTTCATCTGTCCGGGCGCTCCTTTTTAACCCGGACGTTTACAGACCATTGCATGCTGGGGGTTTTACGGAAAGGCAAAGCAAGCACAAGAGGTTTTAATTTATCAGCTGCCAGGGCTATCACAGGGGTGTAAAAGCTAATAGGAAGCTGCCAGCTAATGAATTAGATTCAAATAGCTGACCTCGTTAATTACCACAGGTCCAATGGTCTATTAGTTCAGACATAGTTTTACTGGGCAGCAAGGGACTTCTGAATAAGATACTTTCCCTCATCTGTCAGTCCAGAGAGGTCTACTTTTAGTGTATATTGTCGTGTATTATATGTTATGTGCTTATAAGACGTGTCAATTTTAACTTCTCTAAATGCTTGTTTGTTAAAGCGTGCTTTTTTTTGTTGTTTTCTTTGCTCCTCCTCTTCCTCCTCCCCCTCCAGGCACTTCCTCTTTAAGACAGGCACAGGTACGACTCCTCTCTTCAGCACGGCGACCCCGGGCTACACCATGGCGACCGGAGCCGTTTACTCCCCGCCCACCCGACCCCTGCCCCGGAACTCGCTCTCCAGGAGCGCGTTCAAATTCAAGAAGTCCTCCAAGTACTGCTCGTGGAGGTGCACGGCCGTCAGCGCGGTGGGCGTGTCCGTCCTGCTCTCCGTCCTGCTCTGCTACTGCATAGGTAACTATGACGACCCGCCCCCCACTGCGTGCTCTGAAAAAAATGCCTGTCTTAACAAGCGTTTTAGTCTTGTAATGCGACTTAAAATTTTATTTTTTTCCCGAAAGTTTCTCAAAAGAAATATTTGCTTGTTTTAAATTGCTTTTTGCTTGACAAGTGAAATTATCTTAACCCCACTGGCAAATCTTGAAATGAGTAAAACTCTCTCACCCCACTGGAAGATAGTTTGTCTTATTTAGGAAAAAAAGTAACAGAAATAAGATTAAAAGTCTAGACGGTGTCTGAAAAAAGACCACCAGATGACACGCGCAGGAAGATGAGTGTGATTGAAAAGGCCACTCCCTTTGCCAGTTAAAGCTCTCGGCCTTCTTTTTTTTAATCGTATCCAGTAAGCAGTAAATCCAAAGCGCAGTCAGGAATGTCCATCTGATTATTTTTTTGAAGAAATGCGTTAACATTGTGCGATGAGCTTGCAGATACTGCATTGTGGGGAAAAACAGGGCCCTGATTTGCTTTAAAGCGAAGTTGTTTTGACTACAACCCTTAGTCTCTTTCAGCGTTTAGTGCGCGTGAAATAAAAAGGAGCGAGCGAGCGAGCGAGCGCGCAGGATGGCCGTCTTTGTCTCGCTCGCCGCCGCGTCGCAACGCGTCCTGGCCGCGGAGGAACGGGCGCTGCGGTTCGGAAGAGCGCGTTAAATGCACTCCTGTCACCTGAGAGGCAGAGGGGATGTCTGCTCGGCTCAAAGCTCGAGGCGTGGGAGTAAAGTGGGGGGGCGGGGGGGGCAGGGAGGAGAGTCAGAAAACGATTCTCCACAGCGACCGGAGCCTCCAGCAGATCTTGTATAAACAGGCTCTTTGGGCCGATAACATCTCCGCGGCTTACATCGGCAGAGATGTTTTCCTCTGGCCCCCGGAAAATGTACACACGGGGCTCCCCCGCCGTCTCCCGGGGGACGCGCGAGCAGAACGAGGGCTTTGGCGATCCATTCGGCGCAAATCAAAGCCGGGGGGGGGGACCGCCGGCGTGCAGCCGCCGGGCAGGAGAGCGATAACGGCAGCGGAGCTGCACGTATTGCATTCTGTCCGACTTGGTCTGGACACATCATTCAGGCTCTGGTCAGATCATTCAGGCACATTTTATCTGTCACGGGGCAGCTCAACCCAGTCAACTGAAGAGGAAGAGAGTGGTGCGGCATTAATTAAAGTTCATGTATTTTTTAAAATACATTTGGTGATTGACTCTATAACGTACGCAGAAAAACGGTTAGTTTTCAAAAACATCGATGGAGTACGAATTACACTGATAGACTACATTTTGTATCCCTTGTGGATTAAAACACTCTGTTGACTTCTCACTGAATATGTTACTGTCGATCGTCTCTCGATGTTACGCGTGAACAGAAGTAAATGGCGACACCAAAATAAACACACGCAGGCGGTAGGGATTGTCGAAGAACACGTGACGCACAAAGCCCTTGAGGTGTTCTGCTCAGAACCGAGCGGCGGTTTGTCGAACGGCGTGCGACTTCTCTTCGCAGTACGGCATTAAGTCCCTGTTAATTACGGACCTGTGCTCTACAGGCTTATGCTTTACCCGTTGGGAAGCCACTTATCAACACCCAGGAAATAAATAGTCCCCTTCCTGTCAATAGTTGTCCCCATTGGCTGTGGTGGAAGAGCAGAGGCCGATGATCTGAGATTGCCCGCGCGCACTTAAGGCTGCGGTTTCCGCCTGTCTCGTCAAACGCGTTCTCGTTTTCTGAAGGAGCAGCAGCGTGTTGGTTCGTTTGGTGGAGCCCCCATAAATAAAGAAATTAAAAAAAACACTGATTGAACATTATCCACTTGGATGTGAGCACAGCGGGATACTTAAGTGCAAAGCTAATTTATGGAAAAATATGGATTCCTAATCACAAAACGGCCCTGTAGGGGACAAATATCACCGCGCGGCTTTTCGATGCGCAAGCTTTCATCTTAAATTTATGTTTTGGTATCAATCCAGTGAGCTTTTATTATCAGACCTCATTATCTTCCTCTTATAATCGCGTACATCTTGGGTTTAGAGTTCCTACGACTCCAAACGCGCGGCTTAAAAGGGCAACGGATTGTGTTTATGACTCAGAAGGACGAGCGTTAACTCTCCTGCGCTTTGGTGAGTGGGAGGGGGAGAAGATGAAGGAAGGAGAACGTTGATGCCCTGCGAGGTGTCAGGAGAAATGCTCTTTATTCGTCAGGCCAGACTCTTTTTTATTCCGCTCCTTTAAACCCTGTTGCTCACTAGTTTCGGCATCGCAAAACAACGAGGAGTCGCTATCTAAAAGGTGGCCATTTTAAATCCGGGCAAAAAGGGCGAGACCCGTAAACGAATCTCCCCTGCTTAGTCGACGAAAGGCCACGTCCGGTGGATTTCCGGAATATCCCATAACCGCACCTTTGGATTCGGATCCATCACGTGCGGATGTGGACGGTGCACTGCCATCGTTGCCATCTTGAAAGACACTCTCCTCTGCAAGAAACACAACTCCTTTAACATGGGGTTAAGATTATCACTCAGTGCTACTAAGTAATGACTGGGGTAGCAACCTTCTTCTAAGAGTATGAGTGCATCAAAACCATGCTAGCAAAATGGGCACCACGCTATTGTGGAAACACCAGAAACCTTCACTGTTGCTCTCTCCTTTATTCACTATCTCTACATGGTTGGATATTACAGCTCAAAGGTCAGCTCAAATTACTGTCTGGTTAGTTCAAAATGAACACATTCAGCTCTGTTTTAATAACCAACTTGCAAAATTAGAACTATCTTCATTACTATTTTTCTCTGAAAATAATTAGGTTAGTTAATTTAAATATCAGTGAACAGCAATGTCAATGCATTTAGTAGCCCGAGGTCATTCGTATGGTGGGAACATGGTCATTTAGCCCATCTTTAGCTAATAAGTAGGAAGGATTTTTAGACATTTGAATCTCTCATTAAAAAGACAAAGTTTATTATGAAAAAGTACACTGCCCGGAGTTCAGTCTTGAAGAATCCAAGGGTCACGGACCCCACTGTGAATCCTGGCAAGTTATTTTGTGAGTAAATAACTCCCTGTGTGAAAAACGTGTCTATTGCCAGTGTAAATTCCACCCATGACCTCTGGTTATGTTGACTGAATTTATTTTGAACTTCCGAGGTCCGTCGTAATAACAGCTCTCTCTTTTCTGAATAATGTATACCCAACCATTGTATGCTCATTCCCCATTCCCTTTATATAAATCTTTGTAAGCCCGTTATATCATCTATCATACCACCATCCTTTTTAACATGCCACCAAACTCATTTTATTTACAGTATATGACTCACATAGACATTTTACTGTTATCGTGGGATCTCAAGGACTCCACATTGCACACGCTACAGCCTATCTGTGGGAGATTTGGAACAGTGTCGTTGAGCTTGGCAGGAGGAGTTGGCGTGGGGAGCGTTGCTAACGAACGTAGCACTCATCTCCCCAACGTTCCCCACTCCACATAAACAGCCCCTCTGCGGTTTAGGATGTAACCCGTTCCCGTTCCCACGTTCAGGGAAGTCAGTCAGTCCGTCACTGTCAGGAGAAAGCGATTCCCATTTGTTTGGTGGGCCTTGAATCAAGTCTCCGGACACGTATTCAGGTTCCAGTGAGGCGCTGAAAGCCTCACGGAACAAAAAGAGCAAACTGTGCTTCCTATTCTCTGCCGTCAGCTGTCACGTGTGAAGTTTTCCAGCCGTTAAAACAGAAGGAAAACCTTGACACTGAGGTCACTAACCAATTACGTGGATCGACATTTGAATGCATGTTAGTTAGTTAAAAATTTAATATGAAAATACTAATATAAAGCTGAATAAGAAAATGAGAGAAGAGATGAATATTTTTATTTTGACATTGCTGCAATTTCCAGACTGAATGCAGGTCTCTTTGCTATGAGTCATTGTTTATACTGATAGTTTCATGCATGCTCGATAATAAGAGTATATCTTGGGAGCCTTGTAATTGCTCAAATATTTATACAGTCATTCAGAATGCAAATTTCTCATTCTCAGAAGGTAGACCTTCCTGCATTTTCATCAGGCACAAACCTAAGATGAGCTTCAGGGCCTCACGGCGATTGAAAAGGGACTCCCGGCGCAGAGCAGTTTGAGCCGTTCCGAGTTTTACCGGGCGCAGATGCGCATCCTGAGCGGGGGGCCCCCTGCTGGTGGATTCCAGTCAGTGCACCTACTGAGTCAGTTGATGCTATTTCCATCTCTGCTCTTGGTTCCATTTGTCTGTACATCACTTTGTCTCATTAGTGTCTGATGAGGAGGGACACCACTATGGCTCCTACACTCCACAGACAGCCTGTAGGACCGTAATGCCTGGCTGTCACAAGCCTGGCCACTTGTTCCTCTCGCACGCCGTCATTCACCTCTGCAGACGGAGAGAGCTTCTCTCCCAGCGTCTGCTCTTGTTTTCATGTTGTGAGCACCACCTCCGGGATGCGCGGTGTCATGGCCTGTCTTGGTCAGTGCAGGGGAACAGAAGAACGGCGGATTAATTTTAGGAGGCATCTGCCGAGGGTTACGCCGTCCCTCGCTGCAAGACTGTCCCAGAAACTGTCCGAATACGCAGTTTCAATTCCAGGAGATAAGTGAAGTAAGTTGTAGTTACTTTTTAGCAGTGATTTACTTTATCTTTTTATGCAGGAAGTGCCCTCCACAGTGCACCAATCCAGACCTCAGTCTGTCTTTCCTCTTCCTGTTTGTCCTTTGAAAATGCATACACACACACACAGCTGATAAAACACACACACATACTAACACACACACACGTGCACACACACACAGCTGATAAAACACACACATACTAGCACACACAGCTCACACACACACACATGCACACACACAGCTGATAAAACACATGTACTAACACACACACATCTGATAGAACACACATATACAGAGCTCACATACACATACTCACACACGGCTCATAAAACACACAGACATACTCGCACACGCAGCTTACAAACACGCACGCATACACACAGTTCAAAAGACACACGCACATTCTCTCACACAGCTCATAAAACACACACACATACTCGCACATGCAGCTTACAAACACGCACGCATACACACAGTTCAAAAGGCACACACACATTCTCACACACAGCTCATAAAACACACACACACACACACACATACTCACACACACAGCAAACAAACACACACACACACAGCTCATAAAACACATGTACATACTCAGAGACGCACAGTCAGTCCCTCATTCACACAAACACAAAGAATTCACAAACAATAGGTCAACTTTTCTACTTGACATACAGCACAGTAGCACAGTGCACTAATGGAACTTTTCTGTGTATTGTTTTTCTCTGTTTTGCGGGAGAGAACTAACCTTGTGTGTAACAAGAAAGCAGAGAACAGAGCATCGCGGCTACACCAACACCAAAGCCGCTCTCCTGCAGGAAGATCCAAAGATCAACACGAGCAACACTGGACGGTCTGGGCACGACTCCTGACTTTTGTGTTCCGCCGACTCCCCGACGTTAGACAGGCAATTCCATTCCGGTTTTGGCCATACCAGACAGCGCTTAATTATTTAAGTGATGTTTTTGACAGGTGCCGGTTGAGGGAATTGGCTGGCTGGGCTGAGCCGCAGTTCTCCGCGATCAAGCAAAAGGCCAGGGGTTGCCTTCGCTTTTGATTTGCGTCTACAGATCATTAAATATTCCGTTCGATTCTGCATGGTTGCCCCCCCCCCCCCCCCCCCCCCCCCCCCCAATGCCCCCCGTCCATTATGGCGTGCTGCTCGCCCTGTAGGAGACTCTTCTTGAACAGGCACCTCCAGGTCGATTGCAGGGAGCATCAAATGAGCAAAGCTTGCTTCCTCAGCGGGCAATCGCACATCGTAACTTTTTGAGCCCTTTTTTTAAATTTATTTTTTATAGCATTTCATGAATTCTTCATTTCCAGGGACTGAGAGCGAGAGAGAGAGTAAGAAAACTAAAAGAAAAACTGTTTTTGGTGATGGAACGAGCAAACGTGAGACGGGCGGACATGCATCCACTCGTCC
>CM056387.1:27722896-27808983 GCA_029718625.1 Synaphobranchus kaupii
CATAGCTAACGTTAGCGGGCTAGGTAACATTAATGTTAGCTTCTGTGACAGGACTCCTCCACAACAAACCACTTTGCATTACAGTCTAATGTAACGTATGAACAAAGCTAATAATCCCCCCCCCCCCCCCCCCCCCCCCGACTTATACCGACTTATAAACTGAACATGATTTAAGTATCGTTAAATGGTAATTCCACCCAAAAACAACATTAACCTTATTGAACAGATCAAGGCTAATTAAGTCTTTGTTGTGGCTGGCCAAAAAAAATCTGTACTGAGTTTGAATATAAAATTAAAATGACGTATACCTCTACCACTTCCTGGTCTCTGAAAGACTAAAGTGTCATGGTTTTTAACCCTTTTTCCATATGCGGTCATTTTCCTTGGTGGCCACGCGAGGGCGCTGCCCTTTTGGTGGATGCTTGCTCCGCCCTGCTTGGATTGCGGAGCTTCTGTTAGCGTCCACACCTGTGCGTGGTCACCTTGAGAGATATATAAGCCTCCCGTTTCCTTAGTTCGGTGCTTTGAGATTGATTGTTGTTTGATTGTTTGTTGTTTGTGCTGTGGTGTGTTGTTTGGCATTATTTGTGCTGTTTTGTGTGTGGTTTATTTAGCCCTTTTAAAGTTTTAAGCTAGTATGATTAGGTCTAGGGTAAGGACACCATTTTGCTCCGCTGTGTTTTATTGGAGTTTGCGGGACTTGCCTTGGTGCTTTGAGCTATCAGGTTGTATTCCTTTTTTGTGCTCATTTCAGTCTCCGCTTTCTGGTCTGTCCTTTGTTTGTAGTTTGCCTAGATCGTTTGCCCTTTTCTGTCTCTTTATCCTCTCGTTGTCTGCTGTCTTTCGTGAAAGCAAGAGGAGTTTGTTTACTAAGAGACAGGGCGTTTTATCATACTGACTTTAGGGCTCTATTTATTCTTAGAGGCAGGGCGTGTATTTTTGTTTGAGCTTGCGTTAGTCTGATAGCCGATAATTCCGGTGCAGCTGTCCTTTTGTCCTTCCGTGCCTTTCTCCGTATATGGAGTTTTGGGTGATTTTGTTTGGAACTGTAGTTCTGTTCGCCCTTCGGTACATGTCTTCCCATAGGGAGGCGATGTTGTGGACATGTTTGCATGTGACTGCGAGTGTCAATGTAGCCTTGGAACATTAATTCTCGGTTCCTTCGCCTCGTTACATTTCCCCTTACTGAGAGGCAGGGCGTGTATTTGTGTTTGAGCTTGCGCTAGTCTGATAGCCGATAATTCCGGTGCAGCTGTCCTTTCGTCCTTCTGTGCCTTTCTCCGTATATGGAGTTTTGGGCGATT
This sequence comes from Synaphobranchus kaupii, assembly GCA_029718625.1. NCBI lineage: Eukaryota > Metazoa > Chordata > Actinopteri > Anguilliformes > Synaphobranchidae > Synaphobranchus > Synaphobranchus kaupii. Next base: position 27,724,201 of record CM056387.1, read on the forward strand.
TTGTTCGGAGCTGTGGTTCTGTTCGCCCTTCAGTACATGTCTTCCCATTGGGAGACCGGGCGATGTTGTGGACATGTTTGTGTGTGACTGCGAGTCTCAATGTAGCCTTGGAACTTTAATTCTCGGTTCCTTCGCCTCGTTACATTTCCCCTTACTGAGAGGCTAGGGCGTGTGTTTTCTATTTAAGCTTGCATTAGTCATTCTGCTAGTAAAGTTATGGGACGACGGTGCTCCGTTGGCTCACCTGTAAAATGTTTCTCCCCCCCTGGGAGATCAGGCGTTTACCCCTTTATGTTCTGCATGTGACTGCGAGCTTATGGAAGTAGCCACGGAACGTTATCTCTGTTCCTTCGCCTCCTCCTTACATTCCTCTTTACCAAGAGGCAGGGTTTTTATTCTCTATTAAACTCGTGTTGGTCTTTTAGCCGGTAATTCCGGTGCTGCTGTTCTGTTTCGTCCTTTGTACTTGCGGGACGATTTTGTTCGGAACTGTAGTTCTGTTCATTCTCCAGGTATGGCTCTCCTTATATGAGCTTTGGCATTTTTGTTGACAGGTTTGCGTTTGACTGCGAGTCTGAGAATAGCCTTGGAACGTTATATCTCCGTTCCTTTTCGCCTCCTCGTATACTAATATGTATTAGTTTTCAGTGTTTGTTGGTTGTGTGTTTTATGTGTACCTTTTATGCTACTCGCCTATTCTTATGCCTCATTACTGAGGCAGGGCGTTTATTATTGCTGGCCTTTTAATTACTTAGCACGTGGAAGTATGGGGTAGCAGTTCTTTGTTCCCTTTCGCCTTGTTTGGATTTCTTGCTGTGAAACCAGGCGTTTGTGCTTCTACTCATTGGTGTGTAACAGTGAGCCGGTCAGTAGCTTTGGTGTGTGTGTTCCCTGTCTTGTCTCCTCCCTTATCTGCGGGGTTTCCCGCCTTAGTGGCCCTAGGGCTTAAAGAATCCCCTTGCTGCGTTTGGCTCCTCCTACCTCACACGTCACGCCCCATTACACTAAAGTGTTTTCAAGTGGGCGTGTAAATTACATAGGCAAGTAGACAGAGCCAGCGAGGGAAGAAATGCTGCCTGCATCTCACTTTTCTGAATAGGGTCCACAGAACGAGTTCTCTGGTAGGGACACATCGTAGATCAAGCTAGCTATAATTGCTATTTTATTATAATGTCAGAAAATTACATTGATAGGCTACGTTATTTCCTAAAGATGTTTTGGCAAACTAAACCAAACAGGACTTGAGTGCTGTCGGTTACAGAGTGGAGACTCATCTACCCATGGGCCAGTGGAGGATGGGCATCCCCCCAAAGCCGGGTTCCTCTCGAGATTTCTTCCCATCGGGGAGTTTTTTCTCGCCACTGTATGAGGGTTTTCTCTCCCTACTAGAGAGTTTTTACCTCTGCTATCTGGGGGCTTAGAGCTGGCATTTCCCATTTCCCCTTTCTGTTCTGTAAAGCGTCTTTGTTGTCTGTGAAAAGCGCTATATAAATAAAATTTAATTGAACTAACATTGGCTAGCTCACCATAATTGAATAGTTTTGCTTTGAGCATTCGATTACAGAAACAAAGTATTTTTTCTGGGCTAGTGTGTTAACTGTTGTTAGCAATGGGTTTCTTGGCATAGAATTGTTTTTTAAATATGTTTCCCATGCAGTAGGATATAGTAGCTAAACTTGCATTTGTTAATGGGAGGAGGTCGTATATCGGGGTGATAAACGCGTCGTTTCCATGTTTTTGCCGACACTGTTGCACTGGGAAAGTTTTGGCTTTGCTAGCAAACATAGCTAAAACGGCTAACAAGTAGCCTACAACAATGACGTTTTAACTAATATTCTGTATCGGCATGTTGGTCAATACAAAAGCATTTCATACTGAAAAATGGGAGGTCAGGGTTGATTTTCCAACATGGAACCGGGGTGCAGAGCCTAGCTAAGTGTTACAGACTTCTGACTGGGCTGGCTAATTTTTTTCACGATAACAAACGTAGATAAATTAAGGGCCGTATTTCCCCCATTTTTCTGGAGACTGAGCTAATGGTGGTGGTATTTTCTCAGTATAACTGTTACATTAGTGGCTAACTTTCCAGCGAGTTACGTGGCCTCTCTAGTCTCGAAGAGATGCTGCGCTGCCGGCAGGCACTAGCAGCAGGACTAGCAGTAAAATGCCCAGCCCCTCGGCATCCGCTTCGGTAACGTCATTCAGTGGGCATGGCAACCTGTTGTCTGAACTGTAAGCACCATGGCCGCTGTAGTTTGATGTAAACCATGTACCTGGTACATGTGCAGTAGTTTGGGGCTATAGCTCTGCTCTCACTACAGGTAGAAAGTTGGCTGAGAGCTCATTTTAATCAAGAGGAGAGCTACTTTTCTACAAATCAAACATAATTTTTGGGTGGAATTACCCTTAATGAAATCAGTTTGATGTTCAGTTTATCTCTTCTTGCACTTTTCAGCTCCCGATGGATAAATTCGCTTGGATGCCATCTCTCTGTCTCTTCTGACTTTTTATGAAAGGGGCGTTTCGGACAGACGACAGGTGTACCAAAGACCCAACGATGGCCACATATCGTTGGATGGACATCATTGCTGCTAAATATTTTCTAGCCCAAAATGATAACAATATGTAAATGTGAAAGAACACATTGTTGTATTTACATTGTAGTTGTTGTGTAGTTGTTTTATAATGGCCTCGAAAACTGTCGACGGGGGGGGGTGGGGATGATGGGTATATCGATATGATATGATATGATATGATATACCCATCACCTGTGATAAACCGTAGCGCGCTATGATATATGGCATCCAGAGATTTAAAAACAGACATGGGGGCCACTGCAAAATTATCAGTTGGCTTGTTGTTATTTTGGTTCTGTACTCTAGCACTTTGAGTTTACAGGATACAATGTGCTTGAAGTGCAGACTTTCAGTTTTAATTTGAGGGTATTTTCATCCATATCGGATGAACCGTTTAGAAATTATAGAAACCTTTGTACATAGTCTCCCCCATTTCTGGGCATTAAAAAATATTGGACAGTTTAACATAATGTAGAATTTTTCATATTTGGTCGCATATCCTTTGCATGCCATGACTTCCTGATGTCTGTGACCCAACAATATCAAAAGACTCTTGATATCTTATTTTCTGGTACTCCTACAAGTGGTAGTATAGCCTCTCTGCATTTGAATGGATCTCTATGGGAATTGGGGGGTGGGATTAGATTTAGCTGTAAATTACACTGGAACAGTATGGAACACATGGTTGGCTAAATGGCTCTAAGTCAGCGGTTCCCAAACTGTGGCTCCCAGGGGTGCACGAGCTGACTCTTGGGGGTACGCGAGAAAGATATTGTAATGGCGGATTATCTTTATTTTGAGAAATTCAAACATATCAGAGATGCAAAACATTTAATTGAAACCCTTTTGTTTAAATGCTACTACGATACATTATGAATGAATAACCTGCTTTCCCAAAATGCAATTGAGCATGTGCACAGCACGTAAGCAATCAAACAACGTAGCCTACGTCTTGCTTACTTTTTGTAATGGTCCTCTAGCTAGCTAGCTAAATGAGCAATTCGTAATTCCACGTGTTGTGTTGTTATTAACACAATTCAACATTGTTAGTGAAAATGTACAGCTGGTTAAAAACAGGGAAACTGCCAAATAAAAATCGAGATGAAACCGCATCAGCAGCAACGCCCAATGCTAACATTAGTGATGAAATGGAGGGACAGAGAGAAACGGAGAGGGAATCGGAGGGAGAGAGCGAAACGGTGGGTCGTCAGACAGAAATTGAGATGAGGGAATCAGAGGAACGGGAGAAATGAAGAACACAGAGACCCATCGTCACTAAAAACATGCAAGGAGAGTGAACACATGCCTAGCAAAAAATGTAAGTATGATGAAAATTACATTAGTCTGGGCTTTACTTGAGTTGCTGACTGGCAACTCTGAATGGCCAAAGCCACAGTATGTGATTTACAGTGAGGTTCTAGTTAACAGCTGCCTCAAGTCATCTCATTTACGTTGCCACCTGAACACTAAACATACACATTTAAGAGAGAAGCCAGTTGGGTTTTTTAAATCTAAAAGGGAAGAACTGCGGAAAAGCCAAAAAGTACTACAGTCGCATTCAGGCATCAGGTCTACCAAAAACGCGCTACGAGCATCCTACCTCGTTAGCTACAGATTGGCTAAAAAAGGACTCGCACAAACGATCTCAGAAGATGTGTGCTTACCAGTTGCAAAGGAAATGGTTGAGTGCATGATCGGCGAAAAGGAATCAAAAAAGTTGGACATGATCCCAGTTTCGAACAACAGTATATCTCGCCGCATAGATAAAATCTCTGAGCAAATCCTCTGCAAATTAGTGAATCGAGTCAAGAATTGTGAGTTTTACTCACTGCAAATTGATGAGTCAACAGTCAAATCTGGCCAACCTTTTAGTCTACATTCGTTACTTATTTGAAGGCACAGTACATGAAGATTTTTTGTTCTGTCAGCCCCTTGCCACCCGTACAACAGGGGAAGAGATTTTCAATTGAATTGACATCTTTATGAGAACCAATGGAATCGACTGGGCACGCTGTGTGGGAGTATGTACTGATGGGGCAAAGTCAATGACAGGGAAGCATACCGGGCTTATAGCTCACGTCAAGAAAGTCTGTCCATCCGTTTTCTGGTTACATTGCAGTGTTCACAGAGAGGCCCTTGCAGCCAAAAACATGCCAGAGGAGCTACTGCCAGTGCTCCATGATTCAGTAAAACTGGTGAACTTCATTAAAGCTCGTCCACTAAATTCAAGGATTTTTACAACTTTTTGCAACGAAATGGGCAGTGAACACCAGGCACTTCTCCTGCACACTGAAGTGCGCTGGTTGTCACGCGGCAAAATGTTGATGAGGCTTTTTGAACTGCGACACAAACTTCAGCAATTTTTTGAAGACAACCCATTTCAGTTCGCCTCTAGCTTGCATGACGAAGGCTTTTTACAGAAGCTAGCATATCTGGCAGACATTTGTTCTGTTTTGCGTGGGAGAAAAATTCCAGAAAAACTCCTGCAAAGCATCTCAGTAACACAGTTGGGAAGAATGCCATAGAAAAACCTTGACTAGCTATGGGAGATCAGAGGATGCTGGGGGAACTCCAGCAATCCCCTGGGACCCACGAGGACCATCATGTTATTCTATAATCACAATGTAAGCAAGAATCAGGCTATAAGCCATATGATCAAATGTAAACCAAGTTATATGTATATAATGCACAACAAATACACTACTCACAAAAAGTTAGGGATATTCGGCTTTCGGGTGAAATTTCAGGATGAACCTAAAATGCACTATAACCTTTACAAGTAAAATTAATTTGACCTTCTCTAAACTTTTGAATGCACATGTCCAACTATTCAATGTTTCAGTACTTTTTGCACAACTTGCTGTTCTCTAACAAGGAGCTGAACGGCAAAATTCACAACAGGTGTTTGATCCATGAATCGACCAATAAATTTCCTGGTTCAATTAGAATTGGTATTTAAACAGTCCTCTTCATCATGCTGTTCACATTTTGACATCATGAGACCAAGACGACACCTAACAATTGATCAACAGTACCTCGCCATTGCGAGGCTTCAAACAGGATGTTCTCAGAGGGAAGTGGCCACTGAGCTTAGAGTGTCACAGAGTGTCATCAGCAGGTTGCAACAGAGATACAGAGAGACTGGAAGAGTCACAGAAAGGCATAGAAGTGGACGTCCTTTGGCCACATCCCACACTGATGACCGCTTCATTGTGAACAGTGCCCTGCGGAACCGGATGATGAATGCCACTCAACTCCAGGCACATTTAAGGGAGGTGAGAGGCACCCAAGTGTCACGTCAGACCATTCGAAACCGTTTATATCAGCGTGGTCTGCGTGCTAGACGACCTGCAAGGGTACCTGACCACACCACCAGGCACAGGCGTCATCGTCTTGCATGGGCCAGGGAGCATTTACGCTGGACGAGGGACCAGTGGGCCTCAGTGCTGTTCTCTGATGAAAGTCGATTCACGTTGAGCAGAAATGATGGCTGCCAACGATGTTGGAGACGTCAAGGAGAGCGCTATGCATCAGCCACTGTTGTCACCAGACGACCCTTTGGTGGTGGCGGTGTTACAGTGTGGGCAGGTGTGTCTAGTCAATACAGAACTGCCCTACACTTTGTGAATGGTACAGTGACAAGCCCATACTACCTGAATAACATCATTAATCCAGTCATTGTGCCCCTGCATGAACAACACAGGCCTAATTTCATCTTCATGGACGACAATGCTCCAGCTCATCGAGGTCGCATCATTAGGGAAAGGCTGCTGGAGACTGGGGTACCTCAAATGGAGTAGCCTGCACTTTCTCCAGACCTGAATCCCATAGAAAACCTATGGGATCAGCTGACTCACCGTGTAGAGGCTCGTAACTCTGTACCCCAGAACCTCAATGACCTGAGGGCCGCCCTTCAAGAAGAGTGGGATGCCATGCCTCAGCAGACAATAAGTCGACTTGTGAACAGCATGAGACGTCGTTGTCAAGCTGTAATTGATGCTCAAGGGCACATGACAAGTTATTGAGACATTGACATTTTTGTTGTGGTATACCCACCACTGTTGTTGGCTTTTGTTTCAATAAATTGTTTGAGATGAGGAAATCACCATTGCATGCTTCTACTTAAATGCCCTACTTTCATGATATGTATAATATCACTGTAGCGTGAACTTACATTTTCCATAAATTTCACCTGAAAGCCAAATATCCCTAACTTTTTGTGAGTAGTGTATATACCTAATCATACAATGCATAGCCAATGTATATCAAGATTATGTATAAGGTTGTAAATCCCGCGCAGCTAGACCAATGAGGGAATAGCTCGGAGCGAAGGTTTAAGTGTGATGTTTTCCGCTGTTGCTGTGGGAAAAGGTAAGAGTTCTGAAATATTACCGTTCTTGCAACCGGATGAGTCTGCTCTTTAGATTTGCGGGATCAGCTAATAATTGACCACGTGTCAGAAGCAATAGTACCACTTTGCCTCCCGCTTTAAGTCTGGTCTGGGCTGATCCCAGCTTATACTAAAAGGCAGCCTGTGTGCATTATATTGACTGTCAGCCACCAACGCTGATTCTATGCTCATGTATTTTTATTTTTTATTTTATTTATTTATTTATTTTGGCATGCATATAGTTACACTTTATCACAATTTCTGTAATATGCCCTGACAAAACACATTACTTGCCGAAAAGGGATACGGGAAAAAGCAGCCTGCTTATCATAGTCCTGCCCCATTTCCCTCATTATTTTACATGTTCATAATATACATTTGTTTAAAACAAATTTTTTGTATCACAACAGCATAACTGAATTTTCTTTATAACAAAACAGTTTGAGAAAGAAAAAATAAGCTAAAGTAAAATAAAATAGACATTAAAGTCCAAATAAGTCGAATTTGAATATACATGTCATACATTAGTCAAAACAATTTGTTTCATTTGTTTCATTTCAACAGCAGACAGTCCCCATTTGATAATTTCCTACCATCTTACATCTTATCTTACTCTTGAAGGTTTTAGGTTTATAGACATTTTAAGCTCATCGTGTAAACCGTTCCAGAGCTTAACCCCCACAATGGATAATGAATGACCTCTGAGAGTTGACTTTATAGTTTTTTGTTTATATATCATGTTTCCTCTTAAGTTATGCATGTCATCTCTCTTTTGAAACAGTTTCTGTATATTTGAGGGTAAGAGATTTTTGGATGCTAAGAATAATATTTGTATGGTATTATATTTAATTATATCCTGCCACTTAAGAAACTTTGCCTTAATAAACAAGTCATTTGTATGGTCTCTATATGGGACACCATATACCACTCTCAATGCCCTTTTTTGAAGTTTAAACAGCATCTCTGTAGTTTCTTTATAAGTGTTCCCCCATACTTCAACACAGTAGTGCAGGTGAGGTGTTATGAGTGCTGAGTAAATTGTCCTAAGTGAATGTTGATTTAGTAATTTCTGCATTTTCCACAAAATAGACACACTTTTGGCCAACTTACATTGAACTAGCTTCACATGTGGTTTCCATGTCAGGAGGCAATCTACCATAACCCCCAGAATCTTATGTTCGTTCACTCGTTCAATGTTGATACCATTTACCTGTAAGTTTATGTTTTCCTTCATGCCTCTTTTCCCAAATAATATGAATTTTGTCTTTGAAAGGTTTAGTGATAGTTTATTAATATTAAACCACGTGTGAAGCTTTGACATTTCATTGTTCACTGATGTGACCATTTGATTAAGATCTTTTCCTGAGCAGAGGATGTTTGTGTCGTCCGCGAATAAAATTAATTTTAAAACGTCAGATACTTTGATTATGTCATTGATATATAGTATAAATAATTTTGGTCCTAAGACTGAACCCTGTGTGACCCCACAGTTGATCTGACTCCAATTTAATTATTAATATCTAATTGCTATGTAAAATTTACATTTGATTTGCTAAAGGACTCCCGTACTCTTGAGCCTATGTTCTCTGAACTGGATGCGCTGGTTCCACCGGGTGCTACATACGGCCGTTTATGTACACCTCTCACGGCTGACTAGATATCTGCGTTTATCTGGTTTGATCACCTCTGATTATTTTTTGCGGGTGGCAACGGTTTTACACGTGTTTTTGTACACGCAAACCTTTAGTAAATCGACCCCTATGTGTATTGTTTATTTTATACATTAATTTTTGCTTATTTTTATGAAGGGTGCCAATAATTCTGGAGTTGATTGTCGGTCAAACAGGTGGTGTTTAAGGCAGGTAAAACATGGTCAAACAAGTGGTTTATAAGCCAGGTAAAACATGATCAAACAGGTGGTATGTAAGCCAGGTAATACATGGTCAAATGGGGCTTTTGCGGCAGGTAAAATGTGGTTAAACAGGTGGTGTTTAAGGCAGGTAAAATGTGGTCAAACAGGTGGGATTTAAAGCAGGTAAAACATGGTCAAACAGGTGGCTTTTAGGGCAGGTACAATGTGGTCAAACAGGTGGTGTTTAAGGCAGGTAAAACATGGTCAAACGGAGCTTTTAGGGTAGGTACAATGTGGTCAAACAGGTGGCGTTTAAGGCAGGTAAAACAGTCAAACAAGCAGGATTTAGTGCAGGTAAAGCTTGGTCAAACAGGTGGTGTGTAAGGCAGGTAAAACAGTCAGACAGGTGGGATTTAGAGCAGGTAAAACCGTCAAAGAGGTGGAATTTAGAGCAGGTAAAGCTTGGTCAAACAGGTGTGGTTTATAGCAGGTAAAACAGTTAAACAGTCACACAGCCATACTTTTTTTGTTGGCATCTTGAGCTTCATAAACTCTGCCTCTCGACAAAGTACCTGCCAGGGAGCGTGTATCTTCAGAAACCCCACTCCAGGAGTTTTTGTCTGAAACACAAATAATAATTGTCATAGTTCACAACTCTTTTTGCCAAATCACCCCAGACGTTTGCCACACATTTGCAACTGGCTAGTACTTTTACACCAAGTGTTCATGTAACCAAGTATTCACGTAATCACCATATACGCCGAATATGTTGTTAGTGTCAGTATCTCCAAAATGACTGTGCTTGGTTAAAATCAGAACTGTTCTTCCATTAAATTGGTATTTTAAAAAAATTATTACTTTATGCTCAAACAATAAATATTTAATTTAGATTTCACTCCATTATTAACAGCTGGCTGTACATTACATGGATTTGCATTCCATTAGATCAAAACGTACAATCAGCATTTCATTTTTTAAAGACAACATTGCAAGATATGGGACTGAAACGATGAAATTACCGATAGACCTAATTCAATTCACTATTTGCTCAACAGCTGTTCGGCTTATTCATTATTCTGTTGATTGATGAACAATGTTTCGTACTGAAAATCATTTCCATAATCAGCATTTCATCATTGCAGTGCTTGATAAAGGCCAAGTGAGTGTGTTTGTCACAATTAATCATGTATACAAGTCACAAACTGACTGTGTTGGGTCCAAGCGGGGTTAACCGGGTACCTGATGCAAGCTGATAATTAACTAATTATATTCAGTGAAAAGTCACCAAAAGCCAATGAATGTGCCACAGAGCAGGGAAAACATAATCACTTAACTTTGGGACTAGCAGGAGATTTTCCTGTAGATCAGCTGATATGGAACTCCAATTGTACGCTATGTAAGGGAAAATTTTTAAAAATAAATAAATAGGTAGAAAAATTGTGATGAAGTGAGTGTGAAATAAACAGGAGTGTTGAAAAAGTCTGCTCAGATTATTGAAATATATATCAAATTACAACACTGTGGGGCAGCAATAGGGCTCCAAGTTAGCTAGCCAAAATCTCTGAAACGATGAGAATAACCAGGTTGTGGGCCGCGTAGAGGTTGTGTGTAAAGGGATGCCTTTCCCTTCAAATAGTCCGCCACAAATGGTAATAGGGTGAAGCAGTCGAAAGGTACTGCCACAGCTATATTACGCAAGGATAGGGACAGTTAGGGAAGCAGTTTTGTGAGAAATTAAAATAAAAAAGAGGAGAGCAACGTTGTCTGTGTTAATTTTTTGTTAATAATACTATAATTTTTGTTATAATTTTTTTGTTAATAGTACTATACATATAAACTCCTCAAAAAAAGTTTGGAAACGTTATTTCGGTCGATTATTCCTCCCCTTTAATAATACCAATTGGTATTGTATTTTATATCGTTGGAAAGCCTGATTAGTCACCTTCACAACGAGGTACAACTTGTAAGGATCATACATTCGTGGAATGAGCAACACAGCTAACCGTGTGGGTAGCGGCCCAAAATAATGTGCCAAAATCCCCTGCAATATTCTTCTGTTGGTATTCACTCTCGTTTTGAGCTTCAAGTGCTGGCAGGTGTATGCCAGTCACAGGTGTGTGACTGGCACCTGATTGGCACCTAATTGTGCATGGGTCCTGCAACTTTGTTGAGTTTGTGTGTGCTCCAAGCATAAACATGCCACGTTTGTCCCTTCAGGATAAGGCCCGTGCAATAGGGCAAGTGGAAGCTGGTGTTCCGGTACGCAGAGTGGCAGCATTATTTGGTGTCAGCCCTGGTACCATTTCCAAACTTAGGACCAAGTTCCGTGAGACTGGTGAAGTCAAAGACAGACCACGAAGTGGCCGTCCCAGGAAGACAACACCCCAAGAAATTAGAATAGTGTGTCGAAAATCAGCATTTACTTCAGTTATTTCAGAGAATTAATGTTTTAGACTAAGTGTCACACTATCATCTAATTTACTCAAAACACCTGCAAAGTTTATCTCAGTTTGGTTCAGTATGGGGAAGACTGCAGACTTGACAATTGGCCATAAGACCATCATTGACACCCTCCAGAAGATGGGTAAGCCACAAAAGGTCATCGCTAAGGAGTTTGGCTGTTCACAGAGTGCAGTGTCCAAGCATATCAATAGAAAGTTTAGTGGAAGGGAAAAATGTGGCAGGAGAAGGTGCACAAGCAAAAGAGATGATCGTAGGCTTCAGCGGATTGTCAAGCAAAGACGATTCCAAAATTTGGCGGAGATGCAGAGGGAGTGGACATTTTCGACACACTATTCTAATTTCTTGAAATACTGTTTTGGGGGTTTTCTGGAGCTGTAAGCCAAAATTATGAAAAATGAAACAAATAAAGGCTAGAAATATTTCACTTTGTGTGTAATGAATCTATAATCTATGAAAGTTTCACTTTTTGAATGGAATTATGGAAAAAAAATCAAATTTTTTGGAAAGGATCTGTATATATAACATATATACGTATACTGTATATAAGGGTGGCAGTGTAGTATAATGGTTAAGGAACTGGACTTGTAACCGAAAGGTTGCCGGTTCGATTCCCAGGTAGGACACTGCCGTTGTACCCTTGAGCAAGGTACCTAACCTGAATTGCTTCAGTACATATCCAGCTGTATAAATGTAATAAGAAGTTGTGTAAGTCGCTCTGGATAAGAGCGTATATATATATATATCTCAGTTAATTAAATTAGAACAAATGTAGTGAGTTAACACAAAGCCGCACAGTTTGACGCACTGCAAGTTCTGTGGTGCCATTCCTGTATTACTGTATTACCCAGGGCTGTAGAAACAGGAGAAACATTTGAAATAGGCTTAGACGGGTGGGCAGACGGAGCCGTTTGGCTGGTGTGTACCCCATTGAGGGAATGGAGAGGTAGAGGGGAAGTCAGTTCAGGGGCATTCAAGGGCAGGAGCTACGCGAGTCACAGTCACTAAGTGGGAACAAATAGGGTTAAAGATAAACGCGTGGCTACCAGTGGTCCCCTGAATTATATTTTAAAAAAATGTAAAAAACAAAGAAACATGGGCGGAAGGATAAGTAAGGAAACCCGGAAGGGTGAGCCTTTAAACCCAAGGCCCAAGACACCTCTCTCCTGCATGAGTGAGTTATTTCAAACAGACTATGGGCATACCATGAAAAAATGGGAAAGGTGGACAAGAGGTGGTCCCTTGGTATGGCCCGAGGAAGGAACTTTTGGGCTTCAATACCTGCAATCAGTGGAAACAATTTTGCGTAGAAAGGTGAGTAAGGGCAAGTTAGGCCGGAAGGGAAAGTTGAGAACTCACAGTGTACATCTAAATCAATGGAGTCTTTCAGACGGAGAGCGTCTGTGGAGAGGAAGAAGGAGCACCAGCCAAAGGCGGACCCCCAACCAGCGTCATCAGAGCGATCACCAGACAAACGGCGGCCGGGGAATGGAGCCATTAAGGCTGCAGGCCTGTATCCCCTATTGAACAACATTGGTGAACAAGAGGATATGAGCCAGGGGCCTGAGACTACTGTGAGGATGAGGCCAGAGTTGGTGAAAGTGAAAGGGACCCTGGAAGTACAAGGGAATTTGGAAACCATTTTAATAAGATCAAAAGTTACAGCAGCATGCCCAAAGGAAGGAGAACCAGAGACAGCCTGGAGTGACAGCCGAGGAAACGAGGTAAATCCCGCAAATAGCACACCATGCCCACGCCTCCACACACCTCATGGCAGCCCAGAGAATCAGGGAATGACAAGTTGCAAGAAAGAGATAGTCGAGTCACCGGGGGCACGTGAATCTGAAGGGAGTAGCAAGCTAGGACGTGCCACCGGATATCAACAGGCAATGGAAGAAACAGAGGGAGGTGTTGAGATGTGGGAAGAAGAAACGAAACCGAAAGGAGAATCAAGAAGAGCTGGAAGAGACCCAAGGAGATGAGAATATGACATCAAAGGGAAAGTGAAACTAAGGTCAACTGCCATTCCCAGAGATGAATCAAGCTCCTCTGATAGTGAAGACTCAGATGACAGTACAACAAGGAAGAAGAAAGTGACAAAGGAAATGCTGAAGCAAACCCAAAGGGAGGTGAAAAAAGCAGAACAAGCACTCCTGCATGAAGGAGGGAACTCGCAGCAATGGGTTCAAGAATTAAGGCAGGTCTACGATATCAGTAGTGATATCCAGAACAGTGCCAGCAAAATCCTCAGGAGGAGTGGCAGAAGAGGAAGAGCACCTGATCGATACACCCCAGGGGAAGAAGGAGACGAAGAGGATGGAGAAACCTTCCTGGCCCCATTGCAAGTCCTACCCCAATCAGGGAGACAACAGCCACTCACTAAGTACACCCCTTGAACTATTTACTTTGGCCCTTCAGAGGCAATTTCCACCTGGTTTCTACTAGTTTTATTTAAATGTCAATATCTAAAAAAAATGTTCCCTGCTCATCCATGGTTTTAAGTTCAAACTGAAGAAGAAGCTGTATCATTCACAAATTTGCTACAGAATATATTTATTTCAGAATAGTCACATACAGTATATATATAATAACCGTAACATACGTCGCCTAATGTATTTAAATACGTTTAAAAAAAGAACTTACGAAAGCACGTGTGTATTTATACAAGAACAGCAACATATTTCAGCCCTAAGTGCGATGGGTGGTTGCTGTGGAAATGTCGACTGACGAAATATAACAAGATAAACTCTTCAGGGTTCATCACAAAACAGCTGTAGCTGAATATACTGGTAAGTACTTGGTTTCTTAAACATATTTAAATGAGATTTTGGAGAAAAAAATGAGGTGTCTTCTAAACCGAAAGTGCATCAGGTACTGTATAGTACAGTAAGCAAGGGAAAACGGCGAATGCTCAACGTTTTAAAGAAATATTATTGTTTCTATACGTGAACATGATTTTCTTAGCGTGTATAAACAGTGCATTTTATGCATTTTACAGTCTGTGGCTGTAGCCAGAGGAGGGTCATAAGTTCTTTGGGATATTAATAGCGCTATCCTAATTTATTGCACTGCAGTGTAACTGGAGAAGCTGAGGTTTTTGCAAGAGGCTACCCTTTAAAAAAATACTGCGTCAAAATTTACAGGGTTTTCTTAAAGCTGTAGTTTATAATTTCAAACGAACATGAATACTGTAATTGAGACGGATACGTCTCAACCACTAGGGGTGAACTTTATAGAGTTAATGGACCTGGAGAACATGGTCAAGGATTTACCAAGAATAACAGAAGGAGCAGGGCCATGAATAGTGAAGGTAGAGATGAGGACGACTCACCTGCCCCTGTGCATGGGAGATGTTAAGCAGCTACTAGTAAGATGTGTGCGGCACCAGGTCACAGAAATAATGGACCTGGCAGGCCTGAAAGGAATTATGGACACCCGCAAGATGGACAGGGAAACATTCAACAAACACAGACTAGGTGTGTGGGCCGCTTTGAGGGAGTTGTTTCCACATGAAGCAAACCTTGCAGAAATAATGAGTGCAGAACTAAAAGGAGAGGACATCCATGATTTCATCAACAGAATGCAGGAGGCATGGAACACAAATATGGGAGAGCCAAAAGATATTGGACCGATGGTAAAAAGAATGATGCAGCAGCAGTACCTCCCTACTAATATACTCGGATTGTTGAACAGTTTCTGCCTCACAGATTAGTTCTTATCATTGGACCTAAAGACTCCAGTATGTATGGAGAATCACACACTGGAAGTGGAAGCAATAATGAAGCTCACAGAAGAACAAGAAGAGTACCTACAGGATGTCCCAAAAGAACTCTGGGCAGAAGGGGGGCATGACATCGGCCTCATGCGTTCAGCTGGACAGGTGAAGATACAACTGAAACCAGCATGATGGGACCCAGAGTCCGTCAATACCTCCTGAACAAGGACGCAGAGGAAGGAATTAGCACCACTATACAAGACCTTCTGAAAGCTGGGGTGATATAATATAGTACTATAGTACGGCAAGAAGGGCCATGGACATATCAAACGATCAAAGAATCGGCTCCAAGCCCAGGGACAAGCGCCTTATAAGCAGAACTGGTAGCCCTAGCAAGAGCCTGCAGAAGGGGTGCAGAACAACATCTACTGTGACTCAGGGTATGCTTGTGAGGTAGTACACAGTTTTGGGGGAATATGGGCAAGACGAGGGTTTCTCACTGCAGGGGGAACCCTAAAAAAAAAACATTGTCGAGGTAAAATAACTGTTGGAGGCCATGAACTGTTGGAGGCCATGAAGCTCAAGGGTAAAAGAGAGGGACATCTTGTTTGGAAACCCAAAAGACATTTAAAACACGGCCACAGCGTAATGTCCGTTGTTAGTGATTCACCCCACTTCTCCATTTTGCATCATGCTGCACACAGCTACACAAGAGACAGCACTCAATTTTCTCTTCCCCCTTTTGCTAGCTATACAGCTACAAAGGCTGGCCGCAGAGAGAGACGTAAGGAACAGGTTAGCTTGCCTACGGAATCTAACCATAGAACTGAATTAACGCAACTCCGACCGAGGTGTGTTCCAGCCACGGACAAAGACGCAGGCGATAACCAGATAACCAGCAGAACTCGCTACCAGGATAAGAAAGGCCAAAGGAGACGCCCTGGCCATCCACCTCACGGACAAGCCAGCTGTAATCAACTCACCGCGGACTTCAGTAAGACTGATCAACCATCCCAGGCATAGCTTAGGATTTTAGTCTGAATTGTTTATCGGTGATTTGATTGTATCTCGACTTTGTGCGATAAAAATAGCTATAAACTTGTTGCACTGGTTAGCAAGCTAGCTGGCTGGCCTATCGTTTCATAGCTAATGTGGTAGTACTAACTAACCCGAGCAGGCCTCACTGGTTTGCTCCTCTATCCTAACACTGACTAACATTTGTGTGATATGATCTAATTTTAGCTTACTGTAGATGGTTAACAGTATTTCCTGAATGAAGTGCATTAACTTATTTATAGTAACGTTAGATTTGAGATCAATAACCACCATCGTGCTGCGACACAGCGAGTTTACTCCACACACCTTTGTTCTCTGAGCACACGTGGCACGCACACACACACACACACACACACACACACACAATGCACACACATGTGCATACCCACACAAAAGCTCCAATAGCACACAACACGATGTCTATTTAGTAGAATGTGATATTCCTGTTTTTCCTTGTTTAATAAATCTATTTTTGTTAAACCTAGTGTCTGTTCTGATATCATATGAACACAAGGGCCGAGTCAACCTAATGATATGATATGATGATATGATAATGCTTTATTGTCAGATTTCTCTGAAATTTTTTTTGCATCATAGCAGCTCTATTAAAAAACACACATCATAGCAGGTTCAATACATAAGACAAGACACTAACACACAATTATGGTCAATTATACATACATCGTTATAATATCAACATAACAACCTTAGGTTACCCCCACATTGCACTAGACCCATTTATTGCACACTCCACCAAGGTCCTTGATATTGCACTTGCCACCATTGTTATTATTGCACAGTCCCTGGTTGCACTCGCCTGAAAAGCCTGCCATTGTTATTGAGTAACCTAATTGACTGGGGGATAAAGGAATTCCTTAGCCTGTGACGTTTGAACTGCGGAACTCTGAACCGCCTGTTTGAGGGCAGAAGTTCATACTCTCTGTAAAGCACATATGAGGGGTCAGAGCAGATACCACCTGCTAGTCTTTGCATGCTCTTAAGATAAGCTGCTTGAAAAGACTCATTTTCCTATAGAACTCTATGGGGAAAAAAGTCAGGAGAAACAACCCTTAAAGTGATCCATCCACATCTACTCCATATCTGGCAACAGAGTGATGGTTTGGGGCTCGTTTGATAGCTCAGACCCTTGATAACTTACAGCCATTTAGCCAGCCATGTGTTCCATACTGTACCAGTGTAATTTACAGCTGAATCTAGTCTCACCCCCCAATTTCCATAGAGATCCATTCAAATGCAGAGAGGTTATAGTATCGCTTCCGGATGCACTGTATATACCCAGGTATTTATATGATGTAACTTCTTTGATTTTCTGATTGTGGATTACTACTGGGGGCGGGTAAGATTCAGGTGTGAGATCGAAAATGATTTCCTCTGTTTTCCTGGTATTAATAATGAGGGCATTTCGATCACACCACTCAACTAAGCTGTCAACACTGTGTTGGTATGATCTTGTGTCATTCTTATCTGTCAAAAGAGATAGTAAAGTGGAATCGTCAGAAAATTTCAGAATACATTGGTTTGGTGCGCTGGTGGAACAGTCATCCGTGTACAGTGTGAACAACAGTGGTGAACTCACAAAGCCTTGAGGAGCTCCAACATTAGTGAAGATGGGTGAGGATAGTGTTTTATTCACTTTTACCAAATGTACCCTCTTTGTAAGAAAATAGTTAAACCAATGAATGAGGTAAGGATTGATCTGTAGCTGGATCATCTTAGACAATATAATATCAGGCCGGATTGTATTAAATGCTGATGAAAAGTCGACAAAAAGAGCTCTGGCATACGTTTTAGGATTATCTAAGTGTTTTGAGATGAGATGCGTGAGTGTGACTACTGCATCTTCTGTGCTGCGACCTTGTTTGTAAGCAAATTGATATGGATCAAGTTTATTGCATGTTGCCCTGGTGAGGTGAGGTGAACCAAAATCCTCTCCAATGATTTCATAAGAACTGATGTAAGGGCGACCGGTCGAAAATCATTATACTCTTTAGGGCACTGTTTCTTAGGTAAAGGTCTAATGTGAGAGGTCTTCCATGCTATAGGGATATTGTGTGTATCTAGGGAAAATTGGAAGATTGGTTGCCAAACTGGGGCTAATTCCCATGCAAAAGATTTCAAAATGAAGGCACTACACTGATCTGGACCAGTGGCCTTCCTTGCATTTGTATGCGCAAAGATGCACCTAACTTGATCGACAGAAATGTCAATCTTATCTGAGCTGGTAGGTGTAATAGCCTTAAGTATATCAGCACATTTTCCAGAATTGTCCACGGTTTCAAAATGAGTAAAAAATATGTTCAGTTCGTTTGAGAATGCAAGCTCGTTTTCTGATGCAATTGGTTTTTTTTAACGAGGACATTCCTGTCATGCTCTTCATAGTGTCCCAGAGTCTTTTGGGGTTATGAGTTTTAAAAGCGTCCTCCAGACATTGCCTGTGTGCCCGTTTTGCCTCCCTCAATTTCCCCTTTAACTCTTTTTCCACCTGTTTGAGTTCACCAAAATGTTTGTACTTAAACGCCTGCTTCCTCCAATTCATGGTATGTTTGATATCCTTGGTAATGTATGTCTTATTGTTTGGGTAGACCTTTATCTTTTTTGTAGGGATAACTGTTTGTACGCAGAAATTAATATATGTACTTGTGATTGTGATAGTGTCATCTAGCAAGGCCTCATAAAAAGTTTCCCAATTTGTGCAATCAAAGCATGCTTTGAGCTCTTCCCTACTCTCTGGTGTCCATATCCTAACAACTTTCTCCACAGGTTTGCTGCTTTTCAGTTTTGTTTTGTATGTTGGAATTAGGTGCACAATGTTATGATCGGAATTAGCAATGGGTGGTCGAATCCTGGACTCATATATGCCCCCTTTAAGTTTACAAAGCACTTATCCAAAATCTTCTCTTTAATCATTAGAACGTAATACCTTCAACATGTGTGAATTATTAGTTATTAGTGCTTTGATGGTATATTGAAGTAGTAGTAATTATAATCCATAATAATCAAATGAGACTGATTCAATTTTAACTTAACTTAAAACTAAGGGTAAATCTCATTATTCCATAGTTATTGCCTATATTTCTGGCATCCCATGTAAGAGTTTATAAATATACAGAGGCATATTCCTTACATTTATTTGTAATGGGGATGTGACGTGTGAGGTTCGAGGGACCAAATGCAGCAAGAGGATTCTAAAAGCTCGAAAGAGCCACTGAGACGGGGAGACCCTGTAATTAAGGGAAGAAAAAGGGAGCGTGAGAGAACAAATGCCTAGGCGGTCTCCGAGTCCTTACATCTACCAGCACCAGTGCAACACACAAAACATGAAAATGGAATAAACGCCCTGACTCTCAATAAGGGGGGAGCCCACGAGAAGGAGAGAAGAAAAAGGGAACTAAAGAACCGAAGCTCCTAACCGGCTCGCTGTCACATGCAAATAAGTAGAAGCATGAACGCCAGGTTTCTCAGTAACAAGAAACCAAACAAAAGGTGAATAGAACAAAGAACTGCTGTCCTATACTTCTACGAGCTAAGTGACTAAGTAGAAGCATGAACGCCCAGTCTCTCAGTAAGGAGAAACTATCGAAAGGCGAATAGAACAGAGAACTGCTGTCCTATACTTCTACGAGCTAAGTGACAAACGCAGAACCAAAAAAAATAAACACCCTGCCTCAGTAAAGAGAAGCGTAAGAGAAGGCGAGTAGCTCAACGGAACAAAAAACACACACCCAGCAAACACTGAATACCCAAACAGTACAAAACAGTGCAAAACAATACAGAATCCCCGAACGAAGGAAACGGGAGCTCCAAGGTAACCATGCACAGGTGTGGATGCTGAGAGAAGCTCCGCAAAAAAGACGGGGCGGAGAAAACATCCACTAACAGGGCAGCGCCTTAGCGTGGCTACCGAGGGAAACAACCGCAAGGGAAGAAATCGTCAAAAACCATGACATTATTGGCGCCCCGTCCGAGGATATTCTCTACATTTATGGTGCCCGGGTGAAGACTGGTAAGACAAACATGTTTTATATGTCTATCACCACTACTGCCAAATATACACTACTCACAAAAAGTTAGGGATATTCGGCTTTCGGGTGAAATTTCAGGATGAACCTAAAATGCACTATAACCTTTACAGGTGAAATTAATTTGACCTTCTCTAAACTTTTGAATGCACATGTCCAACTATTCAATGTTTCAGTACTTTTTGCACAACTTGCTATTCTCTAACAAGGAGCTGAACGGCAAAATTCACAACAGGTGTTTGATCCATGAATCGACCAATAAATTTCCTGGTTCAATTAGAATTGGTATTTAAACAGTCCTCTTCATCATGCTGTTCACATTTTGACATCATGAGACCAAGACGACACCTAACAATTGATCAACAGTACCTCGCCATTGCGAGGCTTCAAACAGGATGTTCTCAGAGGGAAGTGGCCACTGAGCTTAGAGTGCCACAGAGTGTCATCAGCAGGTTGCAACAGAGATACAGAGAGACTGGAAGAGTCACAGAAAGGCATAGAAGTGGACGTCCTTTGGCCACATCCCACACTGATGACCGCTTCATTGTGAACAGTGCCCTGCGGAACCGGATGATGAATGCCACTCAACTCCAGGCACATTTAAGGGAGGTGAGAGGCACCCAAGTGTCACGTCAGACCATTCGAAACCGTTTACATCAGCGTGGTCTGCGTGCTAGACGACCTGCAAGGGTACCTGACCACACCACCAGGCACAGGCGTCATCGTCTTGCATGGGCCAGGGAGCATTTACGCTGGACGAGGGACCAGTGGGCCTCTGAGTGAAAAGTCGATTCACGTTGAGCAGAAATGATGGCCGCCAACGATGTTGGAGACGTCAAGGAGAGCGCTATGCATCAGCCACTGTTGTCACCAGACGACCCTTTGGTGGTGGCGGTGTTACAGTGTGGGCAGGTGTGTCTAGTCAATACAGAACTGCCCTACACTTTGTGAATGGTACAGTGACAAGCCCATACTACCTGAATAACATCATTAATCCAGTCATTGTGCCCCTGCATGAACAACACAGGCCTAATTTCATCTTCATGGACGACAATGCTCCAGCTCATCGAGGTCGCATCATTAGGGAAAGGCTGCTGGAGACTGGGGTACCTCAAATGGAGTGGCCTGCACTTTCTCCAGACCTGAATCCCATAGAAAACCTATGGGATCAGCTGACTCACCGTGTAGATGCTCGTAACTCTGTACCCCAGAACCTCAATGACCTGAGGGCCGCCCTTCAAGAAGAGTGGGATGCCATGCCTCAGCAGACAATAAGTCGACTTGTGAACAGCATGAGACATCGTTATCAAGCTGTAATTGATGCTCAAGGGCACATGACAAGTTATTGAGACATTGACATTTTTGTTGTGGTATACCCACCACTGTTGTTGGCTTTTGTTTCAATAAATTGTTTGAGATGAGGAAATCACCATTGCATGCTTCTACTTAAAGGCCCTACTTTCATGATACGTATAATATCACTGTAGCGTGAACTTACATTTTCCATAAATTTCACCCGAAAGCCAAATATCCCTAACTTTTTGTGAGTAGTGTATATGTAAACACCCTGCATGAGTAATAGTCCACATGTAAGAATATAGAGGCATATTCCCTACATATATATATTGTGTGCTTCCTCTGAGAAATCTAGGTAGAGAGAGAGCTAGGTAAGAGCTTTCATTCTTTGTTTCTGCTTGCAAGAGAAATAAAAGTCTTATATCTTTGAACTTGTCTTTGCCGTGGAATTGTTCTGTGAAGTCGATGCTCACCCCTGGTATAAGGGAATTTCCCTGACATTTCTTGGCGTAGTCGGCAGGATCACTAACTTGATTTTTGCCCTCGCAGGTTCTTTCCCCATCTGAGAAGGAACAGACAGTGCACTGCCGAGAGACTGGGTCTCTTGAAGCCGAAAACCTCTCCCACCTCACCCAACCAGTTGCTATCGGGATGAGATGACGGTACCCTGATTGAGCGGCGGATGAATCTGTATGGGGTAATCAATACGTGATCCTAATAAACGAACCAGCTAGGTGAGGCCGCGGCAAAGCATAAAATTATCTGACATAGAGGAATTGACGGATTCTTGAGACGGAGGGGATAGGTCAGATGAATAGAGGACTTGGAGTCCCCTAAATCAAGGCTAGCAGAAGTAACGCAATATATGGTGACGGGTTTCTGGTCATAAAACAATGGGGTCTTGTAGTTCAAAACAGACAGCTGCCTCTCCATTGGAAGGGCCAGCTAAAATAATGCAGGATAAGTTCGGCTGGTCAGCTTTCCACCTCTCTGTGTGTACTACTCTCTCGTATTGAGGGTGAGAGGTAATTTCCTTTTCTTGCTTTGACTACACTCGGAGCTACGAGCCGATTTCGGCCAGTTTTCCGGTCCGTCTTATTTTTCTATTCTTTTGTCTCTCTGTTTTTGTACTCTCCGTTATTGAGAGTGAGAGGTAATTTTCCTTTTATACCTATACTCAAGCCTATGAGTTTTTTTTTTCTCGTCCATTATTGTATGGGTTGTTAGTTCGCGGATTGTTTCCGTGCTTGTGGTTGATTCCTTCTCAGGAATTAACTTTCAAATTCCCTCTCCGTCGCGTCTGATCCTCCGAACCAGGCTCCCCATTATAAGGGAAGAAGAAAGCAGACAGAAAAACTAACGCAGGGACAGAATAAAAAACAGGCAGAAGCCAATCCCCTTTTGCATCCTCCGGCACCCTCATTGTATCCGCAATTACTGAGTGTACATAAGGGAGATCAAGATCTAGACTGTCCTGCCTGTCCGTGGTATGTGGCCCCCGGTAGGATCCCCGCCGCAGCTACCTCAGCTCCAACGGCTTTGCCGACTAACCCCCCCTTGCACAAAGTTTCCAGAACCCGCGGCACTGAGTCCTCATCCAGACGACGCCACCACCAGAGTGACCCATCAGAGTATCCATCCTCTGACATGCAGTCTCTGACAAGCAATATCTCTATGCAGTCGCAGAGATATTGCTTAAACAGAAAACAGCACACTTCTCCCCTGCACGCATGCTCCACTACCAACATGTATTACTGTCACTGCCAAATGTTACAGTTAAACGATGTACAGTCCTAAATCCAGCTACCCTACTGCCAACCCCTGAAGATGGGGAGCCACATAACTGTATACAGGTTATTGACCAAGCACTCACACCACAAACTGATCTAAAAACTGATCCCCTTGTAAATCCAGATGTACAATTTTTTGTGGAACCCAGACACAGGCGATTTTGAAGTTGGGTATGCAATGGTAACTAAATATGACATCACCTGGCAGAAGGTATAACTGCAAACATTTACACAGACAGCAGGTATGCTTTTGGAGTAGTACATGATTTTGGAGTCTTATGGCAGAACAGAGGTTATCATGTCTACAGGCAAAACAATACAAAATGGCACATTGGTGCAAAATTTGTTAGAAACAATTTTACTCCCATAGGAAATAGCTATTATTAAATGTCCACACAGGACAGCCAGATAGTGTGTCACAAGGCAATTCATTTGCTGACCTTGCAGCCAAGGCTGTGGCAAAAGCCCCTGTTAACACACAGCTGCAAATGTTTTCCAGTGAGGGAGAGAAACCAGGCCCCCCCCCCCCCCTGACAGTACAAGACTGTCAGGCAGCAGCTTCTCCAAATGAGAAAGCTAAGTGGAACCAGGACAGCACATTTAGAGATGGTTTATTGTATGGCCCATCGGGCAATCCCTGTTTACCTCAATACCTGTTTCCCTATTATGCTAAGTTGACACATGGTCAAGACCACGTGTCAAAAGGAGGGATGGTAGCAGCAATCTCTCAGCACTGGAGTACTAGGGGCTTCTGAAATTACTCAAAGAATGTTTGTAATAAATGTGTTATCTGTGCTGTAAACAATCTTGGCCGGGGCCAGGTGGTCCAAAAGGCGCACATCCACCCCCTTCCGAGCCTTTTGAGCACCTCATGATAGACTACATAGAGCTAACAAAGTACTGTTTGGTAGTCATTGACATGTTCTCAAAATGGATCGAAGTTTTCCCAACAAGCAACGTGGACTCGTCTGCAGTTGCAAAAGCACTACTGACAGAAATCATCCCCAGGTGGGGGATCCCAAGGAAAATCTCCTCAGATAGGGGTACACATTTTGTTAACAATGCCTAGGATGACATGACATGATTTTTGGGTATTAACATGAAACTACATTGTGCCTACCACCCCCAGAGTGGAGGGGCGGTGGAGCGGGCAAATTAAAAGTAGACTAAGTAAAGTAATGGAGGAAACAAAGCTGGACTGGGTCCAGGCCTTACCCATTGTACTTACAGGAATGAGGGGTTTAACACACAGTTCTACAGGTCTCACCTTTTGAGGTCATCACAAAATGGCCTATGAGGACGGGATGCCACCCCCCAGGCATAACATTAGATGCCAATCTGACAGAAACACAAATGGTAAGTTACTGTGAACGGTTAACCAGAACTCTGAAGTCTGTACATCAACAGTTGAAAGCAGCCCTCCCTGAGCCAGCCAGTGGCCCACTGCACAAATTGGTACCAGGAGACTGGGTGGTGATTAAGGATTTCAGGAAGAAAGTGGCATCAGCCCAGGTGGAGAGGTCCGTTCCAGATAATCCTGACCACACCCACAGCCGTACGAGTTGAAGGACGTGCATCTTGGGTCCACGCCAGCCACTGCAAAAGGGCCTTACCAACTGAAGGAGGTATCTCAACCGACGCAGATGCTTGTTAGTTCTCAGGCGGTTTAACCCCTTTGCGTAGATGCATAGTGATAATGGTGCCGGCGTCAGCCAGTTGCTACTGCAGCCAAACTATTAGTGGAAATCACAAACTCTGTGTTTTACCTTTATTGGTAGACGATTCGTGACGATTTCTGCTGAATACAGAGTTTCTAAGTGTCTGTCGGGTAAGTGAGGACTAGGTAAAATGTGTATTTTCTGAATCCAGTGGTTCCAACAGACAATGCCCTTGTTAAAACGTTCAGCACTCTGAATACTGAACACAAGCGATATTGCGTGCTAGAACCCCTCACTTAACCTACATTCAAAATAAGCTTTACGTGATTTAATTTTATTATTATTATTAAAAATGACAATCATCAATTAAATCGCCGAATTCTTTGATAGGTAAGTCGAACAGTAACCTGGTGGATCAACCAACAAGCCAAAACAAAGTCTAAATCAGGTCTTGAGATTAAGTAATTTTATTAAATGAAAACATTCAATTAGAATAACGACTGGGAATCATACATTCACGAAGGAATGTAGGCTGACTACTTATAATTCACAAAAGTGAAGGCATTAAACCAGACATTAATTAGGAAATACCAGTAAAGAGAGCGATAAGCCAAAAATTGCCAAATTATTTACCCTCCAGCTGAACAGTAACAAAAGGAAACCCCCGAGGAACCAAAAAGAATGACTTCTTCACCAACAAACTCCAAACTTGACTAACTTCTTTTTCTGCGGTACACTCATAAAATACCTCCACAGGAAGACCATCCCTGTCCTGATTGGGTTAAGGTATGGGGGAGGGGGGGGAGAGGGGTCATTTATGACAAAGACTGGCTTATCTTTGATGTTGGAGGGTGAGAGTGAGAGAGTGACAGAGATAGAGAGAAGGGGGGGAAATATTAGATATCCTACATGTCACTATTTCCCCGTAGCAAGTCCATTTAACAAGCAACCCCCCACCTGGTCTATACCTACCCATGTATGACATAGTGGACAATAGCTTCTATGTTTGAGTTCATAAATATATTTATTCATCATATAAAATTAGAATTCCGTCATAGCAACAAGATAAACCCAACAATAGCCTGATCGTATTCCAGAAAAGCAGTGAAAAGCCCTGCTCACTGAAATGCTAAATAAATTGTGAAAGTATTGTCTCATTCTACCATGTATTCTACTAGCAATATATGCTACTAAATATGAAATAAATATACAATCCTACCATTAGTTTACACATCGAGATGTTCCTTTCAAAATTCAGTGGTCATTTATTTTCTGGTACAATCGGTTTGAGAAATATACAACACTTTATACCTCTATTACACTATCTGAAATGTCAACACATAATATCCCCATGCCCTGCAAGCCTGTCTCATTCATTACAGTTCATTCTGGTTCAGTCTGCTTTTTTATCCAATAGAGTACATTATAACCTTAGCAACGGTATATGCTAGGGGTGTCACGATTCTCCAAATCCGTGATTCGATTTGACTTTCGATTTTAAGGTCACGATTCGATTCGATTTTTTTTCAGCACGATTTTTTTTTCCAGCACTATAGTCTAGCTAATGGCTATGCCATTGTTAGACTATCGAGTCTTGATTTGTAAAGAAAAATACTTGTTTCTCAATAAGTAACTTTTATTTGAATAATAACAATTATAAATAATAACAAAAATATGAGAATATTTAAACACACCTAAACAGTTA
Organism: Synaphobranchus kaupii; assembly: GCA_029718625.1. Classification (NCBI taxonomy): domain Eukaryota; kingdom Metazoa; phylum Chordata; class Actinopteri; order Anguilliformes; family Synaphobranchidae; genus Synaphobranchus; species Synaphobranchus kaupii. The sequence continues at coordinate 27,750,739 of CM056387.1, forward strand.
AGAGCTTTATCAAAACTAGACTCTAGAATAAACAGTTGAACATTTACCACGCTATTAACAATTTACACATTGGTTTTATGCCCTGACAACGGTCATTTACATTTTCAAATTCTTCTTTAAAAAGATGAGCGTGTTCACATTCTTTGAACAGTTTAACAAACTAATATCTGAAATAATAAACAGTTGAACATGTACCACGCTATTAACTATTTACACGTTTTTTTTCATGCCCTGACAACTGTCATTTGGGTTGTCATTTGAGTTGCCTGTGTCAATGTTTTTTTCCCAGTCAAATCTATTTCTTTGTGATGCCTGCGAATGTGTCCTGCCATATTTGACGTGTTGCCTGAGGTGGTGTATGGTACTCGCGTGTAGCATAGCCGACAAACTGTCGTTTTTTTGTCAATGACGCTTTCGTTGTTTATATAACTCACGGGGAAGGCAAAATGTTGCCACACCGGTGACTTGAGGGAAGCAGGAGGATTTTCCAGTTCTGTTTCTCCATCTCCGACTCCAGCAGTGGCCATGGTGTGTCGAAAAGTAATGCAGGCTACCGGTAAGCTAACGTTAACTAGCAGCTGTGTCTTCTTTGAAATATCGTTGTTTTTTTTTCTTCGGACGCACGCCTGCGTGGACGAACAAAATGCAGTGGAAGGCGTCAAGTTTCGTTTTGTCGGAAACGCTTACATTAGAGATGGCCAAGTAGTACTTTTTTTTACATTTTACCCATCACATGAAAGGCTAAGAAGAGCGTGCGGGGGGCGGGGGTGGAGAGAAAAAAAAAACTTGGAGAATCGTGAACCAGCTTGTGATTTCAAAGTTCGGAATCGAACGCTCATTTCGATCGATTTTCGATTTCGAATCGGTATCGTGACACCCCTAGTATATGCCATGTCTTTCTGGGTGCTTTGAACAATTTACTACAGCCCAGCGTAACGGCAGTTTTCGTTTTAACGGTCTGGTATTACGCAAGCTCTATAGAAAACGCATTAGGGAGGGGAGTTTCCCTTTCCCGATATGTAAGTATTTTTGCGTCTAAAATACCGTTGGTCTTGCTGGCTACATATGTGCGTTTGTGTTTCCACTCGAGCACTGTCTTTCCAATATGTTTGATAGCCCTATTGTTATTTTCGCATTTTGAGTGCATTTCACATACTGTAGTGCAATTGTTCAATTTATTTTTGATGTAGGCAACCAATGTTCATTGAAGATAGAACATTTGGCAGCATTTTGCAGATGGTGGAATACTATTTTATGTTCATGTTATCGTACATAACATAGGCTATGGTGTATATAATATAATTGTCACTTAGGGCATGACAAATGCTCATTCCAATTTACTGTGTGCTGATATGTGGTAGATTAAGGTAAAATTTTCCTTGGAGTCATTATGAATAGGAACATTAAAAAAAATTTAAAAACTACAGAAAAATGCAATCCCAGGACAAAAGCATACATACTGTAGAGTACAGGGAAAGGTGATGTTTTATCGCGGTACAAGAGTGAATGATTAGACAACATATTTAGTACATTGTGATATCAATGTTTTTATCTTCAGCCATCAGAAGGAGCAAATGTATATGCTTTATAATGGACAAACAAATTTTATTCATTTTCTGACATGTTTTGCATAGGGGTTTTGGACCCATAGATATCTACCCCCCTATACTGATGAAAATATAGTCATTTCCACTTGAAAATTATGCAAAAGTGAGTTTTATGAGCCAAAACTGTTGATTTGTAGTTAAATATATCATAATTGTTTTTATTTAGAGCGGTGCACAATTCAGCCATTTGGATAGATTTGGAGACACTAATGGACAACAGGGTACACTGCCTATATTTTGCATCATAGACCTTTAGTATTTTGCAAAACTTGTGGACATGGAGTTTATGATCCAGGAAATGTATATATATTACCGATTTCACTTATGTACATTGAGGACAAAATTATTAGCCCCCCTATGAAATTTGAAGTTTCTTCAAGATTTTCCCAAGTACTTTTTTAACAGAGCAAGGAATTTTCAACATAGCATTTCTGAACATACTAGTTTTCTTTAGAAGGCACAAATTATTTATATTTGCACAACAAAACAGAATTATTTAAGAAAATACTAAAATGACTTTAATTTAACTTCACAGGTGATGTGCTTAAAGGTGATCAGGTGAATCAGGTGATTTCACTCAACAATTAAGTTAAAACATGGTATAAAAGCCTCAGTATGGGTCATTGAGCTGTCAGTTGAGAAAGCACCATGCCGAAAACTAAAGAAATCAGTTTGGACTTGAGAAAAAGCTATCCAAGCGTTTCCAAGTGTCAAGAACTGGAGTGAGAAGTGTCATCCAGAAATTCAAAGACAGCCACACAGTACAGAACAAGCCTGGCAGAGGTAGGAAGCGAAAGATTTCAAAGACCCTGGAAAGAAAACTAGTGAGAGATGTGTCTAAAGACCCCAGAACAACTGCCAAGACACTGGTGAATGACTTGGCCACATCAGGAATCGTAGTCTCTAAGAAGACAATCACTAGAGCTCTGCACAGGAATGGACTGCGAGGTTGCAGACCAAGAAAAACTCCACTTTTGAAGAAGAGACACCTTCAAGCCAGACTTAAGTATGCTCAGGACAACCTGGAGAAAGATTATGCATACTGGAAGCGTGTCCTATGGTCTTATGAGACTAAACTAGAGCTCTTTGGCCATAGAGACACTGCTTATGTTTGGAGAAAAAAGGGAGAGGCATATAACCCAAAGAACACCGTCCCCACAGTGAAACACGGTGGTGGGAGTATTATGCTGTGGGGATGCTTCAGTGCATGTGGAACTGGAAATCTTTTCAAGGTGGAAGGAATCATGAACAAAGAAAGATATGTGGAGATTTTGAAAGAAAACCTTAAGCAGTCAGCAGTAAAACTGGGTCTGGGTCGTCGCTTCATCTTTCAACATGACAACGATCCAAAACACGTCTCTCTTGGTGAAGAACTATCTCCAGAAGACCAAAGTGAATGTAATTGAGTGGCCTGCACAAAGCCCTGACTTAAATCCCATTGAAAATATGTGGGGTGACCTAAAGAAGAACGTCCATGCCAGAAGGCCATCAAATCTGGAGGAGCTTGAGAGATTTGCCAAAGAAGAATGGGCTGGGATTCCTCAAAAGAAGTGTCAGAGACTTGTTGAAAACTACAACAAACGACTGCAGGCTGTTATCCAGCAAAAAGGATACACAATTGACTATTAGGATTCGGGGGGCTAATAATTTTGACCCTGGTAGTTTTTGTTTTTTGTGGAATATTTTCATTTCTGTGTGCAAACTAAAATAATGTAAGCATCCAAAATAAAACTAGGATGTCTAAAAAAGCTGTGTTAAAAATGTGTTGCTCTGTTTAAAAGCACTTGGGAAATACTTTTAAAACAATGACATTTTTGTAGGGGGGCTAATAATTTTGTCCTCAACTGTAGCTCTCAGTGTTTTGTTGCAAACTAAAGAAAAACATTGAAGTTTCTTTGCATTTATGGCACTTTATTTTGACTTAAATTATGAAAATAAACAAATCTGTATTGTATTTGTGTTGTAAATGATACACCTGTCTTGTTTCATTTAAGCCATTTACCAAGTTTATGTGGTGCTCACACCTGGAGTTATAAAGCCTTAAACAGAGCACCCCCTAAATAGGTGAGAATTGACCAAATTTGCCATCTGCGCCAAGGGGTTAAAAACCCACAGAGAACCACCTCACTGCACTATGACCCTGGTGTTCTACGTGAATGCCTCAGGAGAAAGAAGATGAGGGCCGATGCGCAAACTGGGCGGTGGGGTCACCACTGGGATGTGTTTGGCAATACTGAAAATGCTGATAGTACTGCCCATCTTGCACATACACCACAAGCCCCCGTCTAGCACACCAAACACATGCACGGAGACACCCCGTCCCCTGACCAGTCACGCACGAGAGAGATAGTATGTGCATGAGGGCAGCGAAGGCTGGGTTCTGTCACGATTCCAGCTGTCATGTCATGTTTTATGTTTCATTTCTGTCTTTGTTAGATTTCTTGTAAATGTCACGTATTATGTTTAGTCTAGTCACGCCACGTTTTATGTTTAATTCTTGTTACGTTTCATTTTCATGTCATGTCATGTTTCTTGTTTGATTATTGTTACGATTTATTTTCTAGTCTTGTCATGTCACGTTTTATATTTGATTCATGTTACGTTTTCCGTTCATTGTTTTGCATACACATTTCCGTGTTTTTCCGCAGCCTTGCGATCATGCTTTCTCTATCTCTCTTGCTGTCGCTCACGCTTCCCTAATTGTTTCATTCTCCCGTGTCTAGTTTACTAATCTACTAGCGTTAGATCAGGATTGGGTAATACTAACTCTCTAACCATGTGTTCATGTTTACCTTACGTTTCTCGTGCATGTCATTTACTAATTTACTAACGCTAGGTCAGGATAGGTTTATTACTAACAATTACTAATTATCTTGTTACCTTGTCAGCCCTCCACACCTGATTTCCATTCGCATGCTGCTCTCAAGCTAAGTTTCTGCACCTGTCTACACCTGCATATAATGCAAAATAGTTGCCTCCTGTTTGTCAGTGCACTTTTGAGCGGTTTTCCAAGCCTGCCTTTTGTTACGATCCAAGCCTGTTTATTGACCATTGTTACTGACCTCTGTTTTGTTTACCACTGCCTGCCTTTACCACGAGTTTTTGCCTGCTGTCTTTTGTACTTTTGCCCTGCGGAGTGGACTTCGGTCTTGACTCTTGCATTGCCTTCGACACCGAGCCTGCCTACCGTCTGCCTGTACTTCTGCCCCGCTGACAGCTACTCTGGTTGCTGGACTTTTGCATGGTGTACCGATTCTGAGACTGCCTTCTCCCTCGGTAGTGTACATTGGTTTCGGCTGGATTTTTTGTGTATGAACTTTGCTTGTTTTTTGACCACGCTCATTGGACATTCCTTCATTAAAAGCCCTCACGGGACTTTAACTGCAACCACTGCTTCTGAGTCGTGCATTTCGGGTCCTACCCTCACGCATCCGTCTCAGGTCCGTCACTAAGCCACAAACCTCTGGTGGAGATATGCCAACTACACTGCAAAACAACTCAGTAATGACTCATGTTATGTTTGTGCATTTATTCCACACACATCTAGCACACCACCGATGCGTGTAATGCCCGTAAACATTAACAAATCATTTTGCCTGCAGGCCCTGTCTATCCACCTGGGAGAAGGGCTGCGGTGGGGCGGGGCGGATTTCTCACAGCCTGGCCCATTTGTAATCCCACACACACTTGAGTCCTATGTGGTTGGAAATGGTAGCCAGGATATTAGACAGCTGCACAAAGAACAATGTATAAGGTACGTTAACAGCTGGTGTAGACATGTGAATGAAACTGCGTGCAGGAACTTTTTGCGGAACAACAGCTGTTCTGCAAGTATTAATGCCCGTAGGAAGGCTTGTAAGAAAGTGTACCAAAACCTTGGAACATCACTCAGTTTGCAAACTGCTCAGGTATAGTGCCCCCCAGTGTTGTGCAAGTTCACACTTCACAAGAGCTAGCTCAAAGTTCAGTTCACACATTAAAATGAACTAGTTCACGTTCATAGTTCACAATTTTTAATTTTGAACTAAGTTCACAGTCCCAAAAAATGAACTAGTTCATGTTCATTTCTTCGTTTTTTTGTTTTTTTTAATGAGCTGCTCTGATCTAACAATATCGCACGCATTTTTGTGAATTAGATAATCACCCCAGCTCATTCCAAAGTGATTATTACTACTACTGCTAACGGTTAAAAGATGTACCTACAGTCGCCTACTACCCAACTCTCGTCAGCACGAAATCAACTCGACAGAGCCCTGAGCTCAGGGAGCATGAACAGAAAACATTGAGCATAGGTTATTAAAAATGAGCATCAATCAGGTGATTTGGGTCTGAATAAAATATCAAAGCTAGTTTACTAACTTAATTTGCTACCAGCTGGACTCTGCTGTCTGAAATGGCTTCACATGCCTCCGGGCTGGGGTGGTGTGTGCACCCTAGCAGAGTTGAGTGACAACACGTTTATAATCCCCAGTACAGGGCCCTCACAACAGCACTAACAGCCCGTAGACTGACGGCCCTGCAGAATAGAATGGTCTTAGATCAAGTTACTGCTGAACAGGGAGGTGTGTGTGTGTGTGTGTGTGTGTGTGTGTGTGTGTGTGTGTGTGTGTGTGTGTGTGTGTGTGTGTGTGTGTGTGTGTGTGTGTGTGTGTGTGTGTGTGTGTGTGTGTGTGTGTGTGTGTGTAAGGGTCGGAGAAGCATCCTGGACGTTTATTCCTGATAATAGTGGGGATGTTGCGAAACATGACAAAATTGCACGATAACCTAATCGAGCAGAAAGTCAACGCTGAAAATGACTGGTTTTTCGGTTGGCAGAAAACTCATGCGCATATTTCTCCCTGTAGCAATCGATTTCCTTGTACTCTTACTTTTCTGCACCTGTATAGTCCCCTGCTTATGAGCCATGATCACCCTGAATGGTTACAAGTCTCCTCCCGATATGTGCATTTGAATGAGCGGGACCTCAAAGGCCCTGCTCAAGACCCGAATATATTGCCTTGCACGCTCTCCCAGATGACACATGGTCCCGAACCTCGGAATCAGACCAAACGTGAGGTTATGTACTATGTTCGGCGTGCCCATATGCTGGCTAACATTCCAGGCCCACAAACTGTAAGCATTATGTATATGAAACTGATAATGTAGCAAGTCAAGCCCGGCCAGTGGGAAACTACTGAGCTGAGTCCTACTTGTTAGTCGCGTCTTATCGCGAGGCAAGGCCTTGTGAGGGAGCGTGGCGATAAGGAGATGCCCTGCTTGTGTGTTAAGATATATATATTGTGTGCTTCCTCTGAGAAATCAGAGAGCTAGGTAAGAGCTTTCTCATTCTTTGTTTCTGCTTGCAAGAGAAATAAACTTGAACTTGTCTTTGCCGTGGAATTGTTTTGTGCAGTCGATGCTCAACCCTGGTATAAGGGAATTTCCCTTACAGCTGCAATCAACACCTCCCTTAACGATAATACGCAGCTAACCCCATGTTAGTACAGTACTCTCCAAACCCATTTTAATACACAGCTGCATACTAAAACCTGAAGGCATGCTGCACCAACCCAATAACTTCATTAAAAAATTTTAAATATAGAAACATAAAATGTGAGAGAATATGGACTAAAAATATGGAAGCAATATAAGTTACTGATGAAAGACAATAATATATATAAAAGTAACATAACATTATAATAAATACAATGATCAAAACTTAGGCAAAAGCCATAGTAAAAAAGAGAAAGTCTTAAAATTAGATAAAAATTATGCACTGTGGTAAGGAGTTCCACAATTCTGAATACGATAAAAACAGAAAGCAGCATCCCCTCTGCGTTTAAGTTTAACAGGAGTAATAAACGACTATTACGTACAGGGCAGAGTGCTCACTAAGGATGATAAATCTGTAAATCATTAATGCATTCAGTTGCTCAACCATTAAGCGCTTTAAATGTCAATACGAGAACCATAAAATCAGTTCTAAAAGACATGGGTGGTTATTGCAGAGAAGCTAGAACAGGGGTGATGTGGATACGTTTCTTAATACCTGTTAGTAGGTAAGCAGCTGCATTATGAATAAGCTGAAGCCAGTCGATTTGTTTTTTAAGGACACCAATAAACAGTGCATTACAGTAGGCTAGTCTGCTTGTAATAAATGCATGTACTAGCTTTTCTGCATTGGGAGCAGACAATGGTGGGCTTACTTTCCTATGGTTCTCACATTTCTGCAAAATGCAACTTTAGTAACATTGTTGTGATGTGACACAAAGAGCCAAAAATCGATCTTAGCACTTGGTCTATTTGGTCTTAGCGCATTTAGGGCGTGTCCCAGTCCACTTTTGCTAGTTAGACGGCGGGTTATTTGAGCACTAAGGGCCGGATTGAGAGATGGCCAACTTAAGTCATGCGCTTAAGTTCCTCCTCTGCATGGATTTAACGCGGGATGAGATACGCCGTATTCTAACTGCGCTACGCGGGTGCATTTCTAAAAATATGGATGGCACAGGGCATGATATACTAATGATCTGTTTCTTGTACCTGCCTCCTGGGTTGCCAGCTTTCTATGAAAAAAATGTGCGTGGGGCTATACGTTCTCAACATGTCAGTGACATTGCCTTTAATAACTGCATTTGCCCTTGTAAAATCCTGCATCGTAGTTGCTCTTACGTGATGGGGAAGGCAGTGAACGTATTAATCCATCGCATTGATAAAATGATCATAGCTCCTATTGATGACTTGGATATACCCATCACTCAATCAAAATAAATAATTGCTGGACAGTGGTTGCACACAATATTATTAAGGGAACAAATAAATGGATTTACTGAAAAAAAAAGAATTTAAAAATAAAATATTTTTTTTTACGATTTACCTAATAAAGTCGTGGTGCAACACAATAGCCTATATGCGACGTCTTCAACTTAATTTCAACAATAATTTTGGAGAAGCTGTGCTGATACAAATCGTCTCTCTCTGTCAAAGTGAATATCAATTAATCCATCTAATATTGGTCTGGTATGATATACCAAATGGTCAATTGTAGCCTACTTTTACATATTTTTCTTTTATATTTTTCTTTGATAATTGTAAGTAGGCTAGGCAAAGGAAAATAAGACCAATATTATTTTCAAAGAACATGCACTCTAATTCTAATATCCATTTTTGTGAAAGATGCTGCATTTTTCATAATCATCTATTGGTGGCGCTAGACATAAACTACCTTTTTTTCCGAACAAAGTTACCAGAATATAGCTTCCGTCTCACCTTAGAAAACACCAAATTAGCCTGCTTGTTCAACAAATTTTGTTTGATTATACAATGAAGCATTGTCAAACAACAATTCCATGAGGCTGTTCTCATGGAGTTCTCAAAGTTCAAGCTTCACCCGAAGTTCATTATGTGCATTCAAATATTGATTAATAACATAAATACTGTTATTTTGTCTTAATAATGACACTAAATACAATAAATGTCTAATTAGACTCTTAGGGCCCTATCTTACACCCGGCACAAAGTGGCGCAAACCCAAACGCAAGTGTCTTTGCTATCTTACACCCGGCGCTAGGTTCATTATAACGGCTAACGCTTACGTCCTTTAACTACCATGTATTCTTGCACCCGTTGCAAGTGAACTGGTCGTGTTGGTCTTAAGATGAGGAGTGGCCAGGATTATTTTTGGCGTATTGCTATCTTGAGCCAGCAGAAAGTGCTTGCGCTAGAACCACCACAAACCTGGTCTAAAGTCATGTCGCAGTTGTTTACATGTTATTTTAACGGCGCATATAAGTGCGTCTACATAGGTGTGTGCACAAGGCGCGTACCCTCCTGTCTGTTACACACAGGGGCGCACACAAGCATGACTAAAATATCTAGATCACAATGTGAAATATTATCATTGTGTAGGCTATATCAAAAATGCATAATAATAAAAGGTTCCATAGGTCCACATACCTTTCCCTCAGCGACAATTGCTCTCAGCTCACTCCATCAACATCCAGACGATGTGCAATGGTACGGCACAATGGCTATCCGTTAAAAAGGAGTTGATAACACCTATATCAAGCCTAATGCGCAAATTGTCATTTGCACCTAATGCGTGAATTGTCATTCAATGGAAAACTCGCGCACTGCAATAGATGGACATTTGAGTTCTGAAAATGCGCTTCAGATGTCATTACAATACAGCTTTATCTAGGAATACAGCTTGTAAGTAAATAGAATGGTTTGTGACTGAAAAAAGTTCAAAACCTTGTCCAGTGAATATTGCTTTTATTGTTTTTCCAATAGCCTATGCTACAGGCTCGCTGTGCATAAGGTTTTTTTCGATAGCCTATGGTGAAAAAACGTTAACTGAATTGTAACCTTAGCTATTCTTCGTCCTTTATATTTTTTTAATTACAGTGACAAGGTTTCCATACCCTCAGCTTATTAAAACCCTGCTGATTTCACCTATTATTCCATAACTGAACAAAAGATTTTAAAGAGAACTAAGCGTCTAATTAGAAACGAAATTTGCAGCAGATCACACAATTAACTCTATAGGCTTTGGCCCCCTAGTGGTGGGACGCATGCGGTCCAATTTTTTATAGTGTTCATATTTCTCTTAAATTCTAAATTATAACGTTAATAAAACACGGAACTTTCGACGCAAAATTGTTAAAAACAGTCACAGCCTGCGAACACATTCGTTTATATGCTTATCAGCTCTCAGGTTACACTACAGAGCCATAAAGCAGCAGGGTGCTAATAGCCCAACCCACTTTTTTTATTTGTTTACAGCCTTCACCTCGCCGCAATCACAGGCAATAAAATGCGTATCACAAAAGCTCTTGGTACCATTTCAACACGCTGAAAAATCAAGATCCGATTCAGGAACAATTGTATATTATTGAAAAGTTGTATAAATAAACATTAGGTGTTTTTTTCCCGTGCTCACTTCAGTATGCATACAACCGATATACTTCCGGTTTTATATAAATACATTTTATTTTCTACAAATTCTCTTGATAAACATGTTTAAGCAACCAAATACGATACCTGGTTATGCAGTTATAACCCTTTTCTGAAGAATCCTCAACGTTTTTTCGTAACCCATTTATCCATTATCCAGGAAAGTCTCAATTTCCACAGTGCGTACCCTTCGCTTTTGCGTTTGTACTACGTTACTACCGTTGCGTAAAAGCATTACTAGACTGCTACAGGAATGATCTAACGTAAAACACGTAGATTATCTTCTACGGGGGTTCCTGCCCTTTCAAACGAAGCAAAATATGTCATATTCAAGCGACTGTGAACGGCGCTGTATCCACGCGTAAAGACAGCCCATAGGGCAATCGGTTGTGCGCTCCTGACTGTCGACAGCATCATATGACGCCTGTGGCCATTTTGACTGAGTTTATCCTGGAAGGGATGGGCTGGATTGCTGTTACAATTACGTTTTCAGTCTATCCCGATGTATTTAGCAATGTGTAGCTTTTTTTGTGAGCTGAAAAAACGTCACAGACCAGTCTTTCTCTGTACGCAGACACGGGCAGCTGTATGATGCAATTGCGCTGGTGATGTCTTTGCTGCTTCAAAGTTTACGATTATTTTATACATTTATACGCGAACGTGGCAATCAACGGTGGAAAGAAGAGCGCTTATTTCACGGTTGCTCAGGTTTTGGAGGTGAAGAAGTGTCCCAGAGGCGAAGAAGTCTGTGTTCTGGCAGAGCAATGACTCTGGCATGGACCCGTGCCTGGACATGTAAGTGTTTTTAAAAATATATAATACAAATTATTATTATTATTATTATTATTGTTATTATTATCATCATAATTATCAACAGTATGGAGCGCTATTATCTAGAGTATTTTTAGTTTGGTGATAAATGGATTCTCGCAGGAGTTCGCTAGTTAGCTTCTATGGCGTCACAGGCTAAGGAGCGCCTGCTCTGTTTGTTTTCTAGCGTTCATTCGCAGTTTCTTTGTGCAGCAACCAACACAAGGGCTAGTTGTTGAATTTACGCATGAAACGACATCCATTCTCAGTACTTTATTTCACGGTTCAGTCAAGACATTACAGTATTATAATAATGTAATTTAGTTCGTGCAAGCTGACAAACGAATTCATAAATCCTAGTTAGCTACGATTGCTAATTATGTTGGAGCTAATATCAGACGTACTGTGGATGTAAGATTTTTTAATGTATATACGTATATATAATATATATATATATGTGTGTGTGTGTGTGTGTGTGTGTGTGTATATATATATATATATATATATATATTTTTTTTTTTATAAAATAAAAATTTTTTTCCACTTAATTGTAATACTTGCCATATGTCTTTTTGAGATAATTTGTGTTCTCATTTTTTAGTGATTCTACTTAGTAATGTACTTGAATCTGTCTTTTTCAGGGAGGACAGTGAAGACACCCCTCCCCCACCTAACACCTCTGTCGTAGGAGGTGGTAACAGACAGGTTTGCCAAATAGTGATGTATAATTCATTACTTTTGCTGTAAAAAGTCAAGTTGAAGGCTTGTTATAGATAAACCTGTTATTCTGCTGGCTTATGGGGCTCTGGTAAATCTAACTTTGAAGTACAGTGCCATTTTAAATGTAAGGCAGATTGGTTGGATAACATTAGGGTAAGTAATCCTTTTCGGAGAGGTATTTGGGCACTTTTGGGCACGCTTTGTAAGAGAATACCCTCATACACATAAACACAAAACATGTGTAGGTTAATTTTCTTCACATTCTGTATTACAAAAAATGTTTTAAAAGAAAAATAAAGTTTTCTGATGATTGACATGCCTAGACAGAAAGATATGCACATGTTTTATATTTGGCGACGTTTGGAAACGTTTCGGGACACCCGGGCCCCGTTTTGGTAAAAATACCAATGCATAAGGAAAGCCTGTAGATATCTTTACCAAATTCTAAACCCAAGTGGACAACATATCAGTGCACTAGTGTAAGGAAGTCTGGCTTGCTCCAGTACTTTGAAGTTGAAATATTCAGTGCTAAACTGTAAAAACACAAGGCGTTTTGTACTTTTTTTTGTTTTTTTATGTGTATTATGTATAAACTGTATGTGACAATTTTTACATAAATTTATTCTGATGCAAATTTCTGAATGGTACAAGCCTCTTCTTTCATTGAAACTTTCAACCATGGATGTGCAGTGAATCGTTTTTGAGATATTGGCACTTAATTGACACTAGTAAAAACTAGGCGAAAATTGTATAAAATAGGCCAAAGTAAATAGGGTTAATTTAGAATTAATTTTAATGCCATTATCTGCATGTGCGCTTTACAGGAGCAGGTCTGTTTCCCTTGCTGTAAATCGCACTTTTCACAGTCTTCTTGGGAAAGTGGATCGTTTTAAAGCATTACACTACCAGTAAAACAGGTTGGTCACATTTCCATAAGCAGGACATTATAAAACAAGTGAAAATATGCTGAACCTATGGGTTGCCAACCTGACAGATTTATTGTATTTAGTGCCATCATTAAGGCAAAATAATGTTATTTATGTTATTAATCAAAATTAGGTAGCCTAATGAACTTCGGATGAAGCTTGAACATGAGTTCATTGCATAATCAAACAAAATTTGTTAAACAAGCAGGCTAATTTGGCGTTTTCTAAGGTGAGACGGAAGCAATTAGTCGCTTATTCTCAGCTGTTGCAGGTGCTTTTAACAAAATTTAAACGCATATATTTTGTAAACAGCACTGTCAGGAATTACCGGGAACTCTGAATAAATGGTTAGCCCGGGAATAATGGTTAACGCAAATAATGTTGATCATAGCCTACTATTGATCCATATAGCCTATTCCTTGATCGCACTAAACACGCACGAGCATGTCTGTTTCGCCATCATAAGCAATCCGCCAAGGTGGAAAAGCAGGCTTGTAAAGGGAATGGTATATGACATTTTGATTGGTTTATTGCATGTCACGTCCAAGACACACCTATAATTAATGAAGAGACTAGGTTCAGCCCATTTGGACGTTGCGCCGTGCTTAGCACCCAAAAAACACGCCGTTAAAATAGCAAAAGTGAACTTGGACATGCCCTAAATGGACTTGCGCTTAGACCAAGCGCCAAGATCGCCAAGATAGAGCCCTTAGTTCTCTTTAAAATCATTTTGTTCAGTTATGGAATAACAGGTGAAATCAGCAGGGTTTTAATAAGATGACAGTCTGGAAACCTGGTCACTGTAATTAAAAAAATCTGAAGGATGAAGAATAAGGTTAAAATTCAGTAAAAATGGTAATTTCAATTAATCTCTTTTTTAACCGTAGGCTTTCGAAAAAAACCTTATGCACAGTGAATCCCGGGAACTGTAGCCTATAGGCTATTTGAAAAACAATAAATGCAATATTCACTGGACAAGGTTTTGAACTTTTTTCAGTCAAAACCATTCTATTTACTTACTGTAGGCCTAGATGAAGAGAGCTGTATTATAATGACATCTGAAACGCATTTTCAGAACTCCGTCTATTGCAGTACGCAAGTTTGTCCATTGAATGACATGACAATTCACACATTAGGTGTAAATGAAAATTCGCGCATTAGACTTGATATAGGTGTTATCAACAAAGTTTTTAACCTCTTGCTGCGAACCAAGATGGCGCAGTGTTTTTAGCTTGTAGCGTAGCCCGCTACATTCCATTCAGCAAAGCACAATTCATTAGGTAACTGCTGCTGTTTATCTTTTTACTTTACAGTCTCTTTCATACAGTTTTTGGTTAGTTATGTCTAGGTTATTCAGGCATTTCTCCATGCAGCAGGTCCTAGCCTCAAGATGTTTTTGCGATATTGTCTCAGTGACACTGAGTGGTGTAAGGTAACACATTTTTTTGCTGGTATACCAGTGCGAATTCACTGTTATGTATAAAACGAATCCCTCTGAATTAAATGAATATAGCTAATATTAACTATATTGTAACAATGACAAGCTAGCCAGCAAAATTACACATCGCAACTGGCTATCTCTTTGTGTCTGAGACTAGCTGTTCCGAGTTTATTTTGAATGAAATGGCGTCTGAAGTGTTTTTTTAGTAGTTATTGTTCCACATGAGTAAATTGTTCTGTATGCAGTACAGCAGGCTGTGCAGGTAAACGAATGAGCAATTTATGCATGACGTTTTTGACGATTTCTTCCCTTGCGGTCGTTTCCCTCGGTAGCCACGCGAGGGCGCTGCCCTTTTAGTGGATGTTTGCTCCGCCCCGTCTTTATCGCGGAGCTTCTCTCACCATCCACACCTGTGCATGGTTACCTCAGAGCTACTTAAGCCCACGTTTCCTTCGTCCGGGGCTTCTGTATTGTTTTGCACTATTTTGTACTGTTCGGGTACTCAGTGTTTGTTGGGTGTGTGTTTTTTGTACCATTTTTGCTACTCGCCTTTTCTTACGCTTCTCTTTACTGAGGCAGGGCGTTTATTTTTTCGGGCTCTTCTTTACTCACTTAGCTCGTAGAAGTATAGGACAGCAGTTCTCTATTCTATTCGCCTTCTGATGGTTTCTCCGTACTGAGAGACCGGGCGTTCATGCTTCTACTTAGTTACTTAGCTCATAGAAGTATAGGACAGAAGTTCTTTGTTCTATTCGCCATTTGTTTGGTTTTTTCTTACTGAGAAACCTGGTGTTCATGCTTCTACTGTGTGTGACAGCGAGGCGGTTAGTAGCTTCGGTACTTTAGTTCCCTGTTTTGTCTCTCCTTCTCATGGACTACGTTTCCCCCTTATTGAGAGTCAGGGTGTTTATTCCGCTTTTTCATGTGTTGCGTGTTGCTCTGGGGCCGGTATATGTAAGGACTCGGAGACTGCTTTATTTCCGCTTTGTAGCGAGCAGTTCGCTCCGTTTAGAGCGAGGGAGTTATTTTCATGTATTGTTTCCTCCCTTTTATCCGCTCTAATTTCTGTCCCTTTGTTATTTTACCGCCTAGGCATTCGTTCTCGCATGCTTCCTTTTCCTTCCCTTAATTACGGGGTTTCCCGTCTCAGTGGCTCTTTCCAAGAGCTTTTAGAATCCCCTTGCTGCGTTTGGTCCCGCGAACCTCACACGTCACGTCCCCATTACAGATGTAACATGAGGGAGAGATAGGATGAGTTTGTTGTTGATTATTATGCAGGGGTTTAATTTATCTAGGAAACTGGTGGATATTTGATTTTATATCCCGTTTGCATATACCTGGACTCATTTCTGGCTAACAGGGCTCTGGTGGAATACAAGATTCACTGTGCTGCTACATGGGTTTGGAGAGCTTTTTGGGGACCATGGGTAGGCTAGTTAGTTGTGTAATATGAAACACACCAAAAACCATCTAAAAATTAAAGGGATAGTTTTTTTTTTTGTTTTTTTTAATTTTGGACATAATGTCTCAATTATGACTTACCCATGATGTAGTTGATTGATGGAACCCATTTTCAGCTAATTCCATGCTGTCCTTTCTTTTGGACATACACACGTTGCTAATGCTAGCACAACTCTATGGCAACCGGTAGCATCCACTACCAAACGCACTTAAACACTCCACAGTGCACCCAAAGCAAAAAAAATATGACGACAGTCTATCGGGGTTATTTTGAGTGTTTATACCATCATTTTTTTAAGTCAAACTATCGTTGAATCCTTTACTTTGTGCTGACCTAATATTCTCTGTGGAAGTACTGCGGCGGAGCGAACGTGGCCATTGCAACTTGTTACTCTTCTTTGTTGTTGTAGTCGACCAGTGCCGGCACTACATTCGTAGGTAACGTAAAGTATCGCTCCCCCGATAGACTGTCGTCATATTTTATTTGCTTTGGTTGCACTGTGGAGTGTTTTTAAGTTTTAAAGTTTTAACTTTTTAAGTATTTCCCTAACGGTAGATATGGGCATTTTCAGGTGAGTAGCAATTTTTTTATAGCCATTTCCAGACTCATGAAGCTCAACACACTTTTCCCTCATTTGATTTGTGTGTTCTCTTTCCCATGTTGATGTATGAATAAGGGGTATGGACCAATGACGTGACGTGCAATTTTGATGTCCAAACCCCTTTATGAAATAAATATAAGGAAAATGTTTATAAAAAAACACATTTATTGAATCTATGAATCTCTGTTTATGAAATGATATGAAAATGTATTGAGGGTATTACAAAGTTTAAGAATTATTACACATTATAGTCACAAAATGTCATACTGGATAACTGTCCGGACCTCATGGTGAAATGCAAAAAAGCTACAAGTGTTAAAAATCAAATAAAACCTAAAATCTCTGCCACAGGCATTATTGTATGAATGTTGCCAATGATATATTTATATATTACAAAAAATATGACATCAAGTTGATTGTTATACTTTGGAGCATTCTGTCCCAAAACTGGCAGTCAGCCAATGTCATCCGGGATAACAAGCAATCTGAAGCAATTTTATGGGGCATTTTATTTTGACACGTTATCAGACAGGATATTACACAATCAGGAAGACCCTGAAGGACCCCCAAACAATGTTGAAAGGCTAGTAAGTCTCTTTTAAAATGTGTTTAATTGACCCATTTCGCTCACTGGTACACGATGTAGTAAAATCCTGTGTCATTTGGGATAACGCTGAAAAAACATAAATAATGCTGATTTTATGCAAATGTGTTTATTTAATGTGAATTTACACACTTGGAAGTTGAAGGTCAAGGTTGCAGATTTCTATAGGAAGCCAAAACAACTGCCTGATTCAAACTGAGGTTCAAACTGAGTTTTGTCATACCGGATAACAATTTTGTCATATAGGATAATAGTTATTACAGTATTTAACAATTACTTTGTTTTTATTTTATAGGGCTTTTATATTTTATATAATATTATTTTTATATTAAGTTTTTATATTCATAAAAAAGCATTACTTAGCTCTTTAGATATGTTTTCTAGATTTTTTTCAGTTTCGTATAAGAGGATACATGCAATTTTTTCCCCCCCCAATTTTTTTCCCCATTTTCTCCCAATTTGGTAGCCAATTGGACCCTGTGTAACTCAATTCCCCCATGTAGCAACCACAAGAGAACCACCACTACAACCCCTTCGTCCGGTAGTAGGATAGAGGGCGCCACGTCCTCTTCAGGGCACGACTCCTTGAGCTCCTAACCGTGAGTCCGGCTCTCCCAAGGCTGTCTTATGTGCGACGATTCTCTCCGAGTCCCTCCCCCCACCCCGGGAGCGGCCGCCAATTGCCACACCCTCAAGGCACCGGCCATACTCGGATTTGGCAGGACCGGGGATTGAACCCCTGATCCTCGGGGCGCAACCACTGACACCGCGGCGCACGATACATACTATTTTGCTATGTCACATGCAATGCTCATTCAATATAGTCAAATCAAAAAAATAAACAATAAACTTTTGTTTTCATATTATTATTTTTTATATTACTCAACTTAAGTTGAGTTGTTCAATGACATGATTTTGTGAATTTGTTTCTCAAAGAAATGATGTTGAGGGACTATGATCTTCGATAAAATGATTCAAGGTACTTTTCAATAGTGAATTGAACCTGAAGTTGTGCTGTTTTGATATTCATAAATCAGAAAAAAAACTTTTAACTTGTGTAAAAATGACAATTCATGTGGAAAATCATAAGGTGTCATACAGAGTAACAATTTCTGTCAGACGGGATAACGTAGATTTTCCCTTAAAACGCATGATTAAATTTTATGGAGTTGACAAAACAATAATAGTATGATGCCTAGTACTGTAAAAGATTTTCAGACATTTTGCAGCTTAAATCACATTGCAGCGTTAAAATGTGAGTAAAGAACTTGAACAAGTAGGGTCACGTCTAAAGCAAACACATTATAATGAGAAAAAATAATTGTGCAAGTTTTATTTTCTGAGCTCTAAATATTGGTTACTGCCTCACTTTATATATTCATTAAGTATTATTGATTTAAAAAGTTTTAATATAATATTTTGAAAATTCATTAACGTTATCCCGTATGACATTTTGACTGGTGTTGTCAAATGATTATCAATTAAAACACTTAAAATACAATGTTTGAAAATAAGATTTTAGTAATTAGTAAATAACATCCTCATAAAGGCAAAAACTACTTTGATGTGCAGTTTTAACCTATTTAAATTTTTGGTCAATTGAAAACCTTATTTGTCACTGGGCCGTATATGGCCTCTTTGTAACCTCGTATTTATACCTCAGTGAAACAGGAAGTCATGGATTACTGCTTGAAAGTTCCAAAAACGTTCCTCTGATCAATTTTAAAAAGTAAAATATAAATGGAAAAAATGCTTCAGTTACATTTTGTTCATAAGAATTTCTAGGGGTGCCAATAATTGTGGCACACGTGGTTTTCTTAAAAATAATTATTTCTTGATGAGGGATTTTATTTCTCTCAAAATAAATTTACTTCAATTAAAGGTTGGATTTTTCTCATTTTTTCAGTGAGAGATTAAGATAATTCACCAAAAGGTGAATTTTTTATAACCCTTTGTACACATCTTTACCAGGGGTGCCAATAATTGTGGAGGGCACTGTATGTGATCTGACCTATGGATCCATTTTATTATTATGCATTTTTTTATATAGCCTACACAATAATAATATTTCACATTGTAATCTTGATATTTTTAGTCATGCTTGTGCGCACCCCTGTGTGTAACAGACAGGAGGGTGTACGCGCATTGTGCATACGCCTACGTAGATGCACTTATATGCGCCATTAAAATAACATGTAAACAACTGCGACATGACTTTAGTCCAGGTTTGTGGTGGTTTTAGCGCAAGTGCTTTCTACTGGCTCAAGATAGCAATATGCCAAAAATAATCCTGGCCACACCTCATCTTAAGACTTACCTGTCCAGTTCACTTGCTATGGGCGCAAGATCACTTGGTATTTAAACGATGTGAGCGCTGGGCGCTATAATGACCCCGGCGCCAGGTGTAAGATAGCAAACACACTTGCGTTTTGGTTAGCGCCGCTTAATGTCGGGTGTAAGATAGGGCCCTTTCATTCTTTCAATAAAACAAATAGCCTATAATTTCATAGTATATCTAAAAATAAATGAGAAGTGTTTACTAGAAACATTTTAAATTCTATCTCTTTCGAGTGCTATGCAGTAGAGATGTATTCGTTTTGCCGGCCAAGGATATGCGTAAACAGCCAGCACCTTTCTCCAGTATCCTGTGTGTGAGATATTGGCTCTATCAGTGCAGAAGAATTACCGCAGAATTACGGAATACTTAATTGGCCTAATTTACATTTCTGTCAGGACAACTCACGTATTTAAATGGCATGTTTAATGAATGAATGTGCTGCATAATTATTTTAGTTTGGCGGTGAATGGATCTTCTTTAACTTTTTGCTTTCATGGAATAAATCGCCTTGTTTCCGGTTTCCGGTTTCCGGTTTTGTGAGTGACTGAGCTTTGCTACTGAGCTGTGCTGTAGAAAAGTTTGGTGGTGATCGTTTTGTGCTGGCAAATCTGTAAATTTGTGATTGTTCTTAAAAACAAAACAAAATATATTAGGCTACAAACTAACGTTAGGTAAGACGAATTCCCTGCTGAGCAGGCCGCTAAGGTTAGGTTAGGTTATGTAAAGCAAAACAAAGTTGCTACCGAGCTGGCCTCTACGGAACCAGCAGTATTGATCCTGAGTTGATCCTGCTTCCGACAAATTTTGTATATCTTTTAATACAAGGGTAAGCTATGGCTTCGTTTGACCCTTCAGTCTCTCCCATTCCTTGCTCGGTTTCTCCTTCCTCACCCTATTAGGCTATCTCTTGCCCGTTATGTGACATGTTTACTTATTCCTTCTCCGCCATTAGTGGGAACTTTAATTGTGATAAGTGTAAATTAAATACTAGGTTGACTGAGAAGATAGCCGATTTGGAATCTCGCATCCGTACCCTACATGAAATTTGAGAAAGCGGAAAGTTCATAGAATCCTTCTCGGTTTCGGGTGCTCCAGCTAGCCCATCCCCAACTAATGTTAGAACTCCGAAAATGCCTCCGCAGCAAGGTAACAGCAGGTGGATTACAGTTCGCGAACGTAGTCGTAAGCCCCCAGTACTCCACCAACCACCAATTCGGGTTTCAAATAGGTTTTCTCCCCTGAAATTGCGAGTCCAAAGACTGTAGTTCAGTGCATTCCTGGTGCTAGAGTGACCGACATAGAAGCAAGTTTAAAAATGCTGGCTAAAGCTAATCCTAAATTTTTTAGCATTGTTATTCACGTCGGCGCAAATGATGTCCAGTTGAAGCAATCGGAGATAACAAAAAGTAATTTTGAATCGGCATGTGAAGTAGCAAAACGGTTGTCTAACACTGTTATTTGCTCTGGCCCCATTCCTTCTAGGCGTGGTGATGAAATTTATAGTAGACTAACGTCACTAAATCGTTGGCTATCTGAGTGGTGTCCCTCTAATAATGTCGGCTATATAGATCATTGGCTTTTGGGGGAGGCCTAATCTTTGAAAAAGAGATGGTGTTCACCCCACGTGGGAGGGTTCAGCTCTTATCTCTAAAAATCTGGTCTATAGTCTTAGAAATTCAAGTCCCTGACTAATTAGAGCCAAGGCCAGGAAGCAGAACTATTTTTCTGCTTGTTCCCCAAAACCGTCAGCTAGGGTTCACCCTTTAGAAATTGAAACTGTGTCTGTCCCCTGTATACAAAACCATGTCAAATCTGTCAAAAACCGTGAAGTTTGTTTTAATAATCTGATTAAGATTAAAACAAAACCCAAGTACCCAAGTGATATTACTACCATGAGAGTTGGCTTATTTAATATAAGATCCCTTAATTCCTTGTGAACGAACTGATCTCAGACTGCTCTCTTGATATACTATGTTTAACTGAAACATAGCTGAAAGCGGATGAGAACTTTACATTAAATGAATCCTCTCCACCTGGGTTCTTATATAGCCAAAATCCCCGTCTCTGTCGAAGAGGGGGTGGGGTTGTCTATCGGTCTTTCAGTCAATTCCAAAATTAGAGTATGCATTTGATTCATTTGAAGTGTTAGTTATGAACACTCAGTCAACAGTGTTTGGTAGAAACCGCCCCTCTTCTCAGCCTATTTTACTTGTGACTGTCTATAGATCTCCTGGCCGATATTCTGGTTTTATTCATGAATTTGCAGATTTTCTTTCTCATTTAGCTGTAAGTCATGACAAAGTGTTAATATTGGGTGATTTGAATGACTTAAAAGATGAAAATGGAAAACTAATGCCATATAACAGCTTTACTAAAAATGGAAACCTGTGCTCCGCACAAGAATACAATCAACTGATTACAGCCTTGCCTCAAAAATGGAAAAGACAGGTAAACACCGGGATTTGTCAGGAACTAGTATGTCGTCCCTTCATAAAGTGTAAAATCAATAGAAAAATATATGATTTTTTTATGGAGAAGAAAAACTTAAAATAAATCCCCCACAGAATTCATAAATATTGGGAGGAAGTAGTAGATGCACCAATTCCCTGGCAACGTGTATTTAGTTAAGTTTATCAAAATAACAAAAGTAAGATGTTATATAAAATTTTGGCTACCAGGAAAATGTTACATGTATGGGGTATAAAAGAATCAAACTGCTGTACATTGTGTGAAGAAGAGGAAGAATCTCTAATCCATTTATTTTGGTACTGTCCATATTCTGCTCGCTTCTGGACACAGGTACAACAATGGTTCATAGTTCACAACATTCACCTTGAAGTAAGCTTGCCTTCAGTTATGTTAGGGAACCTGAAAAATAACTGCACAAAGATAGATAACATTACTATACTTTTGGGGAAAATTTTTATTTTTAAGACTGAAAACAAAGAGGCGGTAAGACTAGACAAGTTCAAAACTTTTATTAAATACTATTATATTACGGAAGGTACTGCTGCTAGAGATATGGGGAAAGAATTAGAGCATGCAAGAGTATGGGACTCTATAAGCACAGGGGAGGGATGGATATTACCTGAGTTGTGATATTCTTTGATGGAGTTTAAACATGGAGTTGTATGTTCATTAACTAATTTCAGTAAAACTGGTAGGTGCACTAGAAAGTACAATGGATGATCAGATGACAGTTCCTGGTTTTTGGGGAGGAGATGGGCACGTGGGGTGTTTATTTTTTTGTTTTCTTTGTTTATTTTAATTTTATATATTTATTTGTGTGGTTTTCGGATTTTGTCTTCTGGTTTTCTTTTTCTCTTTGATGGTTTATTTGTGTGTATTTTTTTTTTCCACTATAGAAGTAATGTATGTGTATGTATGTATGTCTATACTCTAATTCCACACACATAACTATATTATTACCATTGTATGTGTATGTATATGTATACGTATGTACGTTGTTCGTTCCACTTTTCAATAAACCTTTTTTTGCATCTATATACTTTTTGCCTCTGAAGGTCAGTCTTTTAACTTTTTCGTTTGAGTGTGCGGATTGAACATTGGAGCTGGGTATTGCAGATTTTCGCCCTGGTTTTCTCTCTTTTTTCATGTTTCTTCATCTTGCCGACACCAGCACCTCTTTGATGGAAACACGTTTGTGCACAAGGCGTTTTCCCCTTTTTTTCTTATGTATACGTATGTGTTTGTATATATGTCCCTTCCTCAGAGAGGTTTTACCTTTTTTATTGTTTTTTTTGTATAATTGTAATTAAAAATAAAATTGACCTCCAAAGAGGGGGGTGGTGGTGGGGGAAGAAAAATAAATAAATAAAAATAAATAAATAAAATTAAATATATACAGATCCTTTCCAAAAAATTAGAATATTATGGAAAAGTTGTTTTTTTTTCCATAATTCCATTCAAAAAGTGAAACTTTCATAGATTATAGATTCATTACACACAAAGTGAAATATTTCTAGCCTTTATTTGTTTCATTTTTCATAATTTTGGCTTACAGCTCCAGAAAACCCCCAAAACAGTATTTCAAGAAATTAGAATAGTGTGTCGAAAATCAACATTTACTTCAGTTATTTCAGAGAATGAATGTTTTAGACTGAGTGTCACACTATCATCTAATTTAGTTAAAACACCTGCAAAGTTTATCTCAGTTTGGTTCAGTATGGGGAAGACTGCAGACTTGACAATTGGCCAGAAGACCATCACTGACACCCTCCAGAAGATGGGTAAGCCATCGCTAAGGAGGCTGGCTGTTCACAGAGTGCAGTGTCCAAGCATATCAATAGAAAGTTTAGTGGAAGGGAAAAATGTGGCAGGAGAAGGTGCACAAGCAAAAGAGATGATCTTAGGCTTCAGCGGATTGTCAAGCAAAGACGATTCCAAAATTTGGCGGAGATGCAGAGAGAGTGGACTGAGTCAGTGCTTCAAAAACCACCACGTACAGACGTATCCGGGACATGGGCTACAACTGTCGGATTCCTCGAGTCAAGCCACTCCACTCATTCTCTGAAATAACTGAAGTAAATGCTAATTTTCGACACACTATTCTAATTTCTTGAAATACTGTTTTGGGGGTTTTCTGGAGCTGTAAGCCAAAATTATGAAAAATGAAACAAATAAAGGCTAGAAATATTTCACTTTGTGTGTAATGAATCTATAATCTATGAAAGTTTCACTTTTTGAATGGAATTATGGAAAAAAAAAAAACTTTTCCATGATATTTTTGGAAAGCATCTGTGTATATATATATATATATATATATATATAGGGTATTTTTAACCTGCATTTTGAAAATACAGATGATCCTTTTACCTCAGCATTTATGGCCATTTTGGAATCAATTGGTTTAATTCAAAATGTTGTCGGCACCACACATTATCGTAGTCATACTTTAGACCTGGTCTTAAGTTTTGGTATTGATATTGTCAATGTTAAAATTCCCTCACATAATCCTATTCTGTCTGACCATTTCCTCATTACTCTGCAGTTAAAATTAGCCCCATCTGAATTCAGAACGTATACAGGTCGCACTATCACTACCTCCACTACTAGAAACTTTATTCATGTGCTACCTGATTACTTTGATTTAGACACTTCATCCAGCTCCCTGTCAACCAATGATCTGGCAGAGGAATTAGCTACTGCTCTACGCAAAACCCTTGAAGTAGTTGCTCCATTAAAAAGCAAAAAAGTAATTGAGAAGAGGCTTGCCCCTTGGTACACCGACCACACGCGGGCTCTTAAACAAAAGTCTCGGCAGCTTGAACGCAAATGGCGTTCCACTAAACTGCAGGTTTTCCTCTTGGCCTGGAAAGAGAGCCTTAGTACCTATAAGCATGCTCTCTCCAATGCTAGGTCCTCTTACTTTTCAAAGCATATACAAGAAAATAAGACCAATCCCCGATTTCTATTCAGAACAGTTGCTGAACTAACTAATAATCATGCAGCAACTAACCCTCAAATTCTAGTCTCATGTAGTAGTAATGATTTCTTGAATTTCTTTAGTGGTAAAATAATTGGAATTAGGAAAAAGATCACACAAGTTAGTGATCATGGTTTTGACGATATAGAACCGCCTCCTAGACACACTGAATGTCTTGAATCATTTACGCCCATACTTGAGAGCAAACTAATTAAGTTAGTTTCTTCTTCAAAATCATCCATCTGTCTTCTAGACCCCATACCCACAAAGTTATTGAAGGAGATATTGCCTATGCTCATCAAACCAATTCTTCACTTAATGAACTCATCATTGCTATCGGGCCATGTTCCTACATCCTTTAAATTGGCAGAAATCAAGCCACTACTTAAGAAACAAAATTTGGATCCCACTGTCCTGGCTAATTATAGACCCATTTCAAACCTCCCATTTTTATCAAAGATTCTTGAGAAATGTGTAGCGCAACAGCATTCTTCATTTTTACATACTAATAACGTGTATGAGAGGTTTCAATCTGGGCACCATAGCATCGAGACCGCCCTTGCCCTAGTAATGAATGACTTGTTCCTCTCCCTGGACTGTGGCTGTATTTCTATTCTTGTTTTACTTGACCTGAGCGCTGCCTTTGATACTATAGACCATCATATTCTCCTCCGCAGGCTAGAAAATTTAGTTGGTCTTACCGGGCATGCTCTTATGTGGTTTAAATCTTATCTCTATGATAGATCCCAGTTTGTTAGGGTAAACAATCAGTCCTCTGAATTTTCTAGGGTGAACTTTGGAGTACCACAAGGGTCCTCTGCTCTTTTCTCTTTACATGCTCCCTCTTGGGAACATTATAAGCAGACATGGTGTTAACTACCACTGCTACGCAAATGACACGCAACTTTATATATCAGTTATGCCAGGTGAAGTTGACTTAAACTAAGTTAACTAAAATTGACTTTTAAACAATTTCTAGTGATTATGTCTTACCATCAATTCCCTGGATTGTTCAATAACGCCCGTTTGTAACATATGTTGTTTTTCTGGACCGGCTTCGAGTATATTTTACGTTTTTTGTATTTTTTTGTGAATATACCAGCGCTGGCACTGTTTAAAAACTCAACGTCCCATAATTCCCTCCGGATGGTTCAATGAAGTAAAATAGCCGAATTAGCAAGGTGTATGCAATGCCAAAAATGTCCAGACAAGATGATCATATCTGATTGGTCGAGAACCACCCGTGCGTTGCAGTAATGGATATGTAGTCTGTTAAAGTGGAATCTACTACAATCATTAAATCATTACTTTAAAAAAATAAAAATTGGGACATGCAATGCTATATATCCTTATACCACAGTATGCTCTATATCCTTATACCACACAGGCTAATCCAGGAACGTTTTGGCTCATTCTATAAATCAGATTTCAAGAAATTGTCGATAGTCTCCGAAGCCTGTTCTATCTGTAATAGGGAATTTACTTCCGAAACCAAACTCCGCCCACGTCTGACGTACTCACTTGAGTACTCTATAGCCTTGGTGTAGTGTGCAGCAGGCACGTGCACAGGGGGGCTTGAGCCCCTGCCTTTTTGCCCTCAGAGTCAAAAAGTGCCCTTTTTTGGTTGATGTTAATTGTATTTTATTTTTTCTTTATTTGTTATTGAAATTCTATCAAATATAAAGAGTGAAATGCATAGTAGTATCCAGGAAAAAATACACGTTATCAAAAAAATATATATATAAAAAAAAAAAATACACGTTACCCTCCCCCCCCCCCCCCAAATGGTCTGTCTCAATCAATCAATGTCGCATGTTCCGACATTCCGAATACAACTTGTCATGAAAAGCAGCACATCCCCAGCCCCAGTTATGAAACCATGATTAAACAACACTTACTTACTTTTTATGTTATATATCCGTTAAAAAACTATGAAGTAGGTCAGTAGGACCACTAGTTCACGCTGTAACTTCGTCATTACTAGCCTCGGTACTCGCGAGCAAGCAAGCTAATCTAATTATCATGAAAACGACGTTATCTCCGTCATGCAGGACAACTTACAAATATGCAATTAATTTCTAAAGCAGGTAGTTACGTTTTGCATAGTTTTGGTAGTTTAGTCACCCCTCTTCTTTATAGCCAGTTTTCTAAAAACGTGATGTTAAAGGGATAGTTCGGAATTTTGGACATAATGTCTCAATTACGACTTACTCATGATGTAGTTGATTGATGGAAACCACTTTCAGCTAATTCCATGCTGTCCCTTCTTTTGGCCATACACACATTGCTAATGCTAGCGCAACTAAGGTAACTGGTAGCATCCACTACCAAACGCACTTATACACTCCACAGTGCACCCAAAGCAAATAAAATATGATGACAGTCTATCTGGGTTATTTTGAGTGTTTAAACCATCATTTTTTAAGTCAAACTATCGTTGAATCCTTTATTTTGTGCTGACCTATATTCTCTGTGGAAGTACGGCGGCGGAGCGATACTTTACGTTACCTACGAATGTAGTGCCGGCACTGGTCGACTACAACAACAAAGAAGAGCAACAAGTTGTAATGGCCACGTTCGCTCCGCCGCCGATTTTAAAACTCAAACTAATATCGATTACAAACTGAAGCACAATGCTATCCACCTCCGTACTTTCCAAACAACTCTTCCACCAATTCTACCTCCAAAAAGGAAATGCGCGCCTACAGCAGGCACGGGCAGAGCAGTAGTACCTATGCAGTTGTAGTGAGTACCTAGTACCTTTGTTGTAGTAGTACCTATGCAGAGGGAGTGACTTGCGGGAAACCAGACCCATTGTAGCATTGACTTGCTTTGAAATAGCCTCAAAGACTTATACTGGAGCAAACAGCGCTGGCACCAGACAGGAAGTGAGCCTTAAAAGTGAAGTCCAGTCTTTACCCCTTGCTTTTAGAGTGTAAACTACGCACCAACGGTGCCCCGCCAGCACCAGCTGCAACAGCGCATATACCAACGCAGCCTCCAAATGCATATAACGTGCACACAAATGTCGCTTTTTAGCGTCAAAGCAAATAGCACACATGCTAGCATTTATTTTAGTTAGCTGCAGAGAGCACATAAGCTAAAGGTCTTACACACTGGCCATGCTCATTTGCAAGAATAAATCGCATGTTGAAAACAAAATGCAAGCTCCTTTATTGTTCATAAATCTTGCACATCAAATTCTAAATTCATTTATTTTGCAAAAAGGCAGCATTTTTATTCTGAGCTAATTTAATTTATTATTATTAGTTTTCAGTTTTCGGTTGCAACAATATTTACCATTTTATCAAAGTCCTCTGTACAAGTGTCACACACTGCCACCAACTAAACATCCATGGTGGACCAATTGATTGCTTTTGTTTCTCAGCATAATATACCCTATGATAAGACATGAACATTAAAATTACATGATTTGAAGAACAATTGAGGAATGGTATAGCCAAGTAAATAGACTATGAGGATGGTGGGTTTTTTAAATGGCGGAAATACGGACAACTTGCCATCTGATGAGCTCCCACGAGTTAGCCAGTTGTCAACTCCAGCCATTATGTAATGCTGCTTTTGCTTTAGCTGCATTGAGCACGCCTTGAATTGGCTTCATGCGGCAATGAGCAGCTCCCATAGGAATACATGGAACCGGTAAGCTGTCTCCAGTTCTTATACATCTCGATGATACTGCTACCATGTGAACGAAAGATTTTAGATTTGTCAAGATATGCAACTGCCGCTTTGCCCTATTGTTTTTTTTAATTATTATTTTTATTAAATTTTTTTGCACAAGGGGAAGTGATCAGCCATGCACAGCAGCGCTTCCAGTCAGCCAAGCAACCAAAGTCACACAACGTAGCCTATGCTCAGAGCGCGCACACCAGATCGGCGCCACCCGGACCCAAAGCTGGAGAATGAATGGGGGTCAATGGAAGTTTTTTCCAGAAACCCAAATCTGTAAGTTGGAGAAAGTTCGCAGACAGCAGATAAGAAAATATGCTTTTCTACGCACTTAGATTAATTAATCTTGAACCGTTTCGGGAAAAAAGAAAGTATTTTTTTCTCTGGTTATGCAAATTTCGTCATGAATATTCATGACCGCTTTGGATGTGAGACTCAAAAACAAGATGGACGGCCCACAGCCAGCAGAAATGGTTTGGTAATAACAGCACAAGAATGACAACTACTGTATGTGGACAAACAAAGTACTAGCTAGTACTGGTAAATATGTACACATAAATATGACCCCTTGGTGATATTATTCGGGCACATGGTGTAGATTTTCACTGCTATGCGGACGATATGCAGATATACATTTCCATGAAACCCTGTGAGGCACTACCACTTTCACGATTAGAGGCTTGTATTGCAGATATTAAAGCTTGGATGCTTTCCAATTTCCTGCTCCTAAACTCAGAGAAGACTGAAATGCTGGTTTTAGGTCCAAAAAAACAAAGGGAGAAATTGGGTACATCTACTTTAAATTTCGATGGTTGTTTAGTTGTTCCAAACTCAGCTGTGAAAGACCTAGGTGTTACTATAGACCCAGATCTAACCTTTAGCGCGCACATAAAAAACATATCTAGAGTAGCTTTCTTTCAGTTAAGGAACATAGCTAAAATAAGGCACTTCCTATCAGAAGGGGACGCAGAGAAATTGATCTATGCTTTTGTTACGTCTAGGCTAGATTACTGTAATGCCCTGCTATCTCCAAGTCCTTGCTAAATAATCTCCAGCTTGTGCAGAATGCAGCGGCTCGCATTTTAACTAGAACTAAGAAATATGAGCATATTACCCCAGTACTAGCATCACTTCATTGGCTACCAATTAAGTTTAGGATAGACTTTAAGGTTTTGCTTCTGACCTTTAAAGCCTTAAATGGACTTGCGCCAGTGTATATATGTAATCTGCTTTTACCATATAAGCCGAAAAGATCACTTCGTTCCCAAGACGCAGGCTACCTAGTAGTCCCTAGAATATCTAAAAACTTGACGGGTGGTAGAGCTTTCTCCTACAGAGCGCCACTACTGTGGACCGCCCTGCCACAATTTATAAGGGAATCAGACACAGTCTCAATATTTAAGTCTAGATTAAAAACACACCTTTTTTCAGGCTTATAACAAGCTATAGTCTGGAGACAGGACCAGAGAAGTCTTCATAGCTCTGCAGCCATAGATTACTCCTGGCGGGGGCACTTGTCCAACCCTCCCACCCCTCCCCCCAGTTGGTGCTCTTGCTGCTCTTGCTGCTCTATTACACTTTCCCTAACTGTTTTCTCTCTCTCTCTTTTCTACATTCTGCCGGCGGGGCTTATGCCCCGCATCTCGAGAGTTACTGTCTGGCTTCCTGTCCGTTGCCGCTTGCCCCTCCCTCCTTGCCACCGCTGCCAGCTGCCCGGTTCCCCACCATCATTGCCGCCACATCTCAACTGTCATCTAGCTGCTGCAAATTCTATTATCATGGACATTGGCTGTTTTGACCATGCTGGTCTTTAAGCCCTAGACCCTGAGCCGACCAGAGGAGGATGGGTTCCCCCCTTGAGTCTGGTTCCTCCTAAGGTTTCTTCCTAGTTACACCAGGGAGTTTTTCCTTGCCACTGTTGCCTCTGGCTTGCACTTGTGGGGGGTTTAGGCTGGGTTTTGCTGTGAAGTGCATTGTGACAACTAGTTGTGAAATGCGCTATATAAATGAATATTGATTTGATTTGATTTGATACTGGTGGTACATCACCTTATATCTTATAGATTGGGGCTGCCTAACCCTGTTCATGGAGATCTACCGTCCTGTAGGTTTTCATATCAACCCTAATTTGCCACACCTGATTCTACTATTGAGCAGCTAAACAAGCTCTCTAGCTGTTGAATATGGTGTGCTTCGTTAGGGTTGGAGTGAAAACCTACAGGACGGTAGATCTCCAGGAAGAGGGTTGGGCAGCCCTGTTATAGACAATCTGGTTTTAACAAGCATCTTCTAGAAGCTTCTAGAGAATATATGGTTTTACTGAGCAAGCGAGAGCTACTGGCTAGTTGGCTACCGTTGACTGAGGAGCCGTCGGTAATGAATATTCATGAACCGGCGAACTCATCAACGTTGCGTAGCATCAATGCTAGTGGAAATGTTTTGAAAGTGAGATCATAACACAACCATCGATTCCATGTTGACTTATAATTATGTATTAATAATTAATATTAATTAATGTGTAACATTGGCAGTAATAATCCAGTTACGCGAAAATATTTGAAATCGACTGTGATGATAATTTTATAGCGTTTAGCTCCATTCACCTCCATGTATTTTTCCAGATTCTACTCTGTTTAGCAGTGTCTCAGCACTGCCCCCTGCTGTTAAAAGAATGCCATTGCACTTTTTTCCATTACATTGCAGTCATTGGAGTTGGCAAGGCTTTCTCTCTATGAGCTTTGGTGTGACTGCAGCATAGTTGCTAGCCATCTGATGGTAAATTGGGGTATGCAGCTTTAACAAGGGATCATGGGTAGTGTACCTTTTTAAGATATCCTGATTGGTCCGTATGAATGAGGGCAGACGGAAGGAAAACAAACAGTCACGAACGAAAGTTAGTTAAAAGTTAGGCGAGTGCGTTTTGCGGCTAGTTTTAAGGTCTCTTCCTCTAAACTGTAAGCTGTATAATGTCCATTTGTGTAAATAAAGAGCCACATGAATGAAACCTGCATCCTCGCCATTTGCATGGGAACATAATGTTGATAAGTTTGGCATTACCCTGAAACTGTGAACTAGCAGCTCGGTCCTGGAACCGGAAAATAACAAGCCACAAGCAACTTTGGTTCTATTTCGTTCCTTCAACCATTGCTAACGTTAACTTTGCAAAAGTTTTTTTTTTTTTTTTTGTAGCACATAGCCTTTTATATTGGAAGTGTATGCATTCCTTTTTGGCTTATATTGCATTCGCTAATTATTGCTTAAATAAGAGTTTTTTAAATCCTTTGTTTAAAGCTGTCTCGGCAATCAGTGAGTATGTACACTCTGTACACTCTGTGATTGGTTGAAAGGGCTTCTAAAGTGCCTGCTGACTCTGGCCGTGTCCGAATCAGCACTCTTCCACACTGTTGAGTAGCCTTGGTGAGTAGATCAAGTCGTTGAGTAGGCGAAAAATTTACAAATTGCAGTATACTTGAAACACTCATTTTTTAAAAATTAGGCGCAGCTTCGCTGACGTTTCCCTTCAAATACAACATAAACAACACGTGACATGGCAACGCAAGAGTGGGGCGCAGGGTTGCCAGATCTTGTAAGACTTTCCAGCCAAATGGTGACTCAAAACTAGCCAATTTATATGCTATTTTTAACCCAAACCAATGTATTTTAAATCAAAATCATCATGTTTTTACTTTTTAAAATAAGTGGGTGCTTTGCGACTTAGCTGTTTAGCTGTAAAACCGTGGACATGGCAACACTGGTGGGACGTCTTATGACCTGCTTACGACACTTCCACAGTACGGTTTGGAAATAGTATAGCGGATATTTTTCACGTCCTGCTAAACAGTGCACATTAAACAGCACACTTCTGCTAGTGCACTCTTCGCAGGAGACAGGGCGCAGTAGATAGAGCTCTGATTCGGACACAGCCTCTGTCTCTGAAATCCTGGGTGTGGTTTTTCCCCCAGTGAGACGTGTTTCCCAATCTGTGAACGGGTGTGCTCACAATTTCATAGGGCTACCACCTCTAGTTCAACCGGCGGGCCCCAACATTTTCAGGGGTCAGATTTACATGCGTCCCAGACCCTATTCGGTCAGGGATGCTTATTCAGAGAATTGCAGGCTTCCTGGAGAAGGGCGCCCTATCAGTGGTGCCTCCCTCCGAACGGCTCAGTGTTCCGAGGTCAGGCATATCAATTCAATGTCCTCCCATTCGGCCTTTCCCTGGCCCCCAGTGTTTTCACCCGCTGTATGAGCGCCGTTCTAGCGCTGCTCCGGCTACGGGGGTTGAGGATTCTGCCGTACCTAGATGACTGGCTGATATGTGCTGAGTCGCACGGTATGGCGCTTTCACACACTGCCCAGCCATGAGCCCATATCTCCAGCCTGGGCATTAATGTCAATTATGGCAAGCGCCAGCTAGTGCTGAGCCATGCAGTCCATCATTTATATTGGACTGTCGCTGGATTCGCGGAGCATGATAGCATCCTTGCCGCCCCACCACGTAGCCAGTATACTCAACTTGGTACGTCGGTTTTGGGTGAACGCAGTCCTCGAGTTCAGGGTCTTCCAGAGGCTTCTAGGCCTGATGGTGGCCACTTCAGCAGTTGTGTCTCTCAGACTCCTTGCAGCCAGGCCGCTTCAAATGTGGTTGAACGCTAAGGCACTGCACCCCAGGTGGGACCGTCACGTTCAAATTACGGTGTTAGATTTTAGTACTGTATTTTATTTCAGAGTTCATTTAGCAACATGTTTCAATTTAAAGTAAAACCTGTATGCCCCAATACATTATCCAGTTTCTGTCTGGGTGTGAAGTGCCTTTTCAGATGTAAGTTATCCTCCTGAGATTTAAAGTGCTGCATTGTTAAGTACTCCTTGTCACCTGTATGAATACCCCCCGAGTTTCCCGGGAATACACATCCACGAGACTTCCCTGTTTAGCCTACCGTTTGTCACCACTTATATGAAAATTCCTGTTAGATGTGCATAAATGCTGGGCCAGTTTGGAGTGTAAGGGCATGTTAGACTGGAAAGCTGACGAACATCATGCTGAACTGTAACGTTACCTACGAATACAGAAGCTGTCTGTCTGTCATCATCGAAACCGATTCAAGACCCTTTTATTTCTCAAACTTAATTGCAAGTACCAGCAGCGAACAGAAGTGTAATTGAGGAAGACAAAGCAATTCTTCAATTTGGAGGTCCCACCGAGATCAACGAGATAACTAGGACCCGGAAATTCGACCAGTGACCGGAGAAGAGTTACGTATTTGAGAGGGAATTCCAGGTAGATAAGTAAAGCGGGGCACAGTTCATTAATTAAAGAAGTACATGAAGTGAAACCCATCCGGTGAGTGGTCAGGGGTGTTTAGAGGGCCCCTGGGTGCAAGAGCTGTTAGTGGCAACGTTGTAATTTAGCGTTGGTGTATAAAACTCGTTTTACCTTGACGTATGTATGAGAACTATCTGTTGTCCGTTCAAGCGTTTTTTCTTTTTTTTGTAGCGTTGTTGTTGTTTAATGTATAAGTGTTTCGTATGTCTTGTGTCCGGTAGACCGTTGTTTACAATCTTTTATGAGTTTGATCTTGGTGAAGACTCACAGCGTTAACTTTGGCTTTTGTGTTGTTTAGTTTCAGAGTCCTAACAACACAAAGGAATAAACCACAATAATCTTGAGTGCTAATATTAAAATTGTGCCATTAGTGAAACTGTATCTTAACTTGGAGAAAAAACGGTAATCTGTTTTAAATAAAAAACACATACAGTATATATATATATATATATATATATATATATGTAATGGGGCGTGACGTGTGACGTGGGAGGAGCCAAACGCAGCAAGGGGATTCATTAAGCCCTTAGGCCACTAAGGCGGGAAACCCCGCAGATAAGGGAAGGAGACAAGACAACGAACACCACTACGAACGCTACTAACCGGCTCACTGTCAAACGCCAAGTAGAGCGCAAGGACAGGGATCTGAACAGCCAGAAATAAATACGCGCCCTGTCTCGGTAACGAGACAAAATAAGAACGGGCGAGTAGCGCAAAGGCACAAATAAACACTGTGAAACGATACAATTGTTTCAGAGGAGGCGAAAGAACAGATATAACATTCCGTGGCTACTTCCATAAGCCAACAGTCACATGCAGAACATAAAGGAGGTAAACGCCCGATCTCCCCAGGGGGGAAGAAACATTTTACAGGCGAGCCAACGGAGCACCGCAGTCCCATAGCTTTACCTGCACAATGACAAGCCCAACAGAAAACCACGCCTCAGCCTCCCAGTAAGGGGAAATGTAACGAGGCGAACAGGAACAGAGATTTAACGTTCCATGGCTAGTTTAAGGCTCGCAGTCAAACACAAACATGTCCAAAACATCGCCCGGTCTCCCTAAGAGACGAATTGCACCGAAGGGCGAACAGAACTACAGTTCCGAACAGAATAGCCCAAATCTCCATACACGGAAAAAGAGCACAAAAGACGATAGTTTCGGTGCAGCTGTCCCATCGGCTAACTGACTTACACAAGCACAAACACAAATAAGCCCTGCCTCTCAGTAAGGGGAAATGTAACAAAAAACCCCGACTCACAACAAAGGGGGATGTAGTCCATGAGAAGGAGACAAAACAAGAAATAAACGTACCAAAGCTACTCACTGGCTCACAGTAATCCGGAAATGAGTGGAAGCAAAACGCCAGGTCTCTCAGTAAGAAAACCAAATAACAGGCGAAAATGGACCAGAGAAACTACTACTATATACTTCTACGAGCTAAGAACTAAGTAGAAGCGAAACCCTCGATCTCCCTATGGGAAGACATGTGCCGAAGGGCGAACAGAACTACTGTTCCGAACAGAATCGCCCAAAACTCCATACACGGAGAAAAAGCACAAAAAAAGGCAAAATAGAGCAGAGATTTACGGTCCCAAACTTCTACGAGATAACCAACCACCAAGCCAGCAAGAAATAAGCCCTGCCTCAACTAAGAGACGTTAAAAATAGGCGAGTAGCCAAAATGGTACGAGAACTCACAGCCAACAAAAACAACACAGTACAAAACAATGAACAAACGATGAACAATTAATGTCGAAGCCCCGAACGAAGGAATTGGAAGGCTTAAGTATCTCTCAGGTGACTACACACAGGTGTAAACGCTTAACAGAAGCTCCGCCAACTCAGCAGGGCGGAGCAAGCATCTACCAAAAGGGCAGCGCCCTCGCGTGGCCACCAAGGAAAACGACCGCATAGGAAACAGGGTTCAAAACCATGACATATATACATGTATATATATCTACAAGATAGCTGCTGTTTGTCCTCCTGGTGAGTGACACGTGAATCATTTTTGAGATTGCCCCTAATTTTAATTTTGTGCGTAATCATTTTTGGAAGACGCGTTAAGAACCAAGTTCCCACGTCTGAGAAAGGCGGAAAAGCCGTCCCTGAAGTGGGCAGTGATTTCCTTATTAAGGATACGAAGGGTTTCATCCAGTCATATTTGAAATTGGAGGACATGGAAAAATGTATTGAAAATAAGTACGGTTTCCAAGTTGACGAAGATAAGGTGTGGAGTTTGAATAACATAAAGAAAGCATACGGTAAATTACAACGTGTCCTGACAAGCTTAACTCCCCCTTGCTTTGCTCATTGTCATGCGAAGGCAGAATTAAATAAATGCCAAAGCCGAAACAGATCGCCTTTTTGACACTGAGAGAAAGAAAGTTAAAGATCTAGCCGAAGAGCTGAAAAGCATTAAAGCAAAGAGGGCTAAGAAATGATGCAGAAATAAACACATTAAAGGTACAGATTAGACTTTTGCAAAATGCACAGTTATTAGCTCCTGAGTCGGGGGTGTTCGCCGGGCCAGTTCAGCCTTCTGTCCCACCTCGTTATGAAGATAGAAAATCTGTCACTTTAGCTCATAATGATGAATGGACAAGCAGTGACAGTGACAGTGAAAACTCTGATAACAACATAACGCTCTCAACTGTGGCGCCGGTGCTAACACAAAGATGGGTAGCAGGTGAAATTCAGTTCAGTCACAAACTAACCATGCCCCAAGACATCCCAAGTGGTCACAGGATTTAAAACATCCGCGAGTTGCAGGCATGGACACCTGGGCTAAAATCAATCGTTTGAAGACAATTTATTGTCTACATCCGTATGACGGTGTACAATTAATGGCCAAAGTAATAACTCCCACAGAGTTTAACAAATTGAATTTGTCTGTTACTATTGCGTTGGGAGGTGATGGTCAGAATCTTGCCAAGGCATGGGAGGTGATTGAAGAATTTATACGAAAAGCTACAAATGTATCTACGAATTGGGGAAAAGTTGCAGCGTGCATTCAAAAGACTGGCGAGGCTGTTGATGTTTTTGCTGAACGGTTTTCTGAAACATTTTTTAGACATTCAGGAATTAAGGAGCTAAAACATGATAACTTTTCCTCCAGTGTAAGTGGCCCTCTTAAAACAACATTTATGCAAGCGCTGTTGCCAGAGATAAGATCAGCCACCAAGATTAGCAAACCAGATTGGCAAGATGAAAACATTACTTTTGACCAGTTATTATCAGCAACTACAAGGGTTGAATTGGATACAAGGCTGTAAGATCCGTAATTTGAATAGTCATACTCATGCAGATGTTAAACGTAACAATAACTGTTGTAATTGTGGGAAACCGGGACATTATTGGAGGCAGTGCCAGGCACCAAAGCAATACAGAAACGATGGCCCCTCAACGCGCAATTACACAGAGGGTGACACTGAGGATTTGAACAAACGTTTTGCAAGCTTGAATGACAGTTAGAAAAAGGCCATTCTTTCTGCAGTTCCTGTAAACGAGAGGACGCCTCACTGAGACATATAGCGGCCACAGTGAGGCAATCAAAAGACGGACTTTATGTGTTTGTGACCATTAGCCGGCAAATAGACATTGATTACCTTATAGACACTGGCGCTGAACTAACCGTATTGCCTGCTTCATATGCAAACAACAATATTTTGCCTTTAACGGACCACGTACAACGATGCTATGGTGAGGGGGGGGGGCAGGCTGTGACGCTGCGACAGACACAACTTGTGCCCATTTCAGTAGGAACTAGTTCACTGCTAATTTATGGGTTGGAGAAGTGTGTCAGCCCTTACTGGTGTAGGGAATATTAATTAAAATCTATTTATACACGGGATACCAAAAATATAGGGGGCATACGTCTATATTTATACACGGGGCATCACTTATGTACTGCGATACGCCACTACCATCCTTATACAACTGGTGGCATGGTTTTGTATAATAAATCAGTCTCATAAAATTTATATATTATTCTCAAAAGAGAATATACTAACTAAAAATGGGCAACTTGAATTAATAATTAAATTAATTACCAATAAAATTACACATTAGTAATTTTCTTAGCAAAATCACAATATTATGTACTCAGTTGATACCGAATTAATATAAATGATCCAGCTAGAAGGTGAAGGCATTTTGGGGAATCCCTGCGATTAGCATTGGCTGATTCAGTTCAACACAAGAGCAACATTAATACAGGCAATCTTGGATAAATGTAATAGTTTATTGAACACAAAGTACCAAACAGAGCAAGGCACGATTCACTACTATAATGTACAACAAACTGTGTGTGTGTGTGTGTGTGTGGCGCGTTGGGCGCATGTGGGGTTTCCATGTTCTCCTGCGTGTGGGGGTTGCCTCGGACACATGTTCAGAGAGAACAAAGAAACTAAAATGGAGGGAGGTTTGAAGCTAGCTTTCGCTGGAGCTAGCTAATGGTGGAGCATGAACCATACCATACACATAGGGGATAGCCGTAAGCTTATCAATGCGTGTGTGTTGAGATCAGTGTGCAGTGATAATATTACGACTGGTTAGTTTTTAAAGACAGATCACATGCAAGATACGTTCTGTGCGTGATGTATTAAACCTAACGCAGGGCGGTGGATGGCTTAAAACCATCCAAAGTAAAACGGTAACACAAACTTTCACATAACACACATTAACCTTTCAATAGCAGTTATATACATCCAGTCACACACATGTTGCGGTTGCTAACTAATAAGCTATGCCCATGTTACAGCCTTACTTGAATTAAAGTCTGTTAAATGGTTTCCTCCGTTGGATTGCACACTCACAACGAAAGGGGAAAACCGGTCGCCCAATCCTGTGGTTGCAGTTCGTAGGGTTGTGATATAGGGGAACCGTCCGCCTCATCTTGGGTCCCTGGAACAGGTTTCTTTCGTCGTCAGGGTTGCAGTTCGTACGGGATAATGGAACCAGTCGCATTATCTCTCCCGAACTATGCAGCGTCATCCTACTGCAGACCGCTTGCCTCTTTGGGGACTCACTAGCGGTGCACTGCTGCAGGATCTGGCTACGTGGTCCGCTTGGTGGTTCTTCTTCACCACCGGGTGCTCGTGTTGCCTCCATGCATCTCGTCTCCGGTCCTCCATGGCCGATAGCCGGGGGTAGATGAGCCCGCCTCGCTCAGTTGGATCGGTGTCATGGACGACCGTGCTTCCTTGTGGAGCGAAGGCTCTTCACCGGGCGTGCAGGCCGCACGGGGCCTTGAGACGAGACAGTGAAGGCCCTGCCGAGTTGAGCGGACAAACTGGGAAGAACTGCGGGGAAGAACAAAACAGGCATGTGTTGCCCCTTTTATAAACTTTATGGCCAGTCGCACATTTCCGCTGCGCAGTATCACATTACAGTGCGGATGGAAATCACAACTGGTACAACGTCCTACGTCACTTCCAACATGGAGGAGGAGCCTCCTGTGGATTGTATGGAATTGTAGTTCCTGTTGTCCCGACACTGGGCATGGATGTTCTATTAAAGTTAAACTCAAGTCTTGAATTTTCGACGATAAAGTCATGTGGAATTTAAGACAGCGACAAAAGCAGATGTCGCCAAACACCCAATTTGGGCAGAAAGTAAAAACGACTGTGGTCTTCTTGATATGGAGCCGGTGTTACTCACAGGGGAACCTCCCACCAGCATGCGACAGTACCCCCTTTGCAGGGAGGCTATCTGACCTATCATCAAAGAGCTTGAAGAACGACACATTTTGGTGAAAACTCAGAGTTGCTCAAATAGTCCTTTGTGGCCTGTGAAGAAAGCAAATGGCAGCTGGCGTTTGATTTCAGAGGGGAAAATAAAACAGTTGATAAGTTGACACCTTTGGTAGCAGATCCGTCCACAATATTTAATTCATTGAAACCTGAGCATTGCATTTTTACTGTGATTGATATGGTTAATGCATATTGGACAGTTCCTTTAGCCCCAGAATGTCAGGACTGGCTAGCTTTCACCTTTGATGTGCAACAATATCATTGGACACGTGTCCCCCAGGGAATGCATTCGAGCAGCACCATTTATCACCAGGCGCTTCATAAACACCTCACTTCTGAGCAAATGCCAAAAATAACGTCTGACGTTATACAATACGTAGACAATGATTTAATCAGTTCCACGTCCGAGGAAGAACATGATAGAGATGTGTTGGCCCTACTCGATTATTTGCGTGAAAGAGGCCACAAGGCCAGCTTGGATAAAGCTGGCGCAAAAGGAAGTGATTTAAAGGATTTCACAGGGAAGAAGGGAAATCACACAGGACCGCACAGTAGCTATAAGAAATACCCCCGAACCCACAACAGTAAAATAACTTTGTTCCTTTTTGGGGCTTTGTAATTACAACAAAGCATGGGAAGAATATTTTACCGAAATCGCGCAGCCACTGAATGACATGTTACAAGGGCAACGGCAATCGAACGAGCGCATCCAGTTTAACAATGAACAGAGGCAAGCATTCGATTCGTTGAAGAAAGCATTTGTGCAAGGCTCCTGCATTAGGCATTCCAGACACAGACAAACCATTTACATTGTATATCAATGAAAAAGACGGATACATGACCTCTGTTTTAACGCAGCAGCACGGTGATCAGCAGAGGCCGTACAGGCTGTTTTCTTGGCAACTGAACTAGTTTCTAGCCTGGTGTTAGATCAACAGATGATTGTTAAATGCCCACATTCTGTTCACACCTTGTTAACAATGAAATGCGCAACGCAGGTCTCGGCAAGTAAGATAAAGGACACCCGTAAAAAAATGGCGCTTTGGTAAAAGAATTGATGGATGCTATTCAGCTACCGAGTGAAGTGTCGATTTTAAAAGTAAAAGTGCATACCCGGTTTACACAGCGGAAGCAAAAGGGAACGCGTTGGCTGATGAAGTCGCCAAAAAAGCAGCTATTAAGGACGAAATGAAAGGTGAGAACAATGATGAGAATATGAACCTTAATGGGGCCAGGCTGGTATCATGCCAAATCCGCAAAAGCTTAATCAATATCACGCAAATGCAAGATTGTGCTGACAGAGAGGAAAAATGGGGATTGATTGAACATGGAGAGAAAGTTCATGACGATGGAGTGTGGCGATATGGCTCCAGGACAGTGGCACCTAACAGCCTCCTGCCATATCTCACAACTCAAATACATTTACTGGGTCATGTTGGCATGGAAAAGATGAAATATCGGTTTGCACAAGTATGCTGGAACCCCAAATTTTGCATGAAGCTAAGCTATTAATCCAGAGGTGTGCTCTATTCCAGCGTAATCATAGTGACAGGCGTGTGAAAGTTCCTGTTAAACGGACACCAGCACCCCCCTGCAAGTCGATTACATTTATTTGCCTAAGTGTAAAGGTTACAACGATGTGTAGGTCACTGTCGATAAGTTTTCTCTTTGGACGGAAGCTTATCCGACGAAGAGGTAGACATTCTTACACACAGCAAAGGTGTTAACAAGAGACATTATTCTGAGGTGGGGGTTGCCAAACTAAATTGATTCCGATCAAGGAACTCATTTACTGGAACTGTTTGTACAGAGGTTAGCCGAATGATGGCAGTTAAGTGGTCACTACGCTGCCCACATCACCCACAATCATCTGGGCTTGTAGAGCGAACAAATCAGACCTTGAAAGAGCGACTGGCAAAAAATGCACCAGCAAGGTATTCCGTGGCCTGATGTTTTGTGTAGTTTACAGGCGACACATAACAAAGAGACAGGTCTAAGCCCCTTTGAAGTGATAACGGGCAGACCGATGTCACTGCTGGGGACCATTGATTTGCAGAATGCGGACGTGCATCTGACATCGGACACTCTGGTTTCATATTGTCAACAATTGACTGAAACAGTCAAGACTGCTGCTCAGCAAGTGTCCGATGCATGGGTTGAACCAGCGGGGGGGGGGGGGGTCACTCCATCGTTCCAGGGCAATGGGTTATGGTGTACAAGCCGCAACGCGTAACATTAGAGGCGAAATGGGATGGACCATTTCAGGTTCTGTTGACAACTGACGCAGGGGTTAACTCCTTTGCGTAGAAGGTCCCTTTTTGCTCAACTGAGACATTCATTGCTACTGCAGTCAAACTATTAGTGGAAATCACAAACTCTGTGTTTTAACTTTATTGGTAGACGGTTCGTGATGAATTCTGCTGAATACGGAGTTTCTAAGTGTCACTATTTCCCCTTAGCAAGTCCATTTAACAAGCAACCCCCCACCTAGTCTATACCTACCCATGCGTGACATAGTGGACAATAGCGCCTATGATTGAGTTCATAAATATATTTATTCATTATATAAAATTTTAATAACGTCATAGCAACGAGATAAACCCAACAATAGCCTGATCGTATACCAGAAAAGCCATGAAAAGCCCTTCTCACTCAAATGCAAAATAAACTGAAAGTACTGTCTCATTCTACCATGTATTCTACTAGCAATATATGCTACTAAATATGAAATAAATATACAATCCTACCATCGGTTTTACACATCGAGATGTTTATTTCAAAATTCAGTGGGTACAATCGGTTTGAGAAAGATACAACACTTTATACCGCTATTACACTATCTGAAACGTCGACGCGTAATACGCCCATGCCCTGTAAGCCTGTCTCATTCATTACAGTTCATTCTGGTTTAATTGTCGGCTTTTTTATCCAATAGAGTACATTATAGCCTTAGCAACGGTATATGCCATGTCTTTTTCGGTGCTTTGAGAAATTTTTGAGAAACAGCGTAACTGCTGTTTTCGTTTTAACTGTCTAGTATTACGGAAGCTCTACAGAATACGCATTACGGAGGGGAGCTTCCCTTTTCTGATATCTAAGTATTTTTGCATCTAAAATACCATTGGTCTCGCTGGCTACATATGTACGTTCATGTTTCCACTCGAGCACTGTCTTTCCAATATGTTTGATAGCCCTATTGTTATTTTCGCATTTTGAGTGTATTCCACATACTGTAGTGCAATCGTTAAATGTATTTTTGATGTAGGCTACCGATGTTCATTGAAGATAGAACATTTGGCAGCATTTTGCAGATGGTGGAATACCATTTTATGTTCATGTTATTGTACATAATATAGGCTATGGCGTATTGTCTCTTTGGGCATGACAAATGCTCATTCCAATTTACTGTGTGCTGATATGTGGTAGATTAAGGTAAACATTTCCTTGGAGTCATTATGAATAGGAAAATAAAAAATAAAAAAATACAGAAAAATGCAATCCCAGGACAAAAGTATACATACTTTAGAGTACAGGGACAAGTGATGTTTTATTGAGGTACAAGAGTGAATGATTAGGCAACATATTTAGGAGTATGTAACACTGTGATATCAATGTTTTTCTTTATCTTAAGCCATCAGAAGGAGCAAATGTATAGGCCTATGCTTTATAATACAATAATGAATAATTTTATTCATTTTATGACATGTTTTTTTTAAACATTTTCTTCTACAAGTTTCTTTGCATTTGTGGCACTTTATTTTGACTTAAATTATGAAAATAAACAAATCTAATTTTGTATTCTAAATGGTACACCTGTCTTGTTTCATTTAAGCCATTTAGCAAATTTATGTGATGCTTACACCTGGAGTTATAAAGCCTTAAACAGAGCACCCCCCTAAATAGGTGAAATTTGCCATCTGCGCCAAGGGGTTAAACTACAAGGCAAAAATAGATGGGTTCATGCTAGTTTCTGCAAACTTATTGATCCTCCCAGTGATGTAACATAAAGTGATAACCTACTAGAAGTGCTAAAATGTAACAAAGTGACAGCCTATTAGAAGTGTTAAAAATGGAACCTACTGTACATAGCACATTCTTTTTCATGTAGTTCAGACTACGATTTTGTACATAGTTTACTAGATGTGTCAAAGATTTCCTTGATACTGCCGCACTTCTCTCCTGTTTGTTTCAGATTTGAGACGACCAGCGATCCCTGCCCCTGTGATATATA
This sequence comes from Synaphobranchus kaupii, assembly GCA_029718625.1. Classification (NCBI taxonomy): domain Eukaryota; kingdom Metazoa; phylum Chordata; class Actinopteri; order Anguilliformes; family Synaphobranchidae; genus Synaphobranchus; species Synaphobranchus kaupii. Next base: position 27,794,625 of record CM056387.1, read on the forward strand.
CTAAGACATTCGACTGCCCTACGGCAAGATAACGAGGTCTCCGAGGGCGGAACATTCACCACCGGAGGATCTTCAGAGGGGCAAATAAAAGGACCCCCGAGGACAACAACGCAACAATGATCTCCTGCTGTGAATGAGATCCTTTTTGTTTTGATTTCACTGTCGTTTCTCCCTCTCGAACAGCAGAAGGTCCCAGGCTCGAATCCTGGCTGAGGACTTTGTCTGTGTGGAGTTTCCATGTCCTCCCCATGTCTGCATGGGTTTCCTCCGGGCACTCCTCCCACATCAAAGAAAGACATGTATGTCAGGTTAAAAATATTGATAAAAGACAAGTGTAGAGCATTTTCAAACAATGGTCAGCATACATCATCCATTGTGTATTTGTTTCACGCACATGCATACTTAATCTCTATTCCTGTACCCCCTTTTGGAATGATGGTTTGATCATAGATGTATATAGGTGATCATATGATCAGAGGGGGAAATTGTACTTATTTTAGTACTGTATTTTGTTTCAGAGTTCGTTTAGCAACATGTTTCAATTTAAAGTAAAACATGTATGCCCCAATACATTATCCAGTTTCTGTCTGGGTGTGAAGCGCCTTTTCAGATGTAAGTTATCCTCCTGAGATTTTAAAGTGCTGCATTGTTAAGTACTCCTTGTCACCTGTATGAATGCCCCCCAAGTTTCCCGGGAATACACATCCACGAGACTTCCCCGTTTAGCCTACCATTTGTCACCACCTATATGAAAATTCCTGTTAGATGTGTATAAATGCTGGGCCAGTTTGGAGTGTAAGGGCATGTTAGACTGGAAAGCTGACGAACATCATGCTGAACTGTACCTATGAATAAAGAAGCTATACTGTCTTTCATCATCAAAACCGATTCAAGACCCTTTTATTTCTTATAACGTAATTGCAAGTACCGGCAACGAAAAGAAGTTTAATTGAGGAAGACGAAGCAATTCTTCAGCGGTGTCGAGTCCATTTTGTCAGCTACTCCGCCCATTTTTTTTTTTTAGCATTTCTTTTACATATATTATCCAATTATACAGCTGGATATATACTGAAGCAATTCAGGTTACGTACCTTGCTCAAGGGTACAACGGCAGTGTCTACAAAGTCTACACTTTGTAACAATTGTCATATGTTAACTGATTGATATTCTCAATAAAAATAAAAAAATTTCAAAAGATATTAAGAACTACTTCCTCACTAGTTTGGAAAGAGTTTTGCGGGATTTCTTTCGCACACTGCTTGCAATGTGAGGGGACAGGGCACATAGTAGCCAGGGATCTGAGTGGACAGGGAACAGGGCTCTGATTCGGACACAGCCCTAGTCACTCGGGACCCTTTCAGGGGCGAGAAGAGTTTTGAGGACGTCCTCATTGACGTGACCTCTATTTATAGAGGACGTGACGTTGTCACGCGGAGGTCATGGCCATGAGAAATTGTTGGGTATAAGAGTCTCGAATGCATCCAGCTGCGAGAAAGTACATTCGTAAGCTGTCGACCCTAACGGTCATCCGGAACTCATAGAACCGTGGTTACAGTCGTAACCTTCGTTTCCCCGTGTCTCCAACTATGCTTCGGAGGTTAGACAGGAAAAGGTGGCACATATTTGTGTGCAAGGTAGGCTGCCAGAGAATGCATAGCATTACATAAGCATCTGAGCTAGCCACCATGAGCGATAATACCAGAGATTTTCTTATAAAGGGGGAGATGGGAGACTCCACGTCTTTTGCATTGTGAAAAGCGTTTGCATTCACTGATGTGGCATGGCCATGTGATCTATACACTGATGTTTTGGTAGAATGTTTGTGGGAAGGGAAACCGTTGTTTGTGGGAAGGGAAACCGTTTTTACAGTTTTTACAGGTGCTCCCTAGCTAGCCTATGTAACGTGGGCCTACTGCAAATCATCGGAAGGAAATTTAAAAAATAATTTTAAAAAGTCCTTTTCTCGACCTATTACAATTTAACGTTACCGCTGCACATAGACGTGGCATGGCCATGTGATCTATACACTGATGTTTTGGTAGAATGTTTGTGGGAAGGGAAACCGTTTTTACAGGTGCTACCTAGCTAGCCTATGTAACGTGGGCCTACTGCAAATCATCGGAAGGAAATAAAAAAAATAATTAAAAAAAGTCCTTGTCTCAACCTACTATTACAATTTAACGTTACTGCTGCACGTAGACGTGGCACGGCGATGTGATCTATACACTGATATTTTGGTAGAATGTTTGTGGAATACAATTCCAAGAGTAGAAAAAAGAGCGCAAATTTGGATGTTTAGCTATGTAGCTAATTAGCTAGCTAGCTATGGTATAAGTTACCGTTAAACATCCTTTCAAAAATGGACTCGCTAACAAACAAACACACAACCTAACACCGATTTATATTTTATTATTAAACAATGGTATACAGGCATGGAGCAATCGATTTGAGATACTTATCCCACAGTTTAGCTGCTTTTCCACTGCAGGGCCGAACGGTACCAGGACCGGTCCATACCGTTCTGGACCGGTCCGGACTCGTGGGAACGGTTACAGTTTCTGTTTCCACTGTCGGGCTGCTAAAACCAGATAGTGACGCAGCGCCCCCTTGTGTGCGTAATACGTCAGTTGTTGCTCGCGCTCGGCTCCCGTCGTCCTGCCTCTGTTTCAGTCAGAAGTGGTCGTGTTTGGAGTTTTGAGTTGTGTGGACTTGAAGTGAAGAGAGACTTGAAGTGTGGAAAAAACTTAGCTATTCGACCTTGTTTTAGCTGTTGCTAAAGATGTTTGACGACGAAGATTCGGTGTATGTTGGCTTGTTTTTTCTTTTTCTTTTTGTGTGTGCGTGTAACCACACAATGCTATGGGTTGATGCCGCAAGGAGGAGACGTCTTGAGAGAAAAATGAAAAAGGATGCTTATCTGCACATGGTGGCCGACTATACAAACCGCAGGAGGACTCGTACAAAAAAAGTAGGTTTTAACTACAACAACCATTGATTGTGTATGCATTTTGTGATTGGCAACTGACGAAATGTGAAACCAATCAGTGAGTAGCTACGTCATTAAGCCCGCCTACCCAAACTGTTCTGCTCCGCTGAGCACGGTTGTCTGACCGTGCCGAGAAAACGGTGCTGGGCACGATTTGTAACCGTTCCGGGCCAAACCATTTCCAGGTGGAAACACAACACAACCGTTCCATTCCGTGCTCAGAACTATTCAGCCCTGCGGTGGAAAAGCAGCTTTTGAGTGCTAGCTCAGAGAAGCTGGGCCTGTAGTGTCGTAAATTTATTCTAACTGCTGCAACATTCCCTACTGTCTCGCATCTCACAAAACAGTATTTTTTTCGTAGTAGATACAACATAGCTTGCCCCAAAATGAAAATGTGATGACAAACATGTTGAAGATGAGCAACAAGGCAGTCAATTTATTATGCTACAGTGTCCATAAAACTTGTTCAGGGTGCTAAGGCATCCCAACTGGATGCAAATATCTAACATTAAACACGACATAGCAGAAGCAGCAGTATAAACTAGCAAAATGTCCCGAATTAGTCACAATTACGTAGCCTATTAGCTTTTACGAACCTTCTGACAGTAAATCAGCTAACGAGTAACGTTAGCCTAGCTAATCAACGACCATCCACAATGTAACTTTACCAAAGTCCCGTTTTACTGGAGGGCCTCAGCAAAGCACAGTAGCCCACGTAAATACATACAATTAATGTTTTAAAACAGATGGTGTAGCTCCCGAGGGCTCATGTAAAACGTTAGCATGCTGACAGGCGTATTTGGCTACATCCTGATTGTTACCAATGCAAGGTTCAAAAGCCTGCATGGGAGTGCATGACATGGGCAACTTGCACATCCGTGAAGGCACTATTAACGCTGAAGGGTACATATGTATTTTGGAGCAACATAAGACGTCTTTTTCAGGGACGTCCCTGCTTATTTCAGCAAGACAGTGCCAATCCACATTCAGCACGTGTTACAACAGTGTGGCTTCATAGTCAGAGAGTGCGGTGCTAGATTGGCCTGTCTGCAGTCCAGACCTGTCTCCCATTAAAACGTGTGGCGCATTATGAAACGCAAAATACAACAATGGAGACCCCGGACTGTTAGCAGCTGGAAGTCTTATATCAAGCAAGAATGGGAAAAAAGTCAGCTTGCAAAACTACAACAATTAGTGTCCTCAGTTCCCAAAAGATTACTGTGTGTTGTTAAAAGGAAAGGTGATGTAACAGTGAGAAACATGCCCCTGTCCCTGTCGCAGGCATCAAATTTAGAATGAGCGTATATTTACAAAAAACAATAAAGTTGATTAGTTAAAACATGAGGTTGATTTACTAAAGGTTAGCGTGTACAAATGTGTGTAAAACTGTTACCACCCGCAAAAAAACGTCCGAGGTGATCAACTAACGAGACACATCACGTATATAGGCTACATCATGAACAGTAAGAATATTTTATCTTGAAGCAAATCGTGTTACAGAATACAAGAGTAACTAGTATTTGAATCAAATACAACGTCTATTATAACAAACCAAACCAAACAAAAGCAAATCAAAACTTTATATAAAAATAAAACCCATGACCAAATGGTAAAGTGATTTTATGTGACACTTACGGCACGAGTAAGCTTAGTGCTACTGTGCTAGTAACCATAGTTATGATCATTTCAGTCCTGACAAACATCTAACTCCCGGCAGAAACTAAGGCCCGGAACACACCGCAAGCGAAGCGCACGCGTTAACGCGACCGCTTCACTTCGGCGTCCATTATAACCTACCAGAAAGAACACTTTCGCGCTTCGCTTGCGATAGTTTCGGCGTTGGGTCTATTTTTCTCGGCGCGCCAGAAGCGGAGAATTGTATTTATTGAATTGAATTCGGACCGACACTGTGTTGTTACAGTCAAGCCGGAAAGTCTCCCCACCCCTTTCACCTTCTCCACGTTTTATTACGTTACAGACTTATACTACAATAGATTGAGTTCATTTTTTGCCTCAAACATCTACACACAATAGCCAATAAAGACGAAGTGAAAACAGGTTTTTAGAAAATATGCAATTTTATTTTACTGACAAAAATAGGTTATTTAGGGGTTACATATCTGTACACACCCTTAGCCTAATACTTGGTTGCTGCACCTTTGGCAGCGATTACAGCTTCAAGGCGTCTTGGGAAAGAAGCTACGAGCTTGGTACACTTGTTTCTGGACATTTTTGCCCATTCCTCTTGGCATATCCTTGCAAGCTCTGTCAGGTTGGATGCGGAGCGTCGGTACACAGCCATTTTCAGCTCTTTCCACAGATGTTCAATTGGATTCAGGTCTGGGCTCTGGCTGGGCCACTCAAGGACATGCACAGACTTTCTCCGAAGCCACTCCTTTGTTCTCTTGGCTGTGTGCTTCGGGTTGTTGTCATGTTGGAAGGTAAACCTTCGCCCCAGTCTGAGGTCCAGAGCGCTCTGGAGCAGGTTTTCTTCAAGGATCTCGGTGTACTTAGCTGCATTCATCTTTCCCTCTATCAGGACTAGTCGCCCTGTTCCCGCTGCTGAAAAACATCCCCACATCATGATGCTGCCACCGCCATGCTTCACTGTAGGGATGGTATTAGCCAGATGATGAGCGGTGCCTGGTTTCCTCCAGACGTGACGCTTGGTATTCAGGCCAAAAAGTTCCATTTTGGTTTCATCAGACCAGAGAATCTTGATTCTCATGGTTTGAGAGTCCTCTAGGTGCCTTTTGGCAAACTCCAAGCGGGCTGTGATGTGCCTTTTACTAAGGAGGGGCTTCCGTCTGGCCACTACCATAAAGGCCTGATTGGTAGAGTGCTGCCTGGATGGTTGATCTTCTGAAAGGTTCTCCGATCTCCACAAGGATACGCTGGAGCTCTGTCAGAGTGACCCTCAGGTTCCTGCTCACCTCCTTGGCCAAGGCCCGTCTTCCCCGATTGCTCAGTTTGGCCGGGCGGCCAGGTCTAGGAAGATTCTTGGTGGTTCCAAACTTCTTCCATTTACGAATGATGGTGGCCACCGTGCTCTTTGGGACCTGTAAAGCTGCAGAGATTTTTCCGTACCCTTCTCCAGATCTATGCCTTGACACAATCCTGTTTCTGAGGTCTGCAGATAATTCCTTTGACCCCATGGCTTGGAGTTTGCTCTGACATGCACTGTCAACTGTGGGACCTTATATAGGCAGGTGTTGGCAATCCCCAATCATGTCCAATCAATTGAATTTATCACAGGTGGACTCCAATTAAGTTGTAGAAACATCTCAAGCAGTATCAATGGAAACAAAATGCACCTCAGCTCACTTTTGGGTGTCATATCAAAGGGTGTGCACACTTGTGTACATATGATATTTTACATTTATATTTTTTATAATTAGCACAAATGTCTAAAAACCTGTTTTCACTTTGTCATTATGGGCTATTTTGTGTAGAATTTTGAGACAAAAAATTAACTCAATCTATTGTAGAATATGTCTGTAACGTAATAAAACGTGGAGAAGGTGAAAGGGATGGGGAGACTTTCTGGCTTGACTGTATGTTTCCATTTGTATATGGGTGTGTATAGCCTATATATGCACCTATTTATTTTCATTATTATTATTTTCTCTTCCTGTAGGCTATAACAGGAAGAAATGTAAAAACATTCATCACACACCAAAAATGTTTTTATTTTATCTATCCATACAGTAGCCTACAACAAGTAACTCATATGCCTTCCCCAGTGTCATGTAATAAATTACCTAACTAAAAATGCAACATTGAGAATATTCACATTTTTAGGCCAGTTATTAGGCCAAACAAATAAACTATCCAAAGAGGAGTTTGCTAATAACCATGTCATTTAATCAGAATGAATATATAATCGATCACCAACCTATAATCTCTTGTTGTTATTGTTAAATAATAGCCTACTTGCTTCGCTGATATTCATTTAAAATCGAGATGGAATATGAACATCGGTTATTAAAACTACATTAAACATGTATTATCACTTCAGTGGGCATGGATAAGCATTGCATCTGTTACTGCCAAATTAATAAGAATAGGTTATATAGGCTCATCATGTATTTACAATCAAGTGTCAAACTTGGCGGAAAAAAAACAGTCTAAACAACTGCACGTGACACACAGCAAAAAATGGTGGTGTATATTTAACACCCTAGGGTGTTTATATGATATCATATCATATATAAACACCCCATGGTGTTAAATGTACACGAGACTTGATGCGGACATAAACTGTAAAGAAAGCAAAGAGAGAAGATGGATGATTGTAGATCTATTAAGTAGAGAAATACATGGAGCTGTATGACGCGCTGGATTATTTCTACAGGGACAATATAAGAAAAGAGCTTGGAATGCAATGGAAGTAGCCTATTGTTTTTTTTATTGTGATCATGTTTACTTCACTAAAAACCCAAAATTGGTATGCGATTACTGAAAACGAGGACGTTTCTATGCATGACTATGCATAAATGGATCCTGTTGTTGTTACGATAGTTGAAAGTTGAAAGAGTTCTCAGGGATAGTTTTGCATAGGCCTACCTATCCTATTTAAACAGCACTCATCATTATGTGGTTAAAATATGTGTTCATGGTACAGGTATTGTTTTCAAAATCTAGTTTTGCACCTAGAGTCATCATCATTAGGCTAGGTGTGGCTATACATGTGTTAATTGCTGCTATACTGTTATCAAAATCTGGTTTTGCCCCTATAGCCATCATCATTAGGTGTGGCTATACATGTGTTAATTGCTGCTATGTTATCAAAATCTATTTTTAAACCCATGATTTAATTTCTCTAAAAATTAGACCCCCTGTTACACCCGGACTATTACCAGTGGTTTAGAGAAAAATGCTTCTGAACTTTCACAGACTTTTTGGTGTAAGCTGTGTAAGCTACATTAACTTATGTTTGTTTTATGTCTATGATTTAAAACATTCCATGGCGGGTTTGACAAGTGTGCTATAGCTTCTTGTTTTTTTTGTACCTGAAAAATTACGATATTATGTAAGTAATGTAGCCCATTTTGTTGTATAAATCCGTATCTGAGAAGTGCGGACGTGAGTGGCGCGCGCTTCTGGTATGTTGTCAATGGTATGTTCGCTTCTGGCGCTCGTGATTCCGCGAGATGCTGCCAGTGTGTTCCGGGCGTAAGACATACAGTGATACAGTTTGTAACAAACCGCCAGCTTGTTCAGTGTAACACTAGTCTATCCTACACTAAAAAAATACTATAAAAACGGTAACATTTCTGCCAGTCTTTTCACTGTTTTCTTACAGTATAACCATTCTAAAGATGCAAAATTTCTCATTTAAATATGACTGTTTGCAGCTGGAATAATTTACATAATGAATTGTTGATCACCCGCAAAGTGTGAAATGTTAATGTGTGAAAATACTTTGGCTGCGCCCGCAAAATAACACCCCTTATTTGGGTTCTTAGTAAATCGACCCCTAATATCTCAAATATTTTAAATTGAATACAGGTCAAAAATGATTTGCAAATCATTGCTTTCTGTTTTTATTTACATTTTATCAACTTTTCTGGTATGGAGGATTATTCAGCCCAAAATGAAAATGAAAACGAAAATGGAAAATGAAAATGGAAAATGAAAATGGAAAATGGAGGATTATTCAGCCCAAAATTAAAATGAAAATTAAAAACTTTTCATTTTCATTTCCATTTTAGTTTTCATTTTCAAACTGTATCTATGTAAATGAGGGGGTATGGTCCTCCTATCAATCAAAGCAAGCAGGGTGGGCCTCATACAGGTTTAGTGCAGTAGCACTTAATGAAAACTAGGGGGAGCATAGCATAGGGATGGGTAACAGTCTATGCTTGATACTATGCTCTCAGTGTTATAAAGTATTCTTGTTTTATGAAAGAAATGGAGCTAGCTAGCCAGCGCTACGCTGTGTAGACTATAGGTCAAACCTGCGAGGTGGAAAATCCATGTGCAGAAAGTGAAAGTCCTCCTCAATCATTTGTTCCAATCACCTGGATTTGCTAATTATCACAATTCTTCAGCCAAGAGGGAGAAGCTAACTAGGCTAATTAGTGAAATCGTGAGTTCATGGGTGGTAGAAACACGGCAGACCCCTTTCTGACCCCTGGAATTTCCACCTCTGCAAACCTGGTAGTAGCCTACGATAGGCTACATTGTGCCAACTTAAACGTTGGATTGGATCAGTTGTGTTGGACTGCTGGAAATAAATTAAATCCTCTCTGAAAATAAATGAAAAGACCGCAAATGAGTCACTGGATCATTTAAACTTTTAACCTGGCTCCGGTACTTTAAGCGAACATTAAGGCATTGCTTCAAAATGTGTAGGCGGGACCTTTTTACTCAACTGAGACATTCGTTGCTACTGCAGTCAAACTATTAGTGGAAATCACAAACTCTGTGTTTTAACTTTATTTGTAGAAGGTTTGTGATGATTTCAGCTGAATACGGAGTTTCTAAGTGTCACTATTTCCCCGTAGCAAGTCCATTTAACAAGCAACCCCCCACCTAGCCATGCGTGACATAGTGGACAATAGGGTCTATGTTTGAGTTCATAAATATATTTATTCATTATATGAAATTTTAATAACGTCATAGCAACGAGATAAACCCAACAATAGCCTTATCGTATGCCAGACAAGCCGTGAAAAGCCCTGCTCACTCAAATGCAAAATAAACTGTGAAAGTACTGTCTCATTCTACCATGTATTCTACTAGCAATATATGCTACTAAATATGAAATAAATATACAATCCTACCATCGGTTTTACACATCGAAATGTTCGAAACGCACGTTACAAATTAAAGAGCCATCGTAGAATCGCTCATTGAAATCGCATGTAACCCTAAGATTGATCATTATCGGGAAACGCACCCCAGGACGTTTCCTCTTCCACATATGTAGGCAATACTGTAATAGTCCGCCAGCAATACAGTAATAGTCGGCACGTTTCATTGTCAACATCCGTTGTTGCTCACTTCCGTTGTTATGGCTTTGCATTTGTGTTGTCACTTATTGCAGTTCTGTTGTGGTTTATGCAGTTGCGTTGTCACTTTTGTATTTGTGTTGTGGCTTTTGCAGTTGTGTTGTGGCTTTTTCCGTTAATACGATTGTGTTTTTCGAATTTGCAAAGCGTTTTGGATATGCAGTTCGTTCGACACTTCTCGGCCACCGTAAACTTACATTGACGTTAGCAAAAAATGTGTTGTTCCTTTTCATCAGAGGATTCTTCCTTTTGGCACGGCACGTCAGGGGCTTCTTCTCCTCCTAGCCTACATGTGGACTCCCCAGTATGCTTGAAATATGTAAGCATGCGCACTAGCGTCCAGTCCCGCCCAGCAGCTGTAGGTCCCTCAAGCCCCGTCCAGCAGCTGTAGGTCCCTCAAGCTAGGGTTCTGTGGTTCTGCAGGAAACCCCTACTCAGATATTTCGCTGAATGTAACGCTAGACTAAATATAATCCTACCAACACAACACAGTTGAAGAGTGATAGTTTAAGATGATATTTTTAGCTAGCATAACGTTAACGTTAGCTCAGTTAATAGCCTAACTTACTTAACGTACGTATAACGTTACGGAGTTATTTTCGGTACAATGCAAGGAAAATAATGATCTCTTAGCCAAGTTAAAAGCTAGCTAACGTTACATCGTCCATTGCCATGTGACGCTAGCCAGCTTGCTAACTTACATTGGGTAAAAAAGAAATTTAAAACCGGAAGAGCCTGACATTGACAGATTAAGAGTTGTAACGCTACTGCAGTCAAACTATTCGTGGAAATCACAAACTCTGTGTTTTAACTTTATTGGTAGATGGTTTGTGACGATTTCTGCTGAATACAGAGTTTCTAAGTGTCACTATTTCCCCATAGCAAGTCCATTTAACAAGCAACCCCCCACCTAGTCTATACCTACCCATGCGTGACATAGTGGATAATAGCGTCTATGTTTGAGTTCATAAATATATTTATTCATTATATAAAATTAGAATAACGTCATAGCAACGAGATAAACCCAACAATAGCCTGATCGTATGCCAGAAAAGCCGTGAAAAGCCCTACTCACTCAAATGCAAAATAAACTGTGAAAGTACTGTCTCATTCTACCATGTATTCTACTAGCAATATATGGTACTAAATATGAAATAAATATACAATCCTACCATCGGTTTTACACATCGAGATGTTCCTTTCAAATTCAGTGGTCATTTATTGTCTGGTACAATCGGTTGAGAAATATACAACACTTCATAGCGCTATTACACTATCTGAAACGTCCACGCGTAATACCCCCCCATGCCCTGTAAGCCTGTCTCATTCATTAAAGTTCATTCTGGTTTAATTGTCAGCTTTTTTATCCAATAGAGTACATTATAACCTTAGCAACGGTATATGTCAAGTGTTTTTCGGTGCTTTGAACAATTTTCTACAGCCCAGCGTAACGGCAGTTTTCGTTTTAACGGTCTAGTATTACGCAAGCTCTACAGAATACGCATTATGGAGGGGAGTTTCCCTTTTCCGATATGTAAGTATTTTTGCGTCTAAAATACCGTTGGTCTCGCTGGCTACATATGTACGTTCGTGTTTCCACTCAAGCACTGTCTTTCCAATATGTTTGATAGCCCTATTGTTATTTTCGCATTTTGAGTGCATTTCACATACTGTAGTGCAATCGTTAAATGTATTTTTGATGTAGGCTACCGATGTTCATTGAAGATAGAACATTTGGCAGCATTTTGCAGATGGTGGAATACTATTTATGTTCATGTTATCGTACATAAGATAGGCTATGGCGTATAGCCTATAGCCTACTTGTCTCTTAGGGCATGACAAATGCTCATTCCAATTTACTGTGCACTGATATGTGGTAGATTAATGTAAATATTTCCTTGGAGTCATTATGAATAGGAAAATAAAAATACAGAAAAATGCAATCCCAGGACAAACATATACATAGAGTACAGGGACAAGTGATGTTTTATTGAGGTACAAGAGTGAATGATTAGGCAACATATTTAGGTGTATGTAACACTGTGATATCAATGTTTTTTTTTATCTTAAGCCATCAGAAGGAGCAAATGTATAGGCCTATGCTTTATAATACAATAATGAATACTTTTATTCATTTTATGACATGTTTTGCATAGGGGTTTTGGACCCATAGATATCTACTATATACTTATGTAGCTCTCAGCAAAATAAAAAAAAACTATTTTTAAAAACTTTTCCAAAGTTTCTTTGCATTTGTTGCACTTTATTTTGACTTAAATTATGAAAATAAACAAATCTGAGTTTGTATTGTAAATGGTACACGTGTCTTGTTTAATTTAAGCCATTTAGCAAGTTATGTGATGCTCACACCTGGAATTATAAAGCCTTAAACAGAGCACCCCCTAAATAGGTGAAATTTGCCATCTGCGCCAAGGGGTTAATGTAGGCTATTTGAAAGTGAGTCGGCTTCGTCATACAAAAAATCCAGGGTTAAATCTTAAATTGAGCTTGCTAGCGGTTTATTATTATCCTAAAATAGCTCTCATAAGTGTTTCTGTTACCCATCTATCGTTAATTGTGTTAAAACAACCGTGTGTATTAAAACAACCAGATAGAATAAAAACGTCATAGCACCATTTTGTGCGTTCCATTTTCAGCTGTCTTCAGCAATATTTTTTCTCTCATAACGATGCAAAAACGCATCTTTCATGCCCTAGTCTATTCATATTTGCGACCATATTTTTTGACGACCGTCATGAATCTAGCTATCGATAGACTTTTAGAAGTTATGCCTTAATGTTCGTTTGAAGTAGGCTAGCTAGATCTATCGGAGCCAGGTTAAATGTGTAAATGGTCCAGTGACTCATGCACACACATGAAGTGTGTAATACAGTAAACACAATTAACGATAGATGGGTAACAGAAACACTTATGAGCGTTATTTTAGGATAATAATAAACAGCTAGCAAGCTCAATTTAAGATTTAACCCTGTATTTTTTGTATGACGAAGCCGACTCACTTTCAAATAGCCTACATTATCATTTCTCATTTTGCATAACATATAGAATAGAATCTGGCTGTCGATAGACTTTTTGAAGCAATGCCTTAATGTTCGCTTAAAGTACCGGAGCCAGGTTAAAAGTTTAAATGATCCAGTGACTCATTTGTGGTCTTTTCATTTATTTTAAGAGAGGATTTCATTTATTTCCAGCAGTCCAACACAACTGATTCAATCCAACGTTTAACCTGGCACAATGTAGCCTATCGTAGGCTACTACCAGGTTTGCAGAGGTGGAAATTCCAGGGGTCAGAAAGTAAAAGTCCTGCCGTGTTTCTTCCACCCATAACTCACGATTTCACTAATTAGCCTAGTTAGCTCCTACCTCTTGGCTGAAGAATTGTGATAATTAGCAAATCCAGGTGATTGGAACAAATGATTGAGGAGGACTTTCACTTTCTGAACATGGATTTTCCACCTCGCAGGTTTGACCTATAGCCTACACAGCGTAGCGCTGGCTAGCTAGTTCCGTTTCTTTCATAAAACAAGAATACTTTATAACACTGCTCAGACTCTTCATCATTTCATCCATTAAAACTTATGAGTCCCTTGAGAGCATAGTATCAAGCATAGACTGTTACCCATCCCTATGCTATGCTCCCCCTAGTGTTCATTAAGTGCTGCACTAAACCTGTATGAGGCCCACCCTGCTTGTTTTGATTGAATGGAGGACCATACCCCCTCATTTACATAGATACAGTTTGAAAATGAGAATGAAAATGAAAATGCAAAGGAAATGAAAATGAAGTTAATTTTTGGGCTGAATAATCTTCCATATTCTGGAATTGGAATGTAATGTTTAAATGTAAGTTTGTAATGTTAGCTTGTAATGTAACGTTTTAATTTAAGGTTGTAATCTCAACTGCATGTTATAATTCAACTCAATTATAATTTCCACAGGCTAGTGACAATCAGGGCTGTGGCCATGTCTCTGCAAGCAGCAGATTTAGCCATTTATAACACACATGGAACCTGGTTCACTCAGTCACCTCCCCACATAGGTAACCTGCTTCAGCAGTACACCTACTAACAGATGTAAGCCATTTAGCAAGTTTATGTGATGCTCACACCTGGAGTTATAAAACCTTAAACAGAGCACCCCTTAAATAGGTGAAATTTGCCATCTGCGCCAAGGGGTTAATGTAGACTATTTGACAGGTAACCCGTTTCACTCATTCACCTCCCCACACAGGTAAAATGTTTCATTCATTCATGTCAACAGACAGGGAACCTGCTTCAATCATTCACCTCCCCATTCAGGGAAGCTGTTTCGCTCATTCACCTCCACACATAGGTAA
>CM056387.1:27809483-27939971 GCA_029718625.1 Synaphobranchus kaupii
CACACTTGCGAACCCAAGTACATAATTTTAGTTTGGATGTTTGGACGGACGGCACCGCATCCCGTTAAAGCTCAAATACTTTATTGTGAATAAATTGAGAGGAATACATGCATGTCTAGTTCCAAACAAGTTCCCCTTGACCGCATTGTAAAAGTGAATTCCTAAACTAGTACGGCCTACTGAATGTAGAGCATGGTTTCGGGCATACATTGATACATTCACACTGTACAAAGTCTTAATTTATTATTTTTAAAATGTATTTATTTTGGTGTGTGTGTGTGTGTGTGGGGGGGGGGGGGGGGAGGTAATTTATTTTTTTTATTTTTTTTTGTTGAAAGTTGTGTTTTGAGCGTATTTGAATCAATCAATCAAATTTATCCTTGGAGCTTTTTTGACTACATTAATATTTTTGTGAAATTGGATCTCTTATGTTATAAATTTCATTACAAATGTCCATTATATATGTCTGCGTGTAAAAACTTTGCATCATTTGCGACATGGATGAAAGAAACCTTATGCAACATTCAGAGCGTGAGGTGAAATTTGAGGCGGTAAGGCATAGCCCTGCTCTGTGGAGATACCTGAATTATTTTTGCCACACTAGCTTAGGTGGACGTGTGCCGTTTTGACATGGCTGTTTGAGCCAGATCATCTGTGCTCTTGTCTAGACTCCACGTTGTCCAGTTGACTTTGCTAAAGCTGAAGCCAGCATCTAAAATACAGTACACTTTAGCCTACAGTCCCTACACGTTAAAAATGAATTGAAATAGTCTTTTTTCTTTCTTGTTTAATGTTTCATTGTTCCAATTTGTTTGTAATAAGAGTGATCTTACCTTGCAAATCTGTTGCAATTCTCAAACAAAACTGATCAAAAACATCTGCATTCTACCTCAATTCTATCATACAAGGTATTTGTACAACTGGCTCGTAGTTCCAGCTTTAGTGTGTCCAGGCACGCCTCCCATTGGTGTGGCAGAGTGTTCTTTAGTCATGTCAGCTGGGAGCCGGGAGCAGCAAGCCTTATTTGATAGTAAAATGAAAGTGAAGGGAAGCGCACAATGAGCTGCTTGTCTCCAAATAGCATTTAAAATTTTTTACATTTTTTTACATTTTTTTTAACAGAAATCCTTTCAGTGGCAACGCGTGACACAAGTGAGGTGAAAGGGTATGCCCAGTGTACAGTGCTTTGTGAGAGGCAGGAAATGCTTATGAAACAGTTTGCCTTGATTAGTATGAGTTTTTTTTCCTCTTTTTTTTGTGTGCGCTTTTTTTGTTTTGGTAGGGGGTGCGCATGCATTCTGCTCCGCAGTGACCTTCTGCACTGCGCTCTGCTGCACTACGCTGTAACCCAAACCCAAGTTACCCAAGTTAGGAAACACGCAGCGAAGAATCCGTGGCTCAGAGAAAGCCGCTATTGGGCCAGGCCAAGGGGAGGTTAACATCACATACATCAGTAGCAAAATTTGAAACATTATGAAATGACTTCCTATCTGTCTGATCCTGAAGCCAACATTCCCAGGTGTACAGAACAAAAAAAGTATTGAATTATCTCTACTAGAAAAAAAGTTAGGGGCTTTTGAATCCATTGGGGTTGACGAACTTGAACACATGCACTTTCCCCCTGATTCTATCGAGCAACTGTTTTTTATAAAGTATGAATAAATAGCATTTTTCTAGTGATGATATGAATAGGCATCCCAGTAGAGTGAATGGTTTAGGATAAAAAGTCACAGAATTTTTTTGACTACCTTGTCAAAAAGTTTTTCATTCTTATTTCGGCATGTCCCTTCATTCAATTTTTTTAACATGAATTTTCTACTTAGAGAGGGGAAACATTCCGAAAGAAAGTTTATTGGGATGTGTCTTGATGTAGTATAACCAGTTTTGAAAAAAAGTTGTTGATTTTGAGGTGGGTGAAAATGTGTCCCTCCGTTACCATTTGTCAATGTCCCTCCGTTACCATAACCATCTGACTTTAAACCTCACCCCATAAAAATTGAGCAGCACAAGTGGCTTACCATTTTGCATGTTCATATTTAAGTGGTAATAGTACAATATGAAAGAGAAAGATAACCCTTTTCACCTCAGGAACCGTATGATATGCATGTCTGAAAAAAGTGTAAAAAACAGACGTTAATTTTGCCTCCCTTCGTTACCGCCCTGTTTTTTTAAATCAATTTTACCCCTAAGAAGTTGTTTGCCCCCAAACTTTTTTCCCTCAGTTTGTAGTCTAAGGTAGCCTTTATGTAATACCAGTTGTTATTTTACTCAGCCTTGGATAGAACAGGAGTACTAGGGCAACATACAGCAAAAGTGTCCCTCCGTTACCGCTTGGCCTGGCCCTATTGTAGCTGATCCAGAGAGGCTTAATTATTGTCCTGGCACTACCCGCTTGCCCAGGGAGGTTCCTGAGACTGATTCCTGGGCGCGTAGTAGGTAGCTATTAATGGTTTGTGACGGCAGGTTTGGGGGGGTGGTGGTGGTGGTGGTGAGTGAGGGGGTGAGCGATAGGTGCTGAATTGCGGTGAACAGGCGGTCAGGCGGTGCTGTGGGGTTTTTTCGCTGTCGCATGAGGTGCTGGTGAGAGGGACTGTTCAGACTGAAGTAACGCCCAGATGGGTTCACAAGATGGCAGCTGAACTGGCCGGGAGGCATCTTGTCCATCAGGATCGAGTAGCATTTCTGGCTGTTTTTTTTTTTTTTAAATAAAGTTTTTTTTACTCTATTGGAAAATGGAAACAGACTGATGGGTAATTCCTGAGTCTTGCTTGATTTGCTAGTAGGGGATTTCCCTTTGCAATGTTAGACCTCTGATTTATCTTTCTGGAAATTACCACACGCACTATTCAAGTGATTTGTTGTCGCTGTTCATTCATGCGTGCTGTACCCCCCCCCCCCCCCAAGACAAAAAAGATGTCATTCAAGCTTAATTTAATTTATATTTTTTGTTCAGATTATTCATCCGGTTGATTTTGTCTGGATTGAAACTCTGATCCACTTCTCTGGAGCCATTTAATGGATAATTTCAGTCAAAGTCAAAACTTGCATATGCCATTCCAGACCGGTTTCAAAAGCAGCATCCTGGCCTCAGTCCACAGCAGCCTCCTTATTTGCATGTTATCTGCAGTTTTCAAATGGCTGAATGTCTGCAGTTGCAAATCAGTGTAAGTGCCCTGCCTGGGGGGACAACGGCTATGTCCCACCCAAGATTCAAACCTGCAATCCTCTAATTACAAGTGAAGTTCCTGAACTGTCTGCACCACACTGCTGCCTTTAATTCAGTGGGAAACCTGTTGGCTTTTGCAATAATAGTAATTCCACGCTGAGGTTTCTTCTCATTCAAAAACGTGCCGGGCATCGGATAAGCTTGGTATACATCTGTAAATGTGTGGTTTGTCTCAGGAAACGTGTGTATGAATGATTGCGCGCTCTTTTAATTTCGTAACCGTACTGCCATGCCATAGTAAGGGCACGTTGCTAAATGAGATAACACAATTTGCCGCAAGGATTGTTTGTGGTTAGATTGCATAAGCGTGTGTGAATGGGGGGGGGGGGGGCGGGGATCTAAATTCTTCATTCAGTGATGTGACTAAAAACACTTGCCAATTTTGGAAGTGGAGAAACCTTTTTGGAAAGTGAGTTGGGAGGGGCCAGTTCGCACCCTGGATTTGGTGTGTCATGAAGTAGTGACTGTAAACGCAGTGAAGACCCTGGCCAGGGTCAGGTGTAGCAGATTGAGGGTCTGCATTCATGCCACCGTTGGAGATCGAGGCATTTCCCAACAGGAATCTTGCATGTCATTTTTGATGGCCCATGCAATATTTACATTTATAATTTATAAAATGGCTGACATTTTGTGCAGGCAATACGACATACCAGTGACACCCAGGGCATTTTACAAATACAAGTATGAGTAATTGCTGAACAGCATAAGCGGTGACATACTAGCTATTTAGTGCCGATCCGATCTGGCGACATACCAGTGACACCCAGGGCATTTTACAAATACAAGTATGAGTAATTGCTGAACAGCATAAGCGGTGACATACTAGCTATTTAGTGCCGATCCGATCTGGCACAGTCATCCTCCAGGCAAGTGCAATGAGATCTTGGCTGCACAACTACTTGACAGAATGTTCAATGTTAATCGACCCAGCACAAAGGACATACTTTGCAGTCAATATTGCAGTAAAATAAAAAAAATAAAAAATGGCGGAGCTCAAATGACATGGATAAAGAAGATGGAGGTGTAATTGTAGCTGCTCTTAGAAGATTTTAGTTTCAAAGCTTTGATGAAAAGTACTGCTTTGAGTTAGGAGTTTAGGAAGTAACTGAACCGGGAGGGGGCGGGGGTTGTAGGGTTTAGGCCGGATTATTTGTGCGCCTCGCACTGTCATTTAATAAAAGCGTCTGTCAATGTGCCGAGAAATTTAAGTTAAGCCAGCAGACACTGCGGCACTCCAGGACTGGAGTTAAACCTGCAGACACTGCAGCCCTCCAGGACTGGAGTTAAACCAGCAGACACTGCGGCCCTCCCGGACTGGAGTTAAACCTGCAGACACTGCGGCCCTCCAGGACTGGAGTTAAACCAGCAGACACTGCGGCCCTCCCGGACTGGAGTTAAACCAGCCGACGCTGCGGCCCTCCAGGACTGGGGTTAAACCTGCAGACACTGCGGCCCTCCAGGACTGGAGTTAAACCTGCAGACACTGCGGCCCTCCCGGACTGGAGTTAAACCAGCCGACACCGCGGCCCTCCAGGACTGGAGTTAAACCAGCCGACACTGCGGCCCTCCAGGACTGGAGTTAAACCTGCAGACACTGCAGCCCTCCCGGACTGGAGTTAAACCAGCCGACACTGCGGCCCTCCAGGACTGGAGTTAAACCAGCCGACACTGCGGCCCTCCAGGACTGGGGTTAAACCAGCAGACACTGCGGCCCTCCAGGACTGGAGTTAAACCAGCAGACACTGCGGCCCTCCAGGACTGGAGTTAAACCAGCAGACACTGCGGCCCTCCAGGACTGGAGTTAAACCAGCAGACACTGCGGCCCTCCAGGACTGGAGTTTGACGGCCCTGTGTTAAGGGATGGGTATATCTGCATATCTGAAGGCCGATGTGGTTCCGGTAAAGCTCTAATCAGTGTATGAAATTAACACCAGCCACAAGCCAAATGCTGTTTAAAGTTTGATTGTGACTGGTAAGATTTTAACTAGCAGCCACTTTGGCCAGTAACCAGTTTGTGTTATATTGTAAAAGGTAATGTGGCTGGTAAAATGTTAAAAATGGCTAGTGATTTTTTAAAGAATGCCCAAGCTACTCTGGCCAGAGGGTGAAAAAGTCAATTGCATGCCCTGGCTGTAATGCTGTGACTCTTGACTGTCAGAAGGACTGGAGTTTGACGATCCTGTGTTAAGGTATGGGTTTTCTTTAACATTGGCTAACGCTGCATATCTGAAAGGTGATATGGTTCCTGCTTATAGCTGTAATGCTGTGGCTGTGCTGACAGTAAGATGGCGGCGAACAGTGGGAATGCGGAGCAGAGTGATGTCTGTTTGTGGAAGAGAGCCGTAGCATGGCTGGTGTCTGTGGTGGGGAGCCGTAGCATGGCTGGTGTCTGTGGTGGGGAGCAGTAACATGGCTGGTGTCTGTGCTGGGGAGCCGTAGCATGGCTGGTGTCTGTGGTGGGGAGCCGTAACATGGCTGGTGTCTGTGGTGGGGAGCCGTAGCATGGCTGGTGTCTGTGGTGGGGAGCTGTAGCATGGCTGGTGTCTGTGGTGGGGAGCCGTAGCATGGCTGGTGTCTGTGGTGGGGAGCCGTAGCATGGCTGGTGTCTGTGGTGGGGAGCCGTAGCATGGCTGGTGTCTGTGGTGGGGAGCCGTAGCATGGCTGGTGTCTGTGGTGGGGAGCCGTAGCGTGGCTGGTGTCTGTGGTGGGGAGCCGTAGCATGGCTGGTGTCTGTGGTGGGGAGCCGTAACATGGCTGGTGTCTGTGGTGGGGAGCCGTAACATGGCTGGTGTCTGTGGTGGGGAGCCGTAGCATGGCTGGTGTCTGTGGTGGGGAGCCGTAGCATGGCTGGTGTCTGTGGTGGGGAGCCGTAGCATGGCTGGTGTCTGTGGTGGGGAGCCGTAGCATGGCTGGTGTCTGTGGTGGGGAGCCGTAGCATGGCTGGTGTCTGTGGTGGGGAGCCGTAGCATGGCTGGTGTCTGTGGTGGGGAGCCGTAGCATGGCTGGTGTCTGTGGTGAGGAGCCGTAGCATGGCTGGTGTCTGTGGTGGGGAGCCGTAGCATGGCTGGTGTCTGTGGTGGGGAGCCGTAATGGCTGTTCTGGGGCCGTTGAGCAGGGACTGTGCAGTCATTCCTTTATTTCCACCCCCGCCAGGTTTCGTAACTTGAAAATCCAGTGATGCAACTCCTCCTGCCACTGGGGTGTGCGGGTTCGTTCGTTCTTGTGTGAGATACTTTCACTCAGGGCCCGGTTGATATCTGCCTCGCCCTGTTCTCCAGAGTTATGTCTCCACTTCCCCATACTTCCCCATTTCTAATTAACTACAGTTTTTGGCTTCCTGTCGTCTGAACTAACCGTCCCTTGGGGGAGGGAAGGCCGCAGTCCAAACCGCTCTTGCTCCTATATGGGGGCGTGCCGGTGTCACGGACGATCCGCCGAATCTTCGCCCTGGTGGCCGTCCGGCGTGACCCCGCCCTCTGCTCTTCTGACTCCGTAACGTCCGTTCAGTCAAAGGCCAGTGTGTCGTGTCACCGGGAGCATATGGGAATAACATACAGGGCTAATTTTCCGTAATCCCCCCCCCCCCGCCTCGCAGTGGACGGCGAGTGAGGAGCTTAGCAAGGAACGCGCTGGCCAGAGGCGGCGGGATTAGGGCTGTTTGCGGGGCGTAGTGCCGTTTCAGCAGAGTGAGCGGGCGACCCCCCCCCCCCCCCTTTCCAAAGGCCCACATGTGCTTGGGCTGCACTTTCTTTTCTCCTCCCGCAATTATCTGTGTGAGGCAGTGTGTGGGAGTGTGTTTGCGAGGCTGTGTGTGTGGGAGTGTGTGTACCAGGATGTACAGTTGATGTCGGAAGTTTACATACACTTAGGTTGACGTCATTAAAACTCATTTTTAACCTCCACGGATTTCATGTTTGCAAACTATAGTGTTGGCAAGTCAGTTACAACATCTACTTTGTTCATGACACAAGTAATTTTTCCAACAATTGTTTACAGAGAGGTTTTTTCACTTAATTCACGATATCACAATTCCAGTGGGTCAGAAGTTTACATACACTAAGTTGACTGTGCCTTTAAACAGCTTGGAAAATTCCAAAAAATGATGTCATGGCTTTAGAAACTTCTGATAGGCTAATTGACATTATTTGAGTCAATTGGAGGTGTACCTGTGGATGTATTTTAAGGCCTACCTTCAAACTCAGTGCCTCTTTGTTTGACATCATGGGAAAATCAAAAGAAATCAGCCAAGACCTCAAAGAAAATTATCTGGTTCATCCTTGGGAACAATTTCCAAACGCCTGAAGGTACCACGTTCGTCTGTACAAACAAAAGTATGCAAGTATAAACACCATGGGACCAAGCAGCCGTCATACCGCTCAGGAAGGAGACGCGTTCTGTCTCCTAGAGATGAACGTGCTTTGGCGCGAAAACTGCAAATCAATCCCAGAACAACAGCAAAGGACCTTGTGAAGATGCTGGAGGGAACAGGTACAAAAGTATCTATATCCACAGTAAAACGAGTCCTATATCGACATAACCTGAAAGGCTACTCAGCAAGGAAGAAGCCACTACTACAAAACCACCATAAAAAAAGCCAAACTACAGTTTGCAACTGCACATGGGGACAATGGTCTTACTTTTTGGAGAAATTTCCTCTGGTCTGATGAAACAAAAATTTAACTGTTTGGCCATAATGACCATCGTTATGTTTGGAGGAAAAAGGGTGAGGCTTGCAAGCCGAAGAACACCACCCCAACCGTGAAGCACGGGGGATGGCAGCATCATGTTGTGGGGGTGCTTTGCTGCAGGAGGGATTGGTGCACTTCATAAAATAGATGGCATCATGAGGAAGGAAAATTATGTGGATATATTGAAGCAACATCTCAGGAAGTTAAAGCTTGGTCGCAAATGGCTCTTCCAAATGGACAATGACCCAAAGCATACTTTCAAAGTTGTGGCAAAATGGCTTAAGGACAAAAAAGTCAAGGTATTGGAGTGGCCAACACAAGTCCGGACCTCAATCCAATCGAAAATCTGTGGGCAGAACTGAAAAAGCATGTGCGAGCAAGGAGGCCTACAAACCTGACTCAGTTACACCAGTTCTTTCAGGAGTAATGGGCTAAAATTCCAGCAACTTATTGTGAGAAGCTTGTGGAAGGCTACCTGAAACGTTTGACCCAAGTTAAACAATTTGAAGGCAATGCTACCAAATACTAACAGTGTGTATGTAAACTTCTGACCCACTGGGAATGTGATGAAAGAAATAAACGCTGAAATAAATAATTATTTACTATTATTCTGACATTTCACATTCTTAAAATAAAGTTGTGATCCAAATGACCTAAGATAGGGAATGTTTACTAGGATTAAATGTCAGGAATTGTGAAAAACTGAGTTTAAATGGATTTGGCTAAGGTGTATGTAAACGTGTGTGTGAGTGAGTGAGAGAGACTCCCTCTTACCAGAAAGTTCCTTGCTTAAACATAAATAAATTAAAAATGTATGTGAAGCCATTGAAATATCATCGTTATTCTCACCAAACTAAGTAGGCAGGGTGCTGAGATGAGGCTAAAGAATAAACTCACTGCCCTTCTTTCCAGGAGAGAGATTGCGGTTTGGTTGGGTGTTCCACCATCTTCTCTACAGTAAATTGACAGCTCTAGTCCACTCCAAAATCTTGTGGCGTTTTACGCAATGCTATCCTGGAGCCCCGTGATAATGCCGTCAATATTTACACAATTTACACCAGAGACTGGGACGATTCAGTAAACTCGGCAGGTCTTTGCATTGGGGAAAAAATGTCTTACTTATTTTAGGTAGAGTTCTATTAGAATGGGTCATTGCATTCATACTACAATAAGGGTAAAATTGTCCTTTTAAATGGAAAAACACCTGAAGTGTAATCCTTGCGCTGGTGGTAGTATTAGGGGGTTAAAAACAGCTGATGTTTAATTAATGTGCTGGAGGTAATGTCAGGGTTTGTAAACAGTGCTGAAGTCTCCCAGCCTTTCAAAGCCAGTTGAAGCCGCAGAGCTGGCGGAATAGAAGCCTAATTAGCCCACCTTGTGTGTCTGTTCGGAGCGGCAGCGCATTCAGTTACGCACTTAGTGCAGCTGGGATTAAGTTAATTATAGCCGGGGGGGGGGGGGGGGGTGGGGGGGTGGGGGAGGGGAGCAGGTTACCGGTGCGGAAACAGGACGCGTCCTGTTTGGAGTCCGCTGACCTCTGACCCCTCGGTCTGCACGTCGCCTGCTTTCACACCTTCCTAAGGAATTCCGACGGATTAGCCGGTGTCGTCACCTCATAATACGGCGAACACCCGGCTGGGATCACGGCTTGGGAACTTTTAAAATAACTCTGCTGAGGGTCTTGACAGCCCCCCCCCCCCCCCCCACACACACAGGGTTAAATGTGGTTGTGTTTTCATTTATCCGTATTCTTTCACCTGCGTTTAAAACGCACCGCTTCTCGTTATAGGAGCGTGTGAATGTTGCGGTCACACTGAACAGATTGGGATCTCGCCACACCCAGTCATTATGACTATCTAAGATGGTGTCTAGAGTGTGTGTGTGTGTGCGTGCGTGCGCGCGCGTGCGCTGTTTCTTGTGCAGTAACACTGGTAATGGTAAGGCAGACAGTGCAGAAAGGTGAAAATGTGGACACCTCCATAATGCAGTGTTTAACCTGATCGAGTGCCAAAACTGTTTGTTTCGCACAATAACAATAGTTGTTGCGTCAGCATGAGGACAGCATGCGAGTTAAACTTTGGCATAATTTGTCATAATTCAATTTGTGCATTCATCCCGTATATTTGCTCAAAGGAAATGACTCAGTCTTCCTGCTTACCTAACACTAGCTTTTGGTCAGGAAGACTATATGTTTAGTCACGTTTTGCACAAATACTATTAGTTGTGAATACATCCAGGGCGTTTACTATAGCGGCTGAGTTACTTTGTGTAAGGGCACAGCCATGGTAATCCCTGTTTGAACCCTGAACTCATTGGTTCATTACACTAATGGCTGCGGTTTGTAGCGCGGGCAGTAAATCCTGTAGCCTTTGTTAGGGCTGTAGTTAAGAAGAGGTTCTGTGACATAATGCTGGGGTGGCCAGTCTCTGTGAATCCCATAGTGGGAGGCGCTTCTGCCCTGTGGTGTGTCAGTCAGACTCTCTGAACCAATCCGAACTCATTGATTCAAATGTGTCACTGGCAGCACGTGGTCCGGCCATTTGTTTGTGAAGCACTTTTCTTCTCTTTCATTAAATTCAGCTGAGGATGAATTGAGGCTAAAAAGCAGCATGGTTCCTACCCCCCTCCGCTCTATTTTCTGCTGTTCTCTCCGCCTGTGTGCGCATTCACTGCGTCGCCCCCGAGTTACAGCTGTGTCTGTGTGCGCTCCACGTGCCTGCGCTCATGCCGAATAAGTGCTCAGAGAATGTCTGTCAAACAGAGTTTCATTCCCATCCAATCAGCACTGGCTCTGTGTTAGTGCTCAGAGCGGGGGCCCATCCAATCAGAGCACTGGCTTTGTGTTCAGAGCTGGGCCCATCCTATCAGAGCACTGGCTTTGTGTTGGTGCTCAGAGCAGAGCCCATCCAATCAGTATGCTGTCTCTGTGGTCAGAGCTGGGCCCATCCAATCAGAGCACTGGCTTTGTGTTGGTGCTCAGAGCTCGGCCCATCCAATCAGTATGCTGTCTCTGTGGTCAGTGCTCGGCCCATCCAATCAGAGCACTGGCTCTGTCTTGAGAGCTGGGCCCATCCAATCAGAATGCTGTTTCAGAGCTGGGCATGGGTCTTGGGGATACAGGTTCCAATCCCAGGTGGTGCACAGCTGTTGTTCCCTTGAGTAATGTCGGCAGCCGGGTCTGTTCAGTAAATTTCCAGGTGTGTGAACCGCTAATGTGTAAGGCTTTGCAGAGCTGCATTTCTGGAGGTTATCTGTTAGTCAAATAAGCTGTGCCATGTAAGAAAAAAGGAAAAAGAAATTGCAGGGCTGGCTTTGCATTAAATTAGGCTCCCAACATTATTCAAGAGCTGGTCTGAATTCATCAAATGACATTGCGGCATATCCCGAAGCAGCTTGTGACCGTTACCCTTTGAACCAGCGCTGCTAATATTTAAAGCGTATGTAGCCTTTGGCCTGTCCTCACTCAGGGCCTTGTATATGGGTTGAAATTGAACAAGCTGAGCCGTTTCAGTCGGGCAGAACAGTGGTCCTCCGGGAAGCCATTTTGCCACCTGAAATGCTGCATGACTCAGCACTTAAATTTTGTATTTTTTTAATGAAGTTGTACTTTGCTTTCACCTGGTTGATGTTGCAATCTTGTTAAAGGCTTGAGTGGGTGGCGGCGTGGTATAATGGTTAAGGAACCAAACTTTTAACCGGAAGATTCCAGGATCGACTGCCGTTGTACCCTTGAACAAAGCTCTTCACCTGCATTGCTTCAGTATATATCCAGCTGTATAAATGAATAAACATTATAAATGCATAACGTTGCATAAGTCGCTGTGGATAAGAGAGTCTGCTAAATGCCTGTAACGTATTGAGTGCCTCCAAACGGTGCCAGCCCTGGGCATGTAGTCCAAAGACCCATTTGCCCTTTCTGGCAGTGCTAAGGGATAGGGCTGCGCGATTATGGCAAAAATTATAATCGCGATTATTTTAGTCAATATTGATCACGATAATTCATTGGTTTTCGGGACGTAATACTTTTAATGCACTTTAACATTTTGAATGAACAGAATGCTTTTGTAACCCTCTGCTGTGAGGGAGGTAAAATAGGAGGGCTTGATTTGATATAGAACACCAGCGAAAGTCCGGTAAAGTGAGAGTTTTCACTTGTAAACAGACTTTGCCTTCAAAGTCGTCATTTTCCATTAATCGTGGAAAGCCAATATTGATATCACGATTAAAATGTAATTAACTGTACAGCCTTACTAAGGGACGTTTGATTAATCCGTATTGTGTAAAATAAAAGGCTGAGCTGAGCACTAATGCATTTTTCTCTCTCCCCCCCCAGTACATCTTTGGGGAGTTTAGCCCTGACGAGTTCAACCAGTTTTTCGTTACTCCCCGCTGTTTGGTTGAGGTAAGCCCCATTTTGTGTTCTATTTGCATTTCAAAGTCCCTGAGTTTGTGCCAAGTCCGCGTCACCCACTCACAACGCCACATCAGGCCCTGTAGTTCTACGCTTGTACTAATTTTGCGTGGAAGCCATTTTGTTTCGGTAATAATTTTGTCGTCTTCACTTCCGCAGCTGCCCCCGTTCAACGACAAGGTTCCCTCTGTCAGTCAGTCCTCAGGTAAGTGCTCTCCTGCAGCGGGGCGGGGGGGGGGGGGGTCATCCCCCAGGGTCTGTGACATATTGGTACTGTCCCACGGTTTTACCGTCATGGGTAAAGTTCTGAAAGCAGGCCGGACCAGTCCAAGTCAGCACCTCACACAGAGCAGGGTTTTGCTCCAAATATTGATCCACGTGACCCCCCCCCCCCCCAAAAAAAAATAAAAACTGTGGATCTTCCTTTTAGAGAAAGCATTTTTCCATTCTCCTGTAACTCTTGTACTCCTCAAAGAGCATCACACTAAGTTAAGTTTTTTTTGCTGCGTTGTGAAGCATTAAGTCAAATATAGCTTTTGTTACCTAGACACACACACACACACGCGCGCACACACACACACACACACACACACACACACAAGTGTAACTTTACATGAGTTTTCTCTTTATAAATAATTAAAAAAAATTAAAAAAATGTAAAGTTTCTTTTTTTGTCTCTTTACCCTGAACATTTATCCCAGTTTGTATTAATTATTTAGGGAGTTACTGTACCCCTGCAGTGCCGTACTATACCGAAACTGTGAGACGGCAGGTTTGCGGTGAGTTGTGGGTCCAGCACAGCCCTTCCCGCCTTGACTGTTGGTTTGCTCAATTTCAAAATGCAGGTTTAATGTGGTGGCTTCCTCAGCTCTCGGCCTGACTCCTATCCCTCTGTGTGTGAGATCTGTACGGCTTTTGCATGCCTGGGAGCCGTTAAAACCTCTCTCTCTAGCCCTCTGGCATATTTGGGGAAGAAAGGAAAAATAAAAAATATATTAGCCGTGTAGTTTCAGCTGAAAACCTTTTTTTCCTCCCTCGCTACCGAATATGTGGTGGTATGCCCACTGCTGCCGTTGCTGCATTTTTGCGGGTGGGAGGGGGCTCGGTGACGTATAGAGGGGCTGCCTAACACCAGTTCTAAAACTTGATAATGACAGGTACGATCTTGCCTGTTTTTTTGGAAAGGTTTTTTCACACACTTTCTTTAACACTGATATGCATTTGGTTTGTCTTATTTTTTTTGGAATGGGTTTGTTTTCAACGAACACTAACGAGAAGCTTTTCTTTTTGATTTGATGAAACTTTCTAACCTTTAAAGAATCTACGGGGCCTCCCTCTTCTGCTCCTGCGGTGAGCGGGGGCTGCTGGGGGCTTAGCGCCAGGCCTGGGGGCGGCCTCTCTTATAACCCAGCATCTGGCCTGATCTGCCCTGCACTTACTAACCCTCTCTTCATCCTTTCTCCTCCTCCTCCTCCTCCAGCTATTTCTCACAGACTGTTTAAAGAAAGATGCTATAAGATGCAAGGATGCGTCAGCATATACTCATGTTGAATGTCTCCAGGGAATTGCCTGTGTTGTGTGATGTGACAGAAGTGAAAGATTTGCCGTTTTTGCATTCCTTGGAAGGATAAAAAGGCTTAGTTTAGGATAAAGTTAGTGTTTTTGTGGTCCGCTTTGGCCTTCCCCCAAATTTCGAGCCAGAATTGAGACGAATATCATCTGTTTTCGTGAAGGCCCTTCCCAGTTCATAGGGGTAAAGGTTTAGGGTCTTGCCAAAAGAATCATTTTTAATTTGAGTAATTAACAAAAACTGATTAGCATGGCTCTGATCAGATACTTGGCTCTGTTTGTTCTGTTACAGCTAAGAAATGTTTTCATTAAGAGGCCTTGAGCAAGAACCTGAAAAGAAAAAAAACTTCATATTTTATACAAAATCTATTTTGTTCCAGTTGACTTTTTAGCCTGTGTGTGTGTGGTGTATGTGTGGGAGTGTAAGTGTGTGTGTAAGTGAGGTGTGTGTGTGTCCAGGCGCGTGCGAGTGAGGTGTGTGTTTGCGTGCACAGGTGTGTGTGTGTGTGTGTGTGTGTGTCCAGGCGCGTGCGAGTGAGGTGTGTGTGTGTGTGTGTGTGTCCAGGCGCGTGCGAGTGAGGTGTGTGTGTGTGTGTGTGTGTGTCCAGGCGCGTGCGAGTGAGGTGTGTGTTTGCGTGCACAGGTGTGTGCATGTGTTGAGGCGAGAGCATTAGCGCTGACGGGCTGTTGTGTTGTCCCAGGTGAAGAGTACCAGCACATTGAGTTCGGTGTGGACGAGGTGATCGAGCAGGAGTCCCTGCGGGTGAAGGAGTCCCTGCAGAGGGTGTCCAGCACACTCAACCCCCAGGCCCCCGAATTCATCCTGGGCTGCCAGCCTTCCCCCAAAGCCCCGCAGGACCTGCAGCAGGCCGACGAGGCCGACGGCTGCCCCGACTCGGAGGGCCCTCTGCTGGACGGCGCGGGCGGCGCGTGCCAGGACCTGGAGGGCGCGGCCGGCGGCCTCGGGCAGCGGGAGCGCAAAAAGAAGAAGAAACGGCCGCCGGGGTACTACAACTACCTGGAGGGGTCCGGCGGCGACAACGACAACGACAACGGCAACGACAACGGCAACGGCGATGACAACGGCGATGACAACGGCAACGGCGATGGCGACGACTGCGACGGCTCCGCCCCCCTCGGCGACGACGCCCCCCTCGGGGCGGGTCTAGTGAACGGACACGTGCCGAGCGCCCCGGGTCACGGGTCGGAGTCGGACGTCGCCGGGGAGACGGTGGCCGAGGCCGCCTCGCCCTCCAGGTGCAGCCCTGCCGACGAGGCCCCGCCCCCCCCTCACAGAGACCGTCGCCGCCAACGACCAGAGGACTTGCGAGAGCCCCGAAGAGTCGTCCTTGGACTTCACGAGCGGCGCGGCCTCCTTGTCGGACAGTAACAACGCGCCCTCCTCTTCCTCCTCCTCCTCCTCGTCTTCGTCTTCATCCTCCTCCTCCTCGTCCTCTCACAGTAGCGGGGTCGCGGAGGGGGGCAGGACAGCTGAGCAGCCGCAGGACGCCCCGGGCCTGGAGAGCCCCGAACTACTGGGCAGCGGGAGAGACAGCCCGAGCCCCACCTCCCCCCCTCCTCCTCCCCCCTCCACTGCTGCTGCTCCGCCCCCTCTACCCGCCCCCATCACTGCCCTATCCCCCTCCCCCTCCCAAACCACTGCGACTACTGACCAGGAGGAGGCCGGGGATGGAGGGGTGCCCAACGGGCCCACTGACCCTCTCCCCCACAAGGACTCCCTGGAGCCTGGGGAGCCCCAATCCCAGCCCCCGCAGGCCCCCTCCTCCCCGTGCCCCGAGGCCCAGCCGGCGGCCGAGCAGGCCCAATCGCCCCTGTCCCCCGCTGGGCCCCAGGCGCCCAACGCGCCCAAGTCCTGGGCCAGCCTGTTTCATAACTCAAAGCCCCTGCCCGGCGGGCCGCAGGCCTACGTGGAGGTAAAAAACGTGCCGGCCCCCGAGGCGCCGGCTCCGCCCGCCGCACAAACGCCGGAGATGGCGGCTGATGTCAGGGAAGGCCCTGTCCACATGTCTGAGGATGCTAAGGCCCCCAGGCTTGCAGGTAACGTCCCATCACAGCACCAACTGTCCTACGCTGCTGTGGCAGTACTGACACAGCCCTACGCTGCTCTGGCAGTACTGACACAGCCCTACGCTGCTCTGGCAGTACTGACACAGCCCTACGCTGCTCTGGCAGTACTGACACAGCCCTACGCTGCTCTGGCAGTACTGACGCAGCCCGACGCTGCTCTGGCACTACTGACGCAGTCCTACGCTGCTCTGGCAGTACTGACACACGCTGCAAAAACCAAATCTTAACAAGCATTTTAATCTTATATTTACACTAGTGGGGTAAGATAATTTCACTTGTCAAGCAAGAAGTTGCTTTAAACAAGTGAATATTTTCCACTTTCGAGGAAGAAAATATGATTTTAAGTCATTACAAGACTAAAATGCTTGTTAAGACGGACATTTTTTGCAATGCAGTCCTACGCTGCTCTGGCAGTACTGACACAGCCCTACGCTGCTCTGGCAGTACTAACTCAGCCCTACGGCGCTCTGGCAGTACTGACTCAGCCCTACGGCGCTCTGGCAATACTGACTCAGCCCTACGGCGCTCTGGCAGTACTGACGCGGCCCTACGGCGCTCTGGCAGTACTGACGCGGCCCTACGGCGCTCTGGCAGTACTGACGCGGCCCTACGGCGCTCTGGCTGTACTCACACGGCCCTACAGCGCTCTGGCAGTATTGACGCGGCCCTATCGTCCCCTGTGCTGCTTTGTAAAAGCCAGTTTTATTCTTTCTCTTCCCCCTTCCAAAGCTGTGTTCTGTCTGAATTATTTTATCTGCAGTTAATAGATTTAAGCAATTGTGGTGCGTCTATCAACTTGGTATTTTTTTAATATTATGATCTTTTTTTTAACGCTGTAATGGCATTAATGCAGCTGCTCATAATTTTGGTTGATGGAGTAATACATAGCGCCACCATTGCTATAAATTTGTTCCTCTGTTGGTGGTGTGGTTAAGTTACCACAGGGTGGCAGCATTGAGCCATTTTGCCTTCAGAGGGCTGACATTTCTAAAGTCAATTTCTCAATGTTTCTAATTCCTAGAAAGTTTGCTCAACTGGCAAATAAACTGAATAGTATGCACATGCAATATTGTTTCTTTTTACTCTTGAAAACAAGGATCATTTTTCCAAAGAAATTGAGGAAAAGGAATCGAGCTGTGATTGTGATCAGTAGGTCATTTGACATCCCTTCAACTTGGATATCTCAGTTATAGTGGGGATGTCGCACTAGGTGGTGCTGTAGCTCAAATAATAGCCACTGTTGGTGGGTCAGGTCTGTTTTCTGATCTCTGATTGGCTGGGCATTTGTTACTCTTTCAAGGTCATACCCCATACACCTTGGGCCATTGTGCCGCCATGGTGGCATCGATGGTCTCCATTGTCACCCGCTAATAGCGTTAGAACCTGACGTGCATTGCCTTGGCTGCACGGTCAAGTGATTAAAAAAACGTTTTGCAACAGTGACGTGAGAGCGCTAATTAAGTCCATTACCACGGCGACTGATTGATCTGCCTCCTGGCTCCCCCCCCCCCCCCCTCTCCCTCCCACCACGTAATATCAAACAACTGGTGAAGATGGACACAGCATCCCCTCGCATTGCTGGGCTGTGACGTTTCCCTGGCCCAGGCACGCTCTGGTCGCTGCCCAAGCACGCTCCGGGCGTTCTGAATCAGAGCCTAGCAAACAGAGGCCCGGAGATCGGGGAGCCGTCCTCCGCAGAGGACGTTGACTCTTTTTGATTTTGGCACGGGTGGGTTTCCTCACCCTGCGTTTCAGGACGTGTCCTCCGCAGCTCCGATTTGATTGGCTCGAAGCGATGCGTTGCGGTGCGTTCGGACCATCTGTCAGAAAAGCACCGGCCCTGGTAATTTGTAATGGGACAAGGCACGTTTACATCTTAAAGGTCCCCAGACAGAGAGCATCTCTTGAAGCATCTCATTTTTGAACCGCATGCAGGTGACACACACGCGCGCGCACGCACGCACGCACGCACGCACGCACAGGTGATTGGGCTTTTCTATGACTTTTCTGGACTTTCTATTGTGAATAAGCCTGCGGGGGTCTGTAAATCAGTCCTGGCGGTTCCTCATTACAGTATCTTAATAGCAAGGCCATTAACGGTGACCTGTCCGAATCGTGGGACGACAGGGCTGCAACAAACTGAATGCCACGATGGGTCGCCATTCTTACACACAAGCCATTTTATCCACAGCACTGTAAGTGTGAGCGTCAGTCCTGCTGTAATTGTGATGGTGAGATTAGGATTCCAGACACATACAGATGTCATGAAACTGAGAGTCTGTTGCGGTAGAAGAGAGAGTGGATCTCGGAGTGAAAAATCACAGAAAGAAGAGCATCTTGTTCTGTTGCACTGTGCATTTATCAAACCTCTAGGGGGTTCATAAATAAGGACGAGTGCTTCAGTGGAGTTTCGAGGTTCTCAAGCCCCTTTTTGAGGCAGGAATTTAACTGGCTTTGTGGGGACCTTCGAGGGCTTTCGCATTATTTATAGAAAGAGTAAACAAACTCTGGAAGTTGGCCGGCTATGAAGCGGCCCGGGGCCTCGGAGATGAACGGGCCGTTTTTTAAGTGCGGTTTTATTGGCCGCGGGTTGTCCGCGGCTCGGCCGTTTGTAACTGCGCGGTGCGAGCGGGTCGATTTGCAGATGGTACGCATGCCAGCTGTAGTCTGGCTGCCTCTCCCGACAGGGATATGCTCTGTATGATGGAGTGTATTAGCTGTGTTGACCTAATGCTCATGGTTGCTTTTGTTTTCCCTAACTTGAGCACCCCACCCTCAAAATGAATTTGAATTTAAGACGGAGATCATCTTTGATCTTTTTTTAAAATGTGCATCATCTGATCTTTTTTTTTTTTAAATGTCATCATCTTAGAATTACTGAATTTTCTATGCAGTGTCATGACTTCCTGATTATTTTATTTTAGATTTTCTTCTTTTTGCTTTCGTCCCCAGAACTGATTGAGAATGTGAAGCTGCTTCACAAACCGGTGTCTTTGCAGCCACGAGGCCTGATAAACAGAGGAAACTGGTGCTATATCAACGCCGTATCCTTCTGGGTCTCGCCCATAACTCTCAGCTCAAATGTTTCTGCGCAAATAAATCGTCCCTCAGGTGACTGGGAGATGGACTCAGTTTTAAGTTGCCTGTTCCTGGGAAGAAGAGTGATTTGTAAGATGATGTGAAACAGATTGTCATGTCAAAATGTTCCCCTGCCAAGTACATTCAGTTCAGTTGCATTCAGTGTTTTTTTTTTTTTTTTCTAGCAGCAGTGGAATTCTCAGATGGGTAACACTTGACCTCTTCCTTGAGATTGTTATCACCCTTGACCTTTGCTCTAAGACCCTGCAAGCTCTGGTTGCTTGCCCCCCTATGTTCCACCTGATGAAGTCCATTCCTGCCTTGAGCGAGTCACAGAGACAGTGTTCTTCTACGCCCATGATTGATAACTTGTAAGTACCTTCTTACACAACGTGTGTGTGTGTGTGTACCTTGCGGGCTTGCATATAGCTCTGAGGTAACCCTGAAAAATCAAGTAAGGCTGGTACCCATTTCTTGTCCATTAACATCAAAAACAGATTAATTCATCACTCCTGGCAAAGACTAAACGCCTTTGCATGTCCTTTTCACTCCAAAGTGGTAAAATACAGTAGATCTGAGTGTAGTTGTCGAGTGTTTGATATTCTTTGATAGCCTGTGAATGAGAGAGTAACTCTACTCTGATGGCCTGGATGCTGTATGTTCTTTGGAACTCTGTTTTTTTTTTAGCTTGATTGCTAAAGCAACAGTGAATGAATTGAATGCTGAAAGAGCAGAACTAGCATGCGCTATGTTATGGGGAATTATGGAGGTGCGTCACAAGAACACATAGCAATGGGATATCTGTGCTGCGATCACTAAGGGTGTTCTTTCTAACGCGCGAATGGGAAGTGTTTGTAGCTAAGGAAGTACAAACTCTTGTCATCTGGTGTTTGTGACGCGTCGTTTTACGAAATGGAGCCAGCGGCCATTGCGGTAAATACGTTGGCGGTTTATCGCCTCAGTTCCGTAAGCCGGCGTGTGCGTGTGCCCCTGTTCCGTACGCCAGTGTCACGTATAAATCCGACCCCGCGGAAAATTGATCCGAGTGTCACTTTTCTATATAGAAAAATGACCCCCGCTTATGGAAAAATTACTCGTATTATAATCTAAGTTTTTGGGATTAGGGTCAATTTTCCGTAGCGTAGAAAAGTGACCTGCATATAAAAAATTATTTTCAATGTATATTTTGGATCTACAGTATATATAGTGATTCCATATTAAGTCTGGCCAGGGATCCCCTTGCAGTACCACCAAGGACCCCCAGGGGAGGCCACTCACCCGGGTCTCAGGTCGTAACAGACGTTTCACACCATGTTGAGGGAGTTTAAGCATTGTCCACAGTTTCTTCAGTGCATTTGCACCTGTGTGAATGGGCGTGGTCTTTAATGCTACAGTGGGAGACCCTTTAACACTGACACGGAAGTTTGACGCTTTTTGTTTTTCTCCCTCTGCAGTGTTAGACTTGTGAACGAGTTCAGCAATATGCCCGTGCCCTCAAAGGCCAAGCAGCAAGGTGAGCCCTTTTACTGACCAATTAGAAAGTTCCCACCCAGTCCTGGTTTTATGATGTTTTTTCTAGCTCTGTGTGAGTTTAAATCTGAACCCGACTCTCTTTCCACTTTGGACAGCTGCTGGAGACAACAAGATCATGAAAGACGTCCGGCCGGGAGTCCCGTTCGAACCCACCTACATTTACAGGCTTCTGACGGTGGTCAAGTCCAGTATCTCTGAGAAGGTAAACCCGGTCACGGCTCTCGTAAGTTGGAAAAAACGATTCTTCTGCTTGTGCGTTCCTGTCTAATGCCGCCTTCTTCCCAGATTGCCTCCGGGGGCAGAGGGGCGTTTCGCAATCTGCTCGCACTGCCCGCTTGTTTACTGACGATGCTTAAACTTCTTCTGCTGTTGTAGACCCTCACTGTCTGTCCTTGCCTGTTCTAGAATGTGATGACGTAGCACGGGCCGTACTGTCCGTGCTCTTTACTTTCCTGCATGACTCAGTCTTTAGCCAACACCGCTGTGCAACGGTGGTTTTTATGTGTAGATTCAGTTTACCGTTTGATAAACACTCTTTATGAGAGGTGGACTGACTGATTGAATGACTCAGAATGCATTTCTGCTCACCAGCATTTGATTGGCCCAATGAACCCCTTCACCGTATGTACCATTGCACATGTCCAGTCGTAATGAGCTGTGGATCACTGAACTGAGCCCGGGTTGACAGTATAATGACACATCTGGCCTGGAGATAGTTTTATGATTGTAGTTTAGCACAAAGCCAGTTAGAATCTAGCATGTTTCAGCACGTTTTTTTTTTTCTTGTGTAAAAGTGTCTAACAGTGCTTACTCCTAGCTCAGAAACGGCAATGCTCATATATCAACCCCTCCCTCTCGGAAAGCAAATATTTATTTCCCGATGATGTTCACTGGATTAGCGTACAGTCAACAGTGTTTGCAGCCGTCTTTATTCCCGCTTCTGAAACAGAAATGACAACGGCCGTTATCCTTAGTTAAGAACATTTTAGGTAAACAAAACCCGCTTTTGTGTGTTTGCAAAGGGGTGCAAATGTAGGTCTGTGCAAGTGGGGCCAAAAGAAGCCTCTGCCTTCTAGAAGGTTCCACAGCACAGGGAAAAGCCCATTTGGTTCAGGGGAAGCCTGTGCTCTGTACCTGCCCCCCGGCCGGGGAGCTGTAGGATCGACCCAAACAGAATGATAATCTACTAAGATGCACTTGTGCTCCTAGTGTCTTTAGCAAACACACCTCAGGAAGTCGTAGCATAGCTGTCTGTCGACAGGTTAACACCGACCTGGTGGCATGTTGGCTGGTACCGGTTACAGTTGTGGCTACGGGACCTATTTTCACCCTGAACTGTGGCTGCCATTCATTTCTTTTTGTATTGGATCAATGCTGGAAAATATTTTAAATTAACTTAAATTTTATCTTAAAAAATACTCATACAATATTATTGGAATTTTTGTTCACATTTATGAATTTAATTTCAGTTAATTTCCATAGCTGACTGAATTGTAACAGTGTTGACCCCAACCCTGGTTCAGGGCAAAACTACGACCGTAACCATGATTTTAACTGGCTTTACCCAGCGTACCACCAGGCTGCTGTCAACCCTTAGACCGTCCGCTGTGGTTTGACTTGGGTCAGAAATATAGCTTCTGTACTTGCTCTGGCACTTGGTGCCACGCCTTAATCTAGGGGCTGTTCCTCCAAACCCAGGGTCGACAGGAGGATGCCGAAGAGTACCTGGGCTTCATCCTCAACGGACTGCATGAGGAAATGCTGGCTCTGAAGAAGCTAATCTCTCCAGAGGAAGAGAGTGAGTAGTCCTGCAAAATCTGCCATTTTGGCTCCTCTTTTGTAGCCCATTATTTTTTGGAAAAGTTGCTTTCCCTTGTTTGCCCGCTCCAAAAGCTAGGAAGCAGCTCCCCCAAAGCGATGGCAGTACCCTGTTTTACCACAGGGTGTAACAGTTCTTGTTTTGTTTCAGTCATTTTATTTTACGGCAGGCTTCTTGCGATCAGGTTGTCACGCAACGTTTATGACACTGTTACACCGTTGGAAATCCACATAAGATACATGGGCAGTTTGCAGTACTGTTCTCTCTGTGGAGTTGTGTTGCACATGCTGGATTGACACGTCCTTCCCCGTGCTGCCTTCCTGTCTGGAAAAACAGAAGCGCCCGCGCTCAACGGGCCGGAATCCCAGCCGGGAGCGCCGGACGACTCTGCGGAGAGGGAGGAAGACGGCAGCGAGGACGAATGGGAGCAGGTCGGCCCCCGGAACAAGACCTCCGTGACACGACAGGCGGACTTTGTCCGCACCCCCATCACGGACATATTTGGAGGACACATCAGGTAGGTCGAATAGCCGGAGAAAAGCCGTGAGCACCGACTGGGGTGTCGTTACGACGGAGCAAGGCCTCGTGAATCTCAAATGAGTAGAACCTAGTGTGTGATGTCGGTGACTTACTCATTTCAACCAATCGCTGTGTTTTGCTGCGGGTCACATGACTTGAGTGATTGACAGGCCCGCCCATTGTGGCGGTGCTTGAACCCACGCACTCCCCTCATTGGCAGGTGCTGCTTGAACCATGTTTGCAGTTTTTTTTTTTTTTATGTCTGAAGTACCAGCAAGTGCTGGCTTTGAGACGCCATGTATGACATCATATTTACCTGAAACCACACTGCTATGGGCGGCTCCCCCCCCCCCAGTCTCGCTCACCCAGAGTTTATTTTAGTTACTGGAGCTGCAGGACTGCGGCGGTGCCTGTGCCCTTCTTTATATTGGCTGACGGCAGGGTGCCTGGCAACGGGAGCCGTGGGAGAATAGCGCCATCATTATTTGGGCCTTCGGGGGGGGGCGGGAGGCGCTACACCAGGTGCCCCCGGCTGTCTGTGGAGCTTCCCCCTCTTCAAATAACGACGCCCCCACTGTCGGAGCGCGTACGGCCGGGCCCATTCAGGCACATTAGGAGAACCAAAAAAAAATAATGAGTGGAGACACTAGAACCTGATCAGAAATGGTCTTAGAACCCTGGTATTCAAATCACAGTCCCCAAAGTCTGATTTACACCCTACCTTTACCTTGCGAGTCAGGTGTGAGGACAGTCTGGCCAAACAGTCGCACTAATTGTTCAGTTAATTACCTGGTAGAAAGAAATCCAGGTCCATGGATAGACCCAATATCCGTGGTCTAGGAATTTGTTCCCCCTGTGAAGTTAGGTGGGGGTGAGCTTGCACATAATTACGCACACATGTCCACAAACGTGCAAAAGCAAGTGCGTGCACGCTCACACAGACACATTTCTAGAGGGGGAATGTTTAAATTAGAACTACACGAAAGGCCTCTCTCTTCACTCGAAAGCTGTTGAAGAGACGGGCTTTGGACAGCAGTGCTGTACCCGCACACATTCAGAAACATCCACTGCACATCTGGCCCTGAGATATTTTGAGAGGTTGAAAAGGTTTAAATAATCATTGTCGACCATTAACTCGGACAAGCGGGAATATGGATTTCTTTTTCCACGTTTAAACTGTTTTTGATCGTTCAAAGCCATTTTTCACCGAAACGGGGACATTTGGAGGAAGAATGGTGTGCAGAAAAGGTGGAATGCGTTTCAAAGTCCTCTCCGATTTTTTAAAAGCCAATCAGGACCCAGATTTGGCCTTGATCTCTTAGAGCAACAGCAGCTGTGCTTCAGTTTTGCGTCTGATGGCAGGTCCCTCTTCTCGCACATGAAGAAGCACAAAATGTTCAGATTTACTGCAGAGTGGTAAAATGGTTTGAGGGGCTGGGAATGTTGGACGTTTTGGGGTTCAGACCACCAGGAGAGGGGTACTGCCACTGTAGCATCTGGCAGGATCCTTAACCTTGATAAGCGGGATCTTTAAGACTGATACTTCCTGTCATCAGATCTCCGATCTCTGATCAGTGAGACTTAAGTCTGCTTGGCTCCATTTTTAGTTGGTATTTTGACTTTATAGGACAGGTTTGTGACTTTAATTGTTTGGTTGAAGTATTTTTTGTGTCATTGCCCAAACCTTTGTTGATGAATGTTTCAGTTCAGAAATTGTTTGGTTAAATTAACTGTATTGTAGGAGCTGAACTGCGTTACAGGAAATTGGCGGAATGCCACTCCAGGAGGGTGTAGCGGCCTCATCGGCGGTGGGTTTGTGCGAGGGAGTTAAAGGTCGTGACCCTGTCGTTCTGTGTCTGTCTCTGTCCGTCCCCCCGTCCCCCCTGCCACAGGTCGGTGGTGTACCAGCACAGCTCCAAGGAGTCGGCCACTCTGCAGCCCTTCTTCACCCTGCAGCTGGACATCCAGTCGGAGAAGGTCCGCACGGTGCAGGAGGCTCTGGAGGCCCTCGTGGCCAGAGAGTCCGTTCAGGGCTACACCACCAAAACCAAGCAGGAGGTGGGTGTTCTTCCGGAAACCTTCTACCGCAACCCCGCGTTTGCGTCTTGTTGTCCGTTGTGTTTTTCTAGTGGTTTTCTTTTTTTTCTTTTTTTGTGGGATGTTTTTGTCTTTTAAGACAATCTGTTTTTTAAATGTCATACTTTTGGCCTTCTTGTATCATTGCTCATTGTTTGATCAAAGATGAGAAAAGGCGCAACAGATTTCCTTAGAACTCAGATGTTTTGAACTGTGATTTAAAGAGAAAAAAAAGCACATTCACAGCTTTTTCAGATAGAAGCTTCAGACTGTGTGTCTGTTGTTCGTGAGTTTTCAGCACAATGGACGTGGTTGCAGTGCTGTCTACACAGACAAACCCCCCCCAATAGAAGGACTTGAGCAGTCAGTGGTGTCTGATTTCTGAGAGAGTGCTCATAATCCACTGAAGAGAACTGAAGAGTTTGTGGATGTGGACAGTGTGTTTGTCGCATTGTTTATAGTACTTGTACTTCAACACCAAGAGTTTAGGAAAACGTGACCAGTCTTTTTTTTTATTTTTTAAGATTTTTTATTTATTTATTTTTTAGCCGAAAACTTAGCGGCTGAGGCCAACTTCAATTTGCAGTAAGACCTGGCGTACTGACATCCTGGAAGGGACATCTGCAGAGCAGCTGTACAACGGGGTAGTCTACACACGGCAGTTTTTTTTATCACTTCTGTCTTCCATCCTGGGCAGAGTCTGAGGAGAGCCTCCTGACTTTGTGTGGGACTGTTGTTGGTCGCTTTCTTCCAAGGAGGACCTGCTTTGTTGACGCCTCAGATGTGCCTGCAGTTCATCAACGGATTTAAAAAGTTGTGTTTTTGTTCACGACTGTCCTTGTTTTTGGAACCTGATCCCAGGCTGGATGGCCGGGTCCCTAATGTGGACCGTATGAGTTTGTGGTCGTGGGGTCAGAATATTCTGTAATTGTTTGGGGTTGAATTTTTTCCACACTTACCTCATTTCGGTTCTTCCCCTTTATAAATTTTTGTTTTTTTTGTTTTTCAGATTGAAATCAGCCGGAGAGTAACTCTGGAGGAGCTTCCACCCGTCCTGGTCCTTCACCTCAAGCGCTTTGTGTTTGAGAAGACCGGAGGGTGCCAGAAGCTAAACAAGAATATCGATTACCCCGTAGACCTGGAAATCAGCAAGGGTACGATTTGCCAAGGGGCGGGTCCTAGGGGAGACGGTCATTTAGGCCTCGGCTTCAACAAGCCTCTCGCGATATCAAAACCTTATCCTAAAATAAGCCAGCTAACGGCTGCACACAACATGCAGTGAAATAAAGACTACTCAAAATGACAATAACATGAAACGGTTGACACTCAAACATAAAACAAAGTATGTTTTTAATAATGTCGGAGATACTGGAATGATTAGTTAACATATTGGTGTGTAGCTTCTAAAGGTTAGCATGAGCACCTGCCCCCCCCCGGCTAATTGACACGGCCCCTTTCAATGGAGGGAAAACGGAGGCTATGAATGAACTCAGGAAATTTGCAAGTAGTCTGGCCAGCTCCAACAGTAATAAAATAACGCACACATTGTTTTGTCTTTTCCTTATTGAGGTAATCTTGCAACAATTTGAGAGGGTAAATTTGCCAATATCCATTTCAATCTTTATTAGGCTTTATTAGCAAGTCATTTCTTAACGTGGAACGCGCTGGCACGTTTGCCTGTCATTCATAGTCGTTCCCATGACTACCAGGAAATTTAAGATGGCAGTGAGTGTGACTAACAGTATTGCGTTATTCATGTTCCTCTTCACAGAAGGACATTATAGAGGATGACATTGATTTCGTCTCTGTTAGTGTCCCTTTGAGTAGTCGTGCCATTTATAATTAATGATGGGTCAATTTTAAGTGCTTTTAACCCCTTAGTTAGAATCGTATTTTGGCTGGAAGTGGTTTCTTTGCATTCAGTGCGTTTTTTTTTACGGTTACATTTTCAATTTCAAATTTCAATAAAATTTTCAATCAATCTGGTGGCACAAAATACCGTTTGAAAGTGTTAAACTGTTTTACGATTCCAATGTTCTAGCGCCAACGGTTCCTTATTTTCAAGTGGGCTTGATCAAAGCGACAATTCCATACGTTCTATGTGTTCCGGAAATCCAGAGGACGTAAATCACGGTAGTCCTGATCTTTATCTCTGCAAAAAAAAATTAAAAAATTTTTTAGGCGAGAGAAAAACTTCCACTGTGTTTGAGCTTTTGTTACTTTATCTCAGTAATATTAGAGTCATTCTGACTTGGAAAACAAACTCCTAAGGGTTACCTCACAGAAAAGATCATGATTATGCCTGTAGTCAAAGAGGTTCAATAACAGTAACCATTTTGTTTTCATGCTTGTGTTAAATAAATGGTGGTGCTTGAGAAAGGGGTTAACTGTGGTTTACTACATTTATTGTGTAGTTTTATGGTAGTTATAATGATTGCAATAAAGTCTCATCTAGAGTAACACACACATACCACATCATACGCAGATAACATGGCTCGAAAGGTTAAATTATTACTATAGTAGTTACTCATAACCTGCTGTTAATTTGGCATCCTTTGGGGCTTGGAATCTGTCCTCTGGTGTTATCTGGTGAGTGCGTGCCCTTGAGGGTGTGGCCCTGTCAGTCTTTTAGTGCACATCCCAACCTTGGGAGGGGTTTTACTTCAAAGAAGAAAGCGCCTACATCTGTGATGTGAACCTGCGCAGTGCGCTGGAGACATCCGGGCCTGTTATGCAAGAGTCCCATCACTGCCAGACTGCTGTGTACCCTCAACCCCACCTCCCACGTTTGGCCCTACGGCGGGTTGAGGGTAATGTGCTTTGGACCTGGACTCCGTCAAAACAGTCGAGTTCCTCGCCACGCGCCTCCATACCTCATGAGCTCTGAGACGGTGGGACGAGTTTATACCACCGTCCTGTTTACTGTTCTCTGGTCTATTTGTAGAGCCGCTCCCCCCAACCTCTGTAGATTGTCTCTTGCCAGTTGGGTTGTGGAGCACATTTCGTTCCTTGGCCAGCCTCTCGCGTCCAGCGGCGGCGTAGGTCTACCTGCTAATGAGTGGCTCGCGTGTAACGAGCACGCAAACCAAAACATCCCCTAACAGTGGTAGTGAGCTCAGAAATGGGCTGAGAAAAAGACAAAGCATTTGTCCTCGTGGACCGCTCGGGTCCCAGACTGTTTACAGCCTCGTTGATATGGGCGACGTGTTACATTGTTTACGAGAAAGCAGTGTCCAGCCAACATTTTAGCCTGGACGGAATGCGATGTGACGCGTTATCTGGATTTGATTTAACACATGCTATTGGTATTGTTGCAAATTTTTTTCCCCCCGCGGTACGAGTGGGCGTTTGTTTTCTTGAATATTGGCGAAATATTTTGGATGACGTTGGTGCCTTTTTGGGTAACGTTTGTGGCGTGTGTACATTGGTTTGATGTTCTTGGTTTCCTCTTTCAGATCTCCTGTCTCCCGGGGTGAGGGGCAAAATTTTCAAAGGCCACAGAACCTACAGGCTCTTTGCAGGTACGTCATTTTAAAACTGAGAAATTTCATGCAGATCTCCTGGATTTCCCCACACCTGCTGCCACGTCCTCTCTATCCCATGGCTCTGACGTCTTTCATCCAATAACGCAACGCACGGCTGCCGTGGCAACCTTTTAAAAGAGATAGACAGACGCACGCACTACATAAGTCATCTATCTATCTG
The DNA here is from genome assembly GCA_029718625.1 of Synaphobranchus kaupii. Taxonomy (NCBI): domain Eukaryota; kingdom Metazoa; phylum Chordata; class Actinopteri; order Anguilliformes; family Synaphobranchidae; genus Synaphobranchus; species Synaphobranchus kaupii. The sequence continues at coordinate 27,838,196 of CM056387.1, forward strand.
TCTGTATGCATGCATCTGTTTATGTATGCTGTGTGTGTGTGTGTGTGTGTGTGTGTGTGTGTGTGTGTGTGTGTGTGTGTGTGTGTGTGTGTGTGTCCATTTGTACAGTACAGTTTGGCACTGGATATATATTCACCACGCCCACCATCCTCCTTTTAAGTCCTTATTTAATTTTCTTGATTTCATAATTTCTTTTCACCAGCAACGTTTCGTCCTCCCAAGCATTCGACCTAGTTATTAGCCACGCCTTTGAAGTGTCCAGTTGGCCCCTGAGGCTGGAACAACCTTGAGCTCATCTGCCTGTGCGTAAATTATTCTGTACACACCGTTAAAAAGACTTATGCAAGTTCTGTGGGAGGCTTTTTCCTTGTTCCGTGTCTTTGCCAGGTGAAGGTCCATTGCTCAGGGTTTCATTGCTATTACTATTGTAGATGTTGCTACTAATAGTACAGAAAACAAAATAATTTCAAGAAAAAATAACCTCAAAATGTGGTTTTTGACTTCAGGTTTTAAAAAAAAAAAACAAAAAACAAAAAAAAAAAACAAAGCTGTTGGTTTGAGGTGATATTCAACCTCAGTGGTTCCAAATCCTGTTCCCGGAGATCTACCATCCTGTAGGTTTTCATTTCAACCCGAATTTTGCACCCCTGGTTCTACCAATTAGCAGCTCTGTGAGATCTCTAGCTGTTGAATGAGGGGTGCTTTGTTAGGCTTGGAGTGAAAACCTGCCGGATCTCCAGGATGAGGGTTGGAGACGACTGCTCTACCCCATTAATGGGATTTGGGCGTGTCCCGTTGGGATGACCCCAATAAAATGTTTGATACCTCCCAACATCTGAGCTCTCAGATAAGAGCATCTGCTATAGGGACTTCAAAATGTTTTCAAGTCCAGCATTTATGATATTTGTATTTTTCTTTTATTGATATGTAGCATTATTAAATGTAATGAATAAATGAGCATGACAAAATCATTCAGTTGGACTTTCCTTAGTTTTCTCATCATCTTGTGTATTATGCTGGCTTTCACACACACAGCCTGAGATCTCACATCAGATAACCCGAGTTAAAACTCTGATGGGGACGAGCTTTGCTGTTCATTTTGTTTTCGGCAAAGAACTTTGATTTAATGCAGGCATCTTGGCTCTTCCAATCGTATGAGTGCAACGTTTGCAAGAGAGTAGCTCATCTGACTGGCAGACTCTGCTGCCCTGAATTTTGCACTTGGCACGTAATTTCTTAGCTTTTTGGGGCCGATTTATTACTTTCAGAAGCTGAGGACAACATTTATTAAAAATTTTTTTATTTCCAAAAAGGGGAGAGTGGAGTGGGACAGTATTTTTTTGTTTTAAGGAATGAATGATTTTATGGTCATAATAAATACATTAACTTCCATTGCTCTCTAAGAGTGGCAGAAAATTTAGTATTCAGTATTTTTTTTTAAATATTCAGACTGGTCATAGAGGGAGGAGGGGCCACAGCTGAGACCACACCATGGCGGGGGAACCTCCGCTTGCGTGGGGGCAATCCCATATGGCCGAGCGTCGGCTACCCTACAGACTACACCGCACGTCTCCCAGCCTGTCGGCTGTTTAACCTGGCCTCTGTTCTACCTGGCGACATGCGCCCAAACAAAGGAGTCTCAGACATAACATAGGTCAGGAGAGAGCATTGATTGGCCACTGGAAGTAAAATATACAGACTGTTGCATGTTTGGGGTCATAAATAGATTTTTAGGGACGGTCTTAAGCATGTCAGAGTATTCTGAGGAGTTTGGCATTCGTACGTGATTTCAGATTTTTCCCTTAAATTCTGTGTTCTTGTTATCACAGATTCCATAGGTCCCTACTGCTATAATATGTCTTCAAACTTATTATAATTTTAAAAATAACTAATTCATAGATGTGTAACAGGCAGACAGTCTTTCTATGGATTGTGCATTTCACATTTCTAGTTTTATTTAATGTTATTTGCTTCAGGCGCAGATGGAAACACATTGACATGAGAGCAATGTACAACTGCAGGTTCTGAACCTGGGAGAGAAGGGGGGTGGAATTAAGAAAAAAAAAGATCTCTCTCCGTAATCGAATGGGTCAATGTTGATCCCTGCTGACGTTTTCTCAAAATGTTTATTCGCTGAGGAGCGTCGAAAGAATCTGAAGGGATATTACCCTGCTGGCTTTAGACCCCCTGTCTGGGCCGGTCAGAGAATATACTGTAGGCCCCATGTGCTCATCTCCCAAATTTTGGTGGTAAATTGGCCTCACCAGTTTATTTTACTTTCAGAGGGAAAGAATACTCTTAGTGGTCAGCACTGTTACCCTTGGCAACACCAGCTGTAAAAAAATAAAAAAAATAAAAAATTATTATTATTATTACTTTTTTTTAAAAATATAAGTCCGCTAAGCTTCGTCTGAAAGGCTGGCCATTTTCACATCTGGTCCAGAAAGACTTGTGTGTCGAAAGATACCTGTAGGTTTTACTTGACCAGCCGCTACACGGGCCGGATGCGCGATCAACTCCACACTGGATGCCTGAGATTCCCAAAACCTCCCGTTTGTTTCCTCAGCAGAATGGAAGAGCCTCGAGCTCTTTGCCGTAACCCGCTGCGCAGTAGATCAGCGGGGCGGCCTATGTTTAATGCCACGGATCAGAGTCGTTTGTTTGGGATTCTTTTTCTTGCTTCCTGTTACATTATGGCCCAGTCACTGCAGCAATGCCTTTAGAGAGGCCCCCGCGGTGTGTGCGTCATGCTACGTCTGGTATGGAGGTTCAAATAAAAAAAGCCCTCAAGCAGCGGCACCCAAACCTTTAGCTCTTCGAGTAAAAAGCGTCCGCCAGGGGCCACATGTATGAAACTCTGAGTAAAAGAATGCGTAAAAGAATGCTCAGGGAGAAAGTCGGGAATCTGCTTACGCAAAGTTTTACATTTTCTCCCTCCGCCTTTTGATCATGGCGTCGCCATTACACACTGACTCCAAACATTGCGTACGTATGGTGTGCAGCGTGTGCAGAGGTACGCAGATTCTCTTATTTTATCTGAATTTCTGCGTGGAAACTCGCTTACGCAGCGTTCTGAGGGCATTTTTCTGCTCAGCGCTGTTTATACGTGTGGCCCCAGGCCTGTCAGGTACATGCTGTACGGTATCCTTCTTGTTCTCAAATGGGTTGCTTTAGATTGATGCCCGTGTTTTGGATTGGGTGTATTTTGGGCATGGATATTCAAATCTGGACCTCGAATCCAAATCCGGCCCTGGTTTTCTTTCTCCCAGGTAATTAACTGAGCAATTAGTGCTTCTGATTGGCCAGACTGTCTTCACACCTGACGCCCGGTTAAAGGGAGAGAGGGAAAACCGGCGGTTCTCGGCCCTCGCGGACCGCGATTTGAATACCAGGGATTTCGGGTTTATTCAGAACACACGTGGACAGGGCAGGATGGCGGATCTGTTGGGAAGGGGCGGGAGCTCTTGTGGTTTGTGTGCATGGTTTGTGTTATTGTGTTTGTTTGTTCTTTCTTAGAATTGTGATGTGAATGAGAAAGTGATAAATTTTTGTGACGTGGTTCAATTTCGGTGAACTCGGATTCTTAATCTAATGCGACGACTGTTGCGGTGATGTGGAACGAGGGTTTTGGTTCGTTAAACCCCCCCCCCCTGTATCTTGCTCAATTGTAAACCAGAACCAGGCATCAATGGTCAAGTTTTTGTTCCGTGTGCTTTTTTTTTTTGTTTTTCCTGTTGTGTCTTGAATGTCTACCACGAGGTGTCAAGCTGTTTTTGCAACATGGCCACATGTGTTGTAAAAACAGCTGTCTTCCACCAGTGTGTAAAAAAAAAATAAAAAATAAAATGAAGGCTTAGTGCTTACCTCCCTTCCAGGTTTAGAGTTCATATTGTAAGGGAATATCCCCGCACCGGCGTGGCTACGGCCGTAAATGTGCTGCAGTTTGTCTCGAGTTTGAGCAGAAGATTTAATTGAGTTAGGCTTTGATTTCACCTTCCCCCCCACTCCCTTCACTCCTCACAGAACATTGTGAATTTGGCACTTAGTAAAGTTTACTGAACAAATATGACAGAGGGAAAGCGATTAGAGCTAACTGCAGAGGAAAGCTCAACTTTTTTCCTTTGGCTTTTTGGTGTTTAGTAATAAATTGGCAGCGCAGTAGTTTGTCGCGTTGATTAAGAAATGACTGGCAGTGCAGCCAGGTTCTGGATAGCTGGCTACAGTCAGGTTAAAAGATGTGATTGTTTTGGCTTCTTGTAGCAGAAGGACTGCTGATGCTTTATGGTGACTGCAGGGCCTCCCGGCTCAACATGAACACCGCACTGCAGGGCTCCGCACGCTTTCCTCTGGTTGGCTACAAACCCGTGCGCCCAGGTCTCCTCAGCCGGGCTCACAAAACTAGCAGAGCATTGATTGGGTAGCTGAGTTACCGGTCCTGAGACAGGTGGTGTCGCCTGACTGACACACACCCCGTCTGCTGCCCCCTGCTGATTGACTGATTTGTTTATTAAAGTGTGTTGTCACCAGTTCAGATGGCCCTTATAGGCTTAAAAGGGTTTAAAAAAAAAAGACTAGTCAACAGAAAATAGTGTTTCAGCACTTTTTTAAGTTGTATTTTCACAGTCCTGAAATAGGGTGTGGTTTTCCACAGGTGAAAGTGTGTGTGTGTGTGCGAGTGAGTTTGGGGGGGGGGGGGGGGGGGGGGGGGGGGGGGTTTGAATGGAAAATTTGGTTTCATGAGAAACTGGGGGAAAATATTCTCTCACTCTGGGACAAAATTATAATGATTGACAGCTACTACTGGAACGCAGTGGAATAGCGCAGACACTGCACTGCTGTGTCTATACCAGTGGTATTCCTGCACTGCTGTGCCTAAACCAGTGGTATTCCTGTACTGCTGTGTCTAAACCAGTGGTATTCCTGCACTGCTGTGCCTAAACCAGTTGTATTCCTGTACTGCTGTGCCTAAACCAGTGGTATTCCTGCACTGCTGTGCCTAAACCAGTGGTATTCCTGTACTGCTGTGTCTAAACCAGTGGTATTCCTGCACTGCTGTGCCTAAACCAGTTGTATTCCTGTACTGCTGTGTCTATACCAGTGGTATTCCTGCACTGCTGTGCCTAAACCAGTTGTATTCCTGTACTGCTGTGCCTAAACCAGTGGTATTCCTGCACTGCTGTGCCTAAACCAGTGGTATTCCTGTTCTGCTGTGTCTAAACCAGTGGTATTCCTGCACTGCTGTGTCTAAACCAGTGGTATTCCTGCACTGCTGTGCCTAAACCAGTGGTATTCCTGTACTGCTGTGTCTAAACCAGTGGTATTCCTGTACTGCTGTGTCTAAACCAGTGGTATTCCTGTACTGCTGTGCCTAAACCAGTGGTATTCCTGTACTGCTGTGTCTAAACCAGTGGTATTCCTGTACTGCTGTGTCTATACCAGTGGTATTCCTGCACTGTTGTGTCTAAACCAGTGGTATTCCTGCACTGCTGTGTCTACACCAGTGGTATTCCTGCACTGCTGTGTCTGAACCAGTGGTATTCCTGTACTGCTGTGTCTAAACCAGTGGTATTCCTGCACTGTTGTGTCTAAACCAGTGGTATTCCTGCACTGCTGTGTCTAAACCTGTGGTATTCCTGCACTGCTGTGTCTACACCAGTGGTATTCCTGCACTGCTGTGTCTGAACCAGTGGTATTCCTGCACTGTTGTGTCTAAACCTGTGGTATTCCTGCACTGCTGTGTCTACACCAGTGGTATTCCTGCACTGCTGTGTCTGAACCAGTGGTATTCCTGCACTGCTGTGTCTAAAACTGTGGTATTCCTGCACTGCTGTGTCTACACCAGTGGTATTCCTGCACTGCTGTGTCTGAACCAGTGGTATTCCTGTACTGCTGTGTCTAAACCAGTGGTATTCCTGCACTGTTGTGCCTAAACCAGTGGTATTCCTGTACTGCTGTGTCTAAACCAGTGGTATTCCTGTACTGCTGTGTCTATACCAGTGGTATTCCTGCACTGTTGTGTCTAAACCAGTGGTATTCCTGCACTGCTGTGTCTACACCAGTGGTATTCCTGCACTGCTGTGTCTGAACCAGTGGTATTCCTGTACTGCTGTGTCTAAACCAGTGGTATTCCTGCACTGTTGTGTCTAAACCAGTGGTATTCCTGCACTGCTGTGTCTAAACCTGTGGTATTCCTGCACTGCTGTGTCTACACCAGTGGTATTCCTGCACTGCTGTGTCTGAACCAGTGGTATTCCTGCACTGTTGTGTCTAAACCTGTGGTATTCCTGCACTGCTGTGTCTACACCAGTGGTATTCCTGCACTGCTGTGTCTGAACCAGTGGTATTCCTGCACTGCTGTGTCTAAAACTGTGGTATTCCTGCACTGCTGTGTCTACACCAGTGGTATTCCTGCACTGCTGTGTCTGAACCAGTGGTATTCCTGTACTGCTGTGTCTAAACCAGTGGTATTCCTGCACTGTTGTGTCTAAACCAGTGGTATTCCTGCACTGCTGTGTCTAAACCTGTGGTATTCCTGCACTGCTGTGTCTACACCAGTGGTATTCCTGCACTGCTGTGTCTGAACCAGTGGTATTCCTGCACTGTTGTGTCTAAACCTGTGGTATTCCTGCACTGCTGTGTCTACACCAGTGGTATTCCTGCACTGCTGTGTCTGAACCAGTGGTATTCCTGCACTGTTGTGTCTAAACCTGTGGTATTCCTGCACTGCTGTGTCTACACCAGTGGTATTCCTGCATTGCTGTGTCTAAACCAGTGGTATTCCTGCACTGCTGTGTCTAAACCAGTGGTATTCCTGCACTGCTGTGTCTAAACCTGTGGTATTCCTGCACTGCTGTGTCTACACCAGTGGTATTCCTGCACTGCTGTGTCTGAACCAGTGGTAATTCCTGCACTGTTGTGTCTAAACCTGTGGTATTCCTGCACTGCTGTGTCTACACCAGTGGTATTCCTGCACTGCTGTGTCTGAACCAGTGGTAATTCCTGCACTGTTGTGTCTAAACCTGTGGTATTCCTGCACTGCTGTGTCTACACCAGTGGTATTCCTGCACTGCTGTGTCTAAACCTGTGGTATTCCTGCACTGCTGTGTCTACACCAGTGGTATTCCTGCACTGCTGTGTCTAAACCAGTGGTATTCCTGCACTGCTGTGTCTAAACCTGTGGTATTCCTGCACTGCTGTGTCTAAACCAGTGGTATTCCTGCACTGCTGTGTCTAAACCAGTGGTATTCCTGCACTGCTGTGTCTGAACCAGTGGTTTAGACACAGGGGGGGGGGGGGGGGGTTGTCACTGTAGAACAGGGTTGGGTAGTCATGCCTTGTGTTCTCCAACTCAATATTCCCCCTCTGTTTCTGACCCACGCCCTCCCTCCCCGTTCTCCCACAGTCGTCTATCACCACGGGAACAGCGCCACGGGCGGCCATTACACCACAGACGTGTTTCACATCGGTCTGAACGGCTGGCTGCGCATCGACGACCAGGCGGTGAAGGTGATCATGCAGCACCACGTGGTGAAGCAAACGGCCGAGCGCACCGCCTACCTGCTGTACTACCGCCGAGTGGACCAGCTGTAGAGCTCACGCTCACAGACTCGTCCGCAACAACGCTGCCCAACTTCTTCTCATGCAAGGTTTTCCTCTTCCTGCCCCCACCCCCCACCTCCCCCCCACACCCCCCATGCCTTCCCCACCCCCATCCTCAACCAACCCTCCCCCACCTCCCCACCTTCCCCACCCCCATCCTCAACCAACCCTCCCCACCTCCATCCTTAACCAACCCTCCCCACCTTTTCCAGTGAGCCAGCTTTCCCGGTGAATCCTTCACCCTTTTATCTTTTTGGAAGAAGAAAAAAAAAAAGACTTAAAAAAAAAAAAATGCTAAAGACTTTGAACTGAGCTGTCTTCCTCTTGTCTGTGCAGTGCTGCTGGGTTTTTAAACGCTGAAAGGACAGACAGTTGGACAGGGGGACAGAAGGACTGGTTTCTGCACCAGCCCCATTCAAACTGGGACCTTTGTGTTAACTTCAGAGGGAGAACTTTACCACCGGAGATTAACAGTTGTCAGACTGCTGGAAAATGTTTGTTTTTTTTGTTTAATCTTTTTTTTAATTTTAAACAAAATGGTAGAGAGAAATGGAGAACTGTTTTGCCTTTTAGCAAGGAGAGTTCACAGCAGTTTACGCCTGTTCAGAATTACCGGGGTGCAGGAGAGCCCTGCACCAGCGAATGGGGAAACAAAAAAAACGAAAACAACAAAAAAAGAAAATAATTGTGTGTAGATCTTAACGTACAAATCTTTGTTTCCTAACTCCCGAGATGACTCTACTCTTCCTCACAGCCAACTCTTCTTCCTCCTTTTCTTCCTCTCTCTCTTATCTTTCTGATGCTTTTATATCTGTGTAACACTTGAGCCATCGATACGTTGAGAAAGGAGGGAGATGCCAGGCGTGCTGAAATAAAATGGCTTCTTTGATGGGTGGGTGGGTGGGGAGGGGGGGGGGGGGGGGGGCGGGGGTGAAGGAAAAACCGCAGTGTGGTTTTTGGGAATAGAGTTGGAGACTAAAGAGAATCTAAATAATTAAAAAAATGATTTTAATGCGCTTTAGGATGTAAAGAGGAAATGGCTTATGTGCACGCAAAATATTTAAAAAAAAAAGGAAAAATTAATTAAAGGTAAATGCGGACGTGCAGTTGTGCACGTTTTTGCAGTTTAAAAAAAAAAAAAAAAGCAAAGATGAAATAATTGTGAAGCCGGGTGATGGTCACTTTATCCCACTCTCTTGGGGAGCTGTGGTAATGCTTTCTGTGTACGCAAGCTGGAGAAAAAACCAATGAAGTTTGAGATTCATTACAGACGTCTGCCTTTAATTACTTTGTGGTTTTTTGTTTTTTTTGTTGTCGTCGCCCGCATACTTTTTTTTGCCATGCCGTTTTCATGCGCCAGTTGCAAGATTCCACCTACACACTGGCTGCCGGTGACTTTTATGTTTGACGACCCCCCACCCTTACCCCCCTCCCCCTTTAAGGCCGCCATTGGTTCCTGATTGTGTAACTGCCCGACCCAGCGATACTGCGTCATCCGCGTATCGAATCATGGGCCAGTTTCGGTGGCGGCCGCTTCCCCTAAACTTGTACCGTTGCATCTTGGTTATGAGGGAGGCAGATGTGACTTCTTGAGTGACATGATTGAGGGGGGTATAGGGAAAGCCCCTCCCCCCCACCCCCCAGCCCTTTGGGGAGATCCTGCTTCTTTCTCCAGCATCATGCTTTTTCATTTATTGTGTTCATTTGAATTATAAAGTTTAAGCCGGAATGGTTTTCTGCTCAGTTGTTTTTTTTTTTCGTTTTTTTTTTTTCTTGTTGCAAATAACAATCCCCCCCATGTTTTACCTGGATATAAAATTGGTATAATTTACAGAAAAGTTACCCAAGGTAAAGCACAATAATGAATAAAGTTATACAAGTACTTTGTTTGATCATCTTAATTTTTCCCCCACCTCTCCCTCAATGTAAAACACCAAACCATCAGTGTTAACATGCAAACCTTAGACAGTCATTTTTCATACAACTACAATGCTGCATTAGTAAAGGCATGTTGAAAAAAACGTTTCACAGAACTTGAAAAGTTTTTTTTCTTTAAAAAAAAATTGAATCGCCATAAGTACTTGTCAGCGTTTATCCCGTTTAACAGATTTATATATATTTTTGAATTACGGTGATTTGTTTTTTCCTCATTGCATTGTGGGTTGCCATGTTGTATCGCGTTTAAAATGTTTGTGTGACGTCGCTGATGGGCGATGCAGAATGATTGCTAGATCTCACACTGGGCCAATGAATAAAGCGAGGTACACAAACTTTTGGGGCGACGGGGTGTTTGTGCATCGCCTTCTCATGCTGTCCTGTTTAGCCAAAGGTTTTTATGGGGGTTTACCATGTGGAACTTGCTGCCAGGAGGATTTTCCCACTGAACCCCCTCTGCAGGTTGCATGATGTTGAGCTTGTTGGGGAGCCTGTGGGTTGCCGCATTTGATGGTTGAGGAACAATGTTAAGATGGGCCGTCATTTCCTGAATTTTTAAGGGTCACCAAGACAACCCCCAAAGCTCGGACCCTGCATTTCAGGTGACAAATACTTTTTTTTTTTAATTCTTTTTTTAAAATAACTGCTTAACTGAGGCCACCGGAATGGAATCCACACAACGTCCTTGTGGAGCCTCCTGTTGGACCATCAGTAACATTGCATCCAGGCCTTGGGGAAGCCCCAGTTGGCCGTGTCGTGGTTTCTATTTCTACTGCTGCAAATTCGGTATATTTTCACTGGCTTTAATGGATATTGACACATCGGGTTTGATGCAGATCTTAACAGCCTGTAATTATATTGTGCTGTTTTCACCAAACACACAGTATTCTGCTGAATTCGTTCCAAGGAAAGGCTTAGTGCATTTCGGCTTTAAAAAAATGTTTTTTTTTTATTTAAAATCTTTAATTATTCAATTTTGACGAGGATATGAAATCTAAATCCAGAAAGCAGATAAACTGAAATAAAATAGTCGCCTTGTTAAAATGTTCACAACTGTTACTGTCATGTGATGTTCCTTAGTATTTCATTAATGCTTCCCCCCCCCCCCCCCCCACACACACACACACTCTTTTTTCTATCTTCAAAATCATTAGCCATGAAACCTCTACAATGAAAATTAAAAGTTCAAATACTTAAGACTGTTTGCACTCGTCAAAAGGGGTAAAATAATGAAAACTTACGTTTGGGCATTAAGCCAGGTCATTTGGTTTGTCCCCACGGTCTTGTTGTTTTGATGTTTAATTGGGAAAACTGCCTGTTTAGGTAAAATATCCTTTATCCTGTGTACAGTCCTGCTGGAGTGTTCTCATTGCTTCCCTAAATTGATGCATTAATTTAACACTGTTGCATATACAGCAAGACGTGTGATGCAGTCTACAGGTTGGCCAACTCAAGCCTTCTAAGAGGTCCATCTCTCCCCCTCCCCTCAACTGTCATCCCTTCGGTTACCCCTGTGCACCTTCTACCTGTACAAAATAGTAAAGAGACGCGTGCTCTCCTTAAAAATAAGAAATAAAAATATACACGGTGTTGCCATGGTGTTTATTATAGTCACAATTGAGAAGGATTTCAATTGAATTGCAAACTGTCATTCCCTGTCTGGGAAAACCTCCGTTTACACAGTTCTCTTAGCCAGCAGGTTTGTTTTTAAACGCACCGCGAGTCTGCAGATATGCCGTAATGAATGGCGTTTTAAGGATTCCGGAGGATATGACTGACGAGCAGGAGCCCTTGGTTTATTAATCTCCAGGTGGCCAAGGACACAGTTTCAGACGGACGCCAGCGTGCGCACTATTAAATACCCTCGCTGCTTTTAAAATTGGAATTATGCTTTAATATTCCCCGCTGCCTATTTATCACCAGGTGTCCCTCATCCGATACTTTCCCCCCACATCTGAATTTAATTGTTCTAATGTGGCTCTTGTTATACAGTGTAATCACAGCTGATGATTTTAATGATAATATTCTTCGTAACCCGAGGGCCAGCTTCAACGTGGCGAGAGACCCTTTGGCTGTTCCTAATGTACTCATTGTGTCAGTCTGTTTAATCTCTTGATGAAGAGTTTTTTAATGTGCTAGCCAATGATTTTTGGAGGGCCTTTTTGGACGCATCAGTGAAGCTGATTTCATAATCCCTATGAAATAATCCTGGCAATGCGCGCCCCAAGGTGAAAACAATTTGAAATCCATTTTTCTCAGAAAATTTTCTGATTGACCCTCCCCTCCTGGTCGTGCTCACGCAGCCCTTGTTGTCGTTTTGGACGGGGCGGAGACAAGCGCGTCTCCTCAGAACAATGTGATGGCGCCACGCCGCGCCTGCTATTCGCGCCGTGGTCGACCAGCTGGGCTTTTGGAGACGTGACTCTGGGAGAAGATGCTTCGTGTGAAGCTGAACAGGTTCGCTTGCTGAAGCTCAAGGAGATCCTGTTGTGCCTAAAAAGTTACCCCCTTCCATGTACGTGAACAGCACCTTAAAATACACCAGACCATGGTGTGTTTAAACACTGGAACAGTGCCTTAACATCTCCCAGACCATGGGGCCCATCAATACACTGGAACAGTGCCTTAACGTATAACAGACCGTGGGGCCTGTCCACACACTGACACACTACCTTAACAGATACCAGACTGTGGGACCCATTAATACACTGGAACAGTGCCTTAACATATAACAGACCGTGGGGCCTGTCCACACACTGGAACAGTGCCTTAACATATACCAGACCATGGGGCCCATAAATACACTGGAACAGTGCCTTAACGTATAACAGACCGTGGGGCCTGTCCACACACTGACACACTACCTTAACAGATACCAGACTGGGACCCATTAATACACTGGAACAGTGCCTTAACATCTCCCAGACCATGGGGCCCATAAATACACTGGAACAGTGCCTTAACATATAACACACCATGGGGCTCGTCCACGCTCTGACACACTACCTTAACAGATACCAGACTGTGGGACCCATTAATACACTGGAACAGTGCCTTAACATATAACAGACCGTGGGGCCTGTCCACACACTGGAACTGTGCCTTAACATATACCAGACCATGGGGCCCATAAATACACTGGAACAGTGCCTTAACGTATAACAGACCGTGGGGCCTGTCCACACACTGACACACTACCTTAACAGATACCAGACTGGGACCCATTAATACACTGGAACAGTGCCTTAACATATAACAGGACCGTGGGGCCTGTCCACACACTGACACACTACCTTAACAGATACCAGACTGGGACCCGTTAATACACTGGAACAGTGCCTTAACATATAACAGACCGTGGGGCCTGTCCACACACTGACACACTACCTTAACAGATACCAGACTGGGACCCATTAATACACTGGAACAATGCTTTTACAGCTACCAGACTGTGAGGCTCATCCATGCACTGCAACAGTACCTTAACAAATGCCAAATCATGGGGGGCCATCCATGTGCTGGTACAGTGTTTTAACAAGACCTCAGCTATCCCCTCCCCACAAGCTGTTTCTTTATTGAGACCTATAAGAAGCTCAGAAATGTGATGGTATGGAAAAATGTGGGTGTGCGGGAGATTGTCTATTGTGGGATGTGAAGGTTTGATGAATCACTTTGAAGCACTTGGTGAACCGCATGAAAGCCGCAGCTCTTTGTAAAAGGGTAACGGTTTATCCTCTCTTGAGCTGCACTTACAGTACCTTACGGATAAACATCCCTGGAACGTCCCCTCTGATGTCCGTCCTGTCCGCACGGGTTTGTTCTTTGTGCTCTCAGCTAATAAAGAGCGCGCGCCCACGTCTGATCCGACTCCTGATGTGTTCCAAGTGCTGCTCGTCGGGCTGTGTTTTTAGTTAACTGGTCTGCTCAAATTATTTTCAAACTTTCCGTGGAACACCCCCCCCCCCCCCCCCCCCCCCCCCCAACGTTTTCACTCTAATATGGTTGACATTAAATATGCGTCATGCGGTCCATGCGATGCGTTTCAGGGAACATGTTCTCCCTCTTTCTCTCATGTCAGGATAACATTAAACATGATCAGCGGGACTGTGTCAAAACTTATTGCCTGAAAATTGAAAGCTGATGTAATTTTGGCCTGTTTTTGAAAATGATGCAAGCCTGTTTTCCCCTTGCTTTTTTATTAATATATTAGTTTTTTCTTTGTTTTAATGTAATTTCTATGACCACGGCATATTGCTATGCAACATTTCTGTTTACAATAGCATTTTAGGTACAGATGGAACGTTTCATGCATGGGTGAGCTAGATTTAGCTGTCAATCACTCGTTTCAACCAATCAAAAGATTGTGTCCTCCTCCACAGGGAAAAAATGATTGGTGCATATCGATGTGTAAGTGATAACATGGATGCCCTGATCATTTTTGGGTTCATTATGCCTCATTCTCTCATTACTGCATTTAGGAACTGGTCACAGAGGCGCACTGAGTGTGAAAGTGCCTCCTGTCCCAGAGAGGAACAGGCACAGCCAGTTGTCGACGCCGTGACATCACTTGGGGTGGAGGAGTACTCGAGCCGGGTCCAAGGCCTGTTTGTCCTGGAACAGGTGTGTCCAGGTTTTCCATCCTCGGAACGTTAATTTCTGACAGGCGTGGGATTGGTCGTTCCACGCGGTGACACGGGGGAAATACGCCTTCTGGATGTCTCCTTCCTGGCGCTGTAAAGTTCTGCAGTTGTCCAAACTGAATAGGCTGCCCCTCACCTCCATCATCGCTGCGGTAGGCCTCGTCTCACCTCCTCTCCACGGTCGCTGTGGTAGACCGCCCACACCTCCACGGTCGCTGTGGTAGACCGGCCCACACTGCCACGGTCCAGTGGCGGAAGAATCGGACTTACCCTGTTTTTGAGTCACCGTGTCATACACAGACGGTATATAATCTTGTGGGAGGCTATAAAAGTGGTTGGGTTTGGCCTGGTGTTTTAATTTATGACGCACTGGTGAGAGTTCTGCTCTGTTTGGCAAAGATGAGGCAGTTTATTTACGGTCTGCCAGCCTGAGTTGCGGTTATTTTAAGCTCCAAGTTGCAGAGTTTAACCCTTTAAGTCTATGATCACAAATATGTGATTCGAATGTTCTTAACTGAACATTGTAGTGCTGACAGCAACCGCTACCTGGTTTGAAAGCAGTGGAGTTCTAGAACATTCCAAAAACATTCCAAAAAAACCTACTCTTCAAAGGGTTAAGTGAAGGAATCTGCAGCCCTGGCTCTTGGGGAGCTGCAGGACGTGCAGTATTTTGTTGATTCTCGGGACTTCATTGATCACCGAAAGCAGGTGATTACACGGCTGCCTCGCTTGGTTTCCACGGTCAGAATTATGTGCCGATTTTAACGTGGAAGGGAAGTTTCTCTCGAGGAGCAGGGCTGGCAGTACAACGCCAGTCATTTCTTCTTTTTTTCCAAGTGCTTTGCAGTAACATCACAGAAAGACAGAATTACTATTACTATACTATAACAATTGAGCATGCCCCAATTGATGAAACACCATCTAGTGTTCAGGTGAAAACCCGGCTAAATTCGGTTGAAAAGTGAAAGTTTTCTAGACGACTAGGATGTAGCCAGGCTATATCCGGGTAAAACCTGAGCTAAATTAGGGTTAACCTGTGGTTAACCTAGTGAGTTTATGTCAAAATGTCTCTCAACCTAGATTTCCACCCCTCTAGACGTCTAGAATTGTGGCTTTTGCTCGCTCGGTTGCGGGTAGAGTTTAATCTCCGGTTGAATAGTGAAGTGTGGAACAGCCTGCCTCATGGAACTCTTTCTCTTTGTACAACACTGTGGTCTATTTTCCATCATTCCACAGAGGAGCTGGCCACATTCTGCTCTGGGACGGTCAGGTTTGGGTAGAGACACAATATTCGGCCCGTTCTGCAGGACTGAGCTGTGGCCCCCCTACGTCATGACCCTTCCCAAACTTTTTACTGCCTTTCATATTACCAGCATTGTTTTTCTTGGCCTGCTATAACAGAACAACTCTCACCCTCTGCAGGACCTGCATTTAGCTCCAGTTGTTTGTACACTTGTCTGTGATCTGTCTGGTTTTTAGTGTGAAATGAGATTTATCACTGCTGTAGACAGACAGCTTGCCCTATATTTGGAAATGTCATTTGACCCACATAACATCACCACCATAAAAATACTCCAAACACTTTATTAGCAAAGTTAACTAAGGAAGGATTGTTAAATATTGTTATTGAAGAGACTCATTTTTAATCTGCAAAGTTTTTTTAAAGCACTATTCATCTACAGTTTAATTTCAAACAATGTTCTTCCAAATTGGAATTCCCCAACTTAGTCACTGGTCCATCTCCTCATGCCAGAGTTTCTTATCGGTTTGGGGGAACACAGACGAGCACCTTTTCTACACTGCAGTACCGCGCTGAGCCTGCGCAGTCAGGGGCGTCGAAGGAGCGCACTGCGCAGCTAGCACAGGTAGACTGCATTTCAAAGGGTCGGCACACTAGTGAACTAGTGCATTAGCAGGATGAGCCACAAACCCTTTTCATTTTTCTCTTAACAATGCGATCTTTCCTTGATTCTGCTCGCCCCTTTGTCATTAAATTTCATCTTTGGCCCGGCACCACCCGTAAATACTTTAGCCAGGCGAAGTTATGTCTTCAGTTTCCTTTTGAATTCTACATAAATATTTAAAATTTGCTGAATAGTACACAGAGGGCCCAAACACTTCTGTTGTAGTGTTTCTCATGTGCGCATACTGGTCAGGCCCGTCTCTTGGATTGCTGAGTGTTTTGTGATTATATCAATTACTGCAATGGACTCATCGGGCCACATACAAGGCCAGGAAGAAATCTAGTCCCATACACAGATTCTGTCCTGGCTACGGAACGTTCTACATGTTCTAATGCCAGAGCTCCTTGTCTCCTCTACAGTATCCATGGTGATGGGACCCGTGTACAGCAATGTGTAGCCTCACTCATTAATAGCCTTTGTGGTTCTCCTCCCAGATTTTTCTTTGACCTGTACCGAGCACCTCCTGCTCTCAGCCGTGCCTGGCTCCATACTCATCCCCTTACCTCACACAACTACCTCCCTCACGTCTGTGGTCTACAGTGAAAGGCATGTTTCTGTGGGAATGGTAACTGTGGCTATAAATTATAAACCGTTTGCTAACTTGCGCAGCTCGCTAGCTTGCGGTACACACATCACCACGCACACGCTTCCATTGGGTAGAGGTGATGCGCAGCAGTTGTTGGCTAGACGAGTTGTTTATTATCTTTACCGAGATGCTTTTCAAAGGAATTGCCCCGAGAGAGATCTGAATGACGTTTTATCAGGTACGTGCGAACGAAACGCTTTGGCTCATTTGAATCTCAATGTTTTAAAAAAAAAAAAAGAATTTTATAGTTGTGGTTCCTGGCGGAAAGGGTTAAACTGTTTACCTGCCGTCTCGTGGGGGTATCCAGCGTCTGTCTCTCTCAGGTCCCCCTTCCTGTTCCAGTGGCCTTTTCCTGTTCCTGGGGTCTCCCCCGGCAACAAACCCCACCGCCCGTCCCCCCCATTTGCCACAGGCTGATCTCAGGTCTCCATCTACAGTGAAACTCAGTGAGCGCAGCCAAAGAGAAGCTCCCCTGTGCCCCCCCCCCGCCCCACCACCAAATAGAAAAGCAGGCCCCATGTCCAGGGAGGCTTGTCTGGCCCAGGGGAGTGGCTGAGGTAAGTGGAAAACCCCCAGCCCCCCCCCCCCCCCCACGGGGAGGACAGCACCTGGACTTGAGCTTCTCTCTCCTAGGGTTGCGGCTCACTTTCTGTGACCCCCCCATCCTCCCCTCGAGCAGATACAGCGATAAAGATCTCATTCCATCCTTCCCCCGATTACATCACAAAAGTCCTTATCAGGGAATTGTTTGCTGTTATGTCTAAATCCATTTTCTAATCGTATTCTGGTGTGGACAGGTTGTGCATCAAGTTTAAAATTTCACCCCCAAGATTATATCTTAGTATAGCCGATGTTACAGAATTTAATTTAAAAAATATAAAAAAAATAAAAAACAGTTGATCCAAAACAATGAAACCACCATGGCTTATATTGCGGCGTTTGACATTGTGAAATATGAACTCGTGAAATAGCAGCCCTCAGTGGACAAATAATGAAACTTCCCTTGTTCAGAGCCAGCTCGGCTAACACAGTTCCTTCCTGCCAGCCAGGTATCCATGCTGTGCATAAAGTCATGTATTTGTGTACAAAAGGGCTTCGTAATGGAGGTGTTTATAATGCAAAAACAATGGGGGGGGGGAAATGGTTGTGTTTAGCCTGACAGTGCGCACCGGGACGCCCACCCCGCGCCCCCTCCTCCCCCGATCTCCATGGACACTACCAGAGGACTTTCAGCAGGTTTGTTTTTGTCAAGGGGGGGGTTACCTTGAGTTATCTTCATTACCACTGGGCTCGGAGCGCTGGGTGTACCTGAAAGACCAGAATTTATTTAAGAAATGGGAACAGAGTCCAAAGAAAATCATAAGGGCTTGGAGGAATGGGCACAATGCCTGGTGAAAAATTTAGGTGGTGATGGTGCAGGGAGGGGAGGGAGGTGGTGCAGGGGGCAGAGGGAGGTGGTGGAGGGGGCAGAGGGAGGTGATGAGGGGAGGGGAGGGAGGTGGTGCAGGGGACGGAGGGAGGTGGTGCAGGGGGCAGAGGGAGGTGGTGCAGAGGGCAGAGGGAGGTGGTGCAAGGGCTGGAGGGAGGTGCACATCCATCTCGAACCTCTGTCCCGTTGTAGCGAGGAGCTCTGTGTACATGCTGTCAGAGTCTGGAGAATTGGGACCCCCTGGGGGGGAGGGACGTGGTGTTTGAACTGTGCACTTACTGTTCCCCCCCCCTCCCTCCTGCCCCGAGCCCCCAACCATGCACCCCCTGTCCGCTGGGGTTTAAGGGCTCGGCCGAGTTTCACACTTAGAAAAGAAATGTTGGAGAGACGATCTCTTTTCATACCTTTTAAATTATTTTACTGTATACTATTTCCGTTTTGTTTTTTTAAACTTTATTTTATTAAACGTTTATTTAAACAGGTTTGTTTCACTAAGATTTAAAATCAAGTAAACAACCTGATGCAATAAATGACAAAACAGAACTTGGCAAAAATTTGTAATGTTATTAAACGGTGTTATAAATAAGTTGAATGTTCAGTTATACATTGAAAATTTGTGATATAGTTATGTTTCTGTTATGGTTGGCACAATCACGGCTAACTTTTTTGTGTGCTAAAGAAATAATGAATATATGTTTCGGGTGCAGTGAAGGTGAAGGAGCTTACTAAAAATTGGTGGCTCCCTAATTCCAGCCAAAGGAATTGTGTGAAATGATTTATTTATTTACTTGGCAGAGATCCTTAATGGATTACATTTTGTACTTATTTCCATTTCTACAGTTCAATGTTTACAGAAGCAGTTTTTGTGTCTTTGAGCACACAATGGTGATACCTTACCTGGGATTTGTACATCCAGTCTCTGAGCTAAAAGCTCATTTTACTTGTTTTTACACTACAGCCTAATAAGGGTCCAGTCCTAAAGACTAAAGAAGGTTGGCCTTTGTGGCAGACCCCACAGATACTCTATATTCTGACCAGGGCTGTGTCCGAAGAAACACCCTTCCATACTGTTAGGTAGGCTTTTTGAGTAGATTGGATGAGAAAGTCGTTAAGTAGGCGACATTTTCTCTAAATATAGTATACTTAAAACCCCTGTATGATGCACTTACTTCCGGGGTTTCGCTGAGTACATTCGGGAGCACCCTTTTCAAGAAGTACACAAACATTTGGTCGCATTTTGGTGGGTGCAGGTGCTGTCTTTACTCACCCCCCCCCCCCCATGAATATAATAATAATAATAATAATAATAATACATTTTATTTACAGTGTATATACTACTTTCATTATACAGAGACAATATCAAAGTGGTTTACAAAAGGCAATGATTAACCAATAAAAGTACAGAACAGTGCATTAAAATGAAGGTCACAGGGCAACAGTAGCCTGTAACCTGAATAACCATTAAGAGCTTGAGAATCAGAATACTTTGAGCTTCATTAGTGGCACGGAGAGAACTCTTATTGTGTCGTGTGTGGATCTGAAAATCTGGGTAAGTATATAGAACATCTGTGAGAGAACTCCAAACCGCACCTCACAGATTATAGCTATATAAATACTGTATCTGAGTGTAGTGGCTGTACCACAGATACTCACACTGACAGAGCGATGGCAATAATGAATTTTGTTTTTCACTCTTGCCAAGTTTGCATCTTAATGTGATTTAAAATACCAGAATGCTCTATGCCATTTAATAGAACAAGTCAAAGAACATGTAATCTGTTTGTTTTAGCTTAGCAGATGCCAAGTAACTAATTACGCCCAACATTAGAGCATGCTGACAGATATATTTGTGGTGGGCAGTTTAAAGGTACTTCTCGGCAGACTTGAGCATCAGGGGGCATCTGCTTCTTATCAAGCCGTAAGACCGCATGTGCTGTACCGTTTGTTCGCCAAGTTTTAAGAGACAAACATAGTATCTGTTAACCGCAATTCTGCGCAGCTGACGCAGTCAGATCTCCGGCAGCCGATTGGCCACAGGAGGCACAGTTGGGCAGTACATGTCCACTAAACTGCTGTTATCCTGACGTGCCCGTGACGGACGCTGGCGCGATTCCACGCGTCCCGTGGGGGGTTGCGTCATCGCGGTGATTTGCGACAAACGTTATATATCACTCGCGTGAGAACAAAGCGCGTTTTCCCAGGCGGTTGTAATTGATGCGGAAAAGAAAGAGATACGTCTCGGATTCGTTTTCCCACCCTTTTCAGCTCGGAGGAGAAGAGTGATGGCTCCCTGGCCTTCTGTGATGCAAAGCATGCTGGTCTTTTTTTTTTTTAATAAAAATGTTTTACCTTTCCCATAGTCCCACTGTGATATCACTGCAGTTGCTGGTTCTTTGTATCTGTCATTTGACTGGCAGTACATTGTAAAGACAAAGGCCAGGCCTTTCCTGCAATGAGATTGGTTAGTGAGACGGTTAAAAGAGTGTGGTATCACATCGGGCTGCTGCGTGGCTCATTCGGTTAAAGCACCACGCTGTGGTGCGAGGATGAGCCCCATGGCCTCAAATCCGGACCATGCCAGTGCCAACTGTGGTCGGTCACTCAAAAGGGTGACATGCAATTGGTGACTGCGCCACCCAGTGTATGGGAGGGTTCAGTCAGGTAGCTATCTAGTGACCCCCACTGGTCAATTGGGTGCCTGGGTACTGCATGCTAAAGCCGCATATGAAAGGTCTTCCTCAGAATCTACTCTATTGTATCCCAGCAGCCATACCACCATGCAATCTGCTCCTGCTGAATGGCTGAAGGTAAGCAGGTGTGGCCTTGGTTAGAAAACTAAGTTGCTGTTGGAAGTGGTGTTGGTGGGCCAGTAGGGGCAGTCTTCCCTCTGGTCAAATAAACCCTAATAACCCAGTGCAGTGATGGGGACACTGTGCTGTAGGAGATGCTGTCCTTCGGATGAGATGTTAAACCGAGGTCCTGACTCACTGTGGCACTTGACACTTATCGTAAAGAGTAGGGGTTTCCCTGGTGTCCTGTCCTTAAAAATAAATTAATAAAAAACTGTGACATCATGATGGTGCATCTTCACATCAAAATCCCGGTCAGTCCCGGACCTGTGTGTCACTGAGATAGTCCCTCATTACTTCCGTCTTCCAGTGCTTCTCTTTAACTGAAACCCAAAGTGCCACACGTCTTTAAGGGTTGCTTCAAAGATGGCAAAAAAAAGTCCACTTCATTTCATTTCTGAGTAATGTATCAATATACCTGTGTGTGTGTGTGTGTGTGTGTGTGTGTGTGTGTGTTTGCTTGCTTGTGTGTTTGTTTTTTGTGTATGTTTGTTTGTGTGCGTGTGTGTGTGTGTGTACCAATCATACAATACAGACTGAGTGTTTTCCCGTTTGCTAGTGCAGAGACAGAGTGCACCAAGTGGAGAGATATGGCATGTGCCTCAGTCTACAAGTGCAAAGAGCGTGTGTATGTCAGTCTGTCAGACCGCAGCATGTGTGCTGTAGTCTGTCTGTGTAGTGTATAATCTCTCTATTAGTGGTCTCTCTAATATCCTGGATTGCATCACCAATGGGATTTGTTCTGTAAACACAGATGCAAATTCCTCTTTAGGTTTTCGGATCCTCACCGATGCGACGGGGCCATGCCAGGAGTTCGGTTTACTGTGACTTCTTTTTTTAAAATCTTATGAGTAATTAATTCCACGGGTGGTTGCTGAGTAAAGCGGTAGCTGGCTTGTTTGCTTATCTGAGCACAGCTACTCAAAGACGAGCCGTTCTCAAGCTTTTTCTCCGTTCCTCCTCTCTCGCAGATTTATCACTGCTGACTGAAGTCTTTTTGAATGTCTGAAGACTGTGTGCCTAGAAGCATAAAAAACACGCAGCTTCCTTTTTTCTTCTTTAAAAAGTCAACCTAGGAGGGGAGGGGGGGGGGGGTTTCTCACTGGCCCATTGGCAACTTACACGTTTTATTTAAGAATATATTCCTTTTACTCCTTATTTCCTCCTTCATTCCCATATTAGTGCTGATGTATTTTTATATGTAAGCATTAAATATGCTGTCTAATTCAGATATATTTATGTATTTTTAGGCATGTAAAAGTAATGTCTCACATTTTGTAATGTATTGCAGACTAAGCAATCAAGGAGAAATTAATGTAGCAGTTGTGAGCAAATACAAACCTAGCTCTCTCTCTCTTTGTCTGATGTATTTTTATATGTAAGCATTAAATATGCTGTCTAATTCAGATATATTTATGTATTTTTAGGCATGTAAAAGTAATGTCTCACACATTTTGTAATGTATTGCAGACTAAGCAATCAAGGAGAAATTAATGTAGCAGTTGTGAGCAAATACAAACCTAGCTCTCTCTCTCTTTGTCTCTATACTGAAGTATATATACTTCACTGCTTACACGTATACGTATTTTACGTAGCCTCTTACGTTTCCTCTCCGCAGCCTTTTCTCACAACGTGCGGTGCTAGCCAAAAACATCGCCCACTCGGCGGAGGAGTCAATGGGACGAGTTAAGATTCCTCATCTTCTTCAGTGGCTCCTCATTCCTATATAAGGGTCTGTGGAGCCGTTACTGAATCAGGACTCGCAGAGTTGCTCTATAAGCCACACCGCTGACAGTCGACACTTCGGATTAGCCTCCACGAAACGGAGTGAGAAAAATAACTTCACCGGCAAAGAAGAGCAAATAGTTCAAGGCTACCGCAAATTGCAGGAAGCTTAAGGATAATTACCCGACAAGTCCACTGATTGTGGTAAGATGCTTTTTGATATGATGTGTTAAGTTATGCTTAGTTGCTGCCGTTTTCGGGGTTTTTAATTCTCATTCAATTTCATTATTATAATCATTGAGCAGGCTATTCAAAGTGATTTTTATATGAAACAAAAATAATTTCTGGAAAACTCGTGATTGCACGACTTTGTTTAAATTTGATGAAGTTAATGTGTGTAATGTCTGCATTTAGTTGCTAAACACATTTGAGTTAACTTGTCAAATAATTTCCGCCTTTGGGCTATAGTGGGTGATAGGCTATTTCGCCTCTCCAAGCAGTAGCTATTGATTTGCATTGCAATTTCATGTGGAATGTATTAGCCCTACAAAAAAAATTTTTTTCTAGGCTAGACAAAACACAAAGGTGCCATTTCCAATGTACAATCGCACTAACTTTGGGGGGAAATGACATGTTTTCCCCTTTTTTCCGTTTTAATTGCAATTATAGGATATACATAGGCTATATATGTTTTTGTCGAATTGTAGTCTATGTAGTGTAGCCTAACCGTGTTGTCTCCAGTAAAGTTGCATGATTAAATAGCTTTGCACAGTGCAGGTAGAGTGGAATTATTTGCCCGCATAGGCGCTTTACGGCGACTTTTATCAGACTCGAGAGAGAGAGAGAGAGAGAGAGAGAGCGAGACAAGACGGAGCTAAAAGTGCATGCTTGCTTAGGCTCAATGGACCTCGAGAGTGTTTCCCTAACTTTGAGTGAGAGAGCGAGCAGATAATCTCCTTATATTTTGTATATATATAATTAAATTATTGTTGGAGTTTTCACGGGATCTATCTCGCGGTCCCATTATGACACAGCAAAAGCCGTTACGATCATTCATAACATTCGTCTGTCATCAGGTAGTCTGGGACGGGAAGAGACAGGGATACAGTGAGGGACATTCAGGATGAAAGCACACGATACGTCGGCGTGGGCGGCGTGGTTTAGGCTACCTTTGTGAAGACAGGCTGGTCTGTGTTTGTCTTGCTGCTCTGTCTGTCACACTCCCATAAAATTCAGGACAACGATGAGAAAGCACAGAAATAATCCCCCGGGGAAAAATGAGGGGGGGGGGGGGGGCGTACAGGGCCTGGTGTGGTTACCGTGGTGACAGCGTGTTGACACAGACCAGGTGTCAGACCTCAAGCCTTGTCTCGAGAGGGAGGGGTCAGAGGGAAAAACTACAGCCCCGTGCTCACTCTTCCCCCTCCAGTGTGCGCGCTCTCACACACGTTGGCTTAGAAGTGGCGTTGTATGACTTCCTCTCAAAAGTTTGTGGCGACTGAAACCGTATAGGCTACCGTCCGCGGTACAGCCCACACTGACATTGCCGGTGTCGTTTGTCGAAGATTATACCTATCTGTAGGATAATTCCTCTGCTGGTCACGCTGCAGATATTGGAAAAAAACCGCGTCAGGAGGTTTTATTTGTGCCTCGAGTCATCAGCCCACGTGATCCACGCTGTTACTGAAAATCCTGGTCCTCTGTAGCCTACAGACAGCCTAAATCATATTTCCCAGGAGAGATTTGATAAAAAACCTATAACGGCTGGTCTGCAAGAAAAAACACCAGTTTATGAATGCTCATAGTTTCCCTGTGATGCTGTGCCTATAGCATCAGTGTCCTTACGCGTATTCAGCAGGTTTTAACAAGGTAGCCTACACGTGAATCCTTGTTCCGTTTAGGTTAAACTATTAATAATATGAACCATTATTCCACGATTATGTGGAAGATGCAGATGCTGATACAACGTTTGGTGGGTGCAATTTTGCTCTAACGGGTATAATTGAAAAAGTAGTCGTTTTGGCATTATAAACTGTCCTTCAAATGTGATGTCTGTGAAGTTAAATATATTGGCTAATGCTCAATTATAAATTGCATTGCTGCCGTCTGCAAAGTGACGTAATGTTCATCAATGAACTGCATCATTTCCGACTGCTACAGAAGTTTGGGCAGTTGATTAACTGATACTTTATACAGTGAGTTTTGTGTCATTATTCGTTCCCCTGTGAATGTGAATCTCAACCGCTGTCACCAGTCCCCAGTGCTGATGTGTTTCTCAGAGAGGACTCCCTCTAGTGGCCAAAAGGCGAAACGTTATTCTTAATCGTGTGTGGTGTCTATCAGTTCTGCTATACTTTTAATGGCACCATCAGTTTGCTTGTCATGCAGTAAATACAGATCGGCGCAGTGTAAGTATTCACACTGCCTCCTTTGTTAATGAGGGTGTGAAACAGAAAAAAAGAAAGAGTGGAGAGAAGGAGGAGGCAGCCAGTGGCGAGAAATGCAATGTTTGCCATTCAGTTTTTGCTGGCTTGGCAGTGTGTGTGTGTGTGTGTGTTTGTGTGTGGTTTGTGTGCGTGTGTGCGTGCATGTGTTGTGTGTATGTGTGTGTGTGTGCGTGCGTGTGTGTGTGTGTGTGTGTGTGTGTGTGTGTGTGTGTGTGTGTGTGTGTGTGTGTGTGTGTGTGTGTGTGTGTGTGTGTGTGTGTGCACGCATGTTCTAACTGAGTCTCCTGTCTGGATGAGGCTGCAGCATTGAAACCAGCTTTTTTCAGTGGCGGTGCTCACAGACTGTGTTTTCTCACTGGCCCGTGTACACAGAGCCGAGGAGAGAAGCGCACACAGGCGACCCCACTGTAGTCTGCAGAAAAGAGAAAGAGGAGATGAACACCGCCATGCTCTGGCTCGTCACCCTCGCCATGCTGGTCCTTGCTGCCCGCGATGGCTCTGCCCTCTTCTTACCCGATTCCCCAGAGCTGCGGAAGCTGCTCGACCGCTACCTGGACGAGGCGGACCGTAACCTGACCGGGTACGTGGCACCGGGCCGGGCCCGCAGAGCCATCCAGTGGTCCGATCGCGAGGAGATCCTCCAGCTCCACAACAAGCTGAGGGGCGAGGTGTACCCCACGGCCTCCGACATGGAGTACATGGTGAGAGAGATTAACTTTCGGCCAAAACCGCCTACCTCAGGCCTGGCCGCAGATTCCCTCTTAGTGACCCCCGATGACCAGTTCCTGCATTTCTTGCCAGTGAAAGAATGCCCAGTGTAGGTGGGGCTGTCCTAGGCCACGCCCCACTTGATGAATATTCATAAGATCAGCCAATTTGGAATGTTTTGGCTTCAGCGGTAGAGAGACAGAACTTTCAATGGCAAGAATATGGAGATGACCATCTGATCAGCCTGTAGAATCTGACCTTTGACCTTCGAGAGGCAGAGAGGAGTTTAACGGTGTTGCTTCACCTTATATTGCTACAGAATGATGAGAAACGGTTGGGGAGATGGGCCATTGCAGCCTCACCTGTGACTGGTATTAATTCAGAAAATACCTGTCTCAGCACGGTAATCTATGGCAGACTCCAGTTCTGACACAAGTAGGGCCAATTTTGGGTAACACAGGCTCACACTGCTGAGTCAGCATCTGGTTTAAAATGCAGGCCCTGTCATCTCTCACTACCATAAATAAGCCAGAAGGCTCTGTAGCTCTCTAATGGGAATGGGGGTGTTTTGATTTTACAAGGCTAATCTTCTGACACCTTTTGGAAAGAATGAACTCTGTTGCCAAGGGGTTTTCTTTCTTTTTTTTGGGTAGGGGATGGGGGTTTAATTTGGGCTGTTGTTAGTCTGGCTGAGGGCTGCCTGCTGAGAGCGCCAGACGGGGGGGGGGGGGGTCTGGGCTGGGAGAATGCCGGTAAGCAGCAGCAACCAGAGGCTCTCATGCTGGGGGCTAGAGGCTCCCAGAGCCCTGAACACAGCACCTGAACACAACCCCTAAACACAGCCTCTGAACACAGTTCCTGAACATAGCCCCTGAACACAGCACCTGAACACAATTCCTGAACACATTCCTGAATATAGCCCCTGAACACAGCACCTGAACACAATTCCTGAACACAACCCCTGAACACAACCTCTGAACACAGTTCCTGAACATAGCCCCTGAACACAGCCACTGAACGCAGTTCCTGAACACAGCCAGGCCCCAGCAAACAAGCCTGGGTTTGAGCAGGCAGTACAAGGTCAGCGGCTGGGGAGAGGAGGGAGGGAGGGAGGGAGGGAGGGAGGGAGGGGGGGGGTGGGGTCCTGGAAATTTACTGAGAGGGGCGAGGCGCTGGACGGGACTCCCGTAGGGGGGTTGAGGTTTTTGAGGGGGTAGAGACGAACCCCACTTCCCCCTGCAGTTTCCTCTTTTTCCACAGGTAGTGGACAGTATTAAATTAGGCTCCTTTTTAAACCCAAATTGGGTTTGTAGTGGAGGGAGTCCAGGCTACACTCTCCCCTGGGCTGTGTGAAGTTTACTCTGGGCTGGGGGCAAAGAGTCTAAAACAGCTATGAAGCCTGTATGCCTGTAAAGAGAGAGTGGTCAGCAGCACACACTGCAAGCAACAGGCCATAATATCAGGTGACACAGACTTTGTGGAGTCAGACATTTCGCCATCACACGGAAGGTGTGAATGTGGAATGTTGAGCAAGGTCTATAACCAGAACTGCTTCCGTTAGTTATGCCTGGGCAAGGTGATCTGCAAAGCAGTTCAATTAACTGTGTTGCCTGTTGCCTGTCGGCGCAGTTCTGACTTCCTGTGGGGGAGAGACCTGTGCGCGGGCTCTCGGGTCCCTGTCCTCCGCGCTGTGGGCGAGCGATGCCGTGGCGACAGGCGTGTGACGGGCGTGCGTGTAACCCTCGCAGGTGTGGGATGACGAGCTGGAACGTTCGGCCACGCATTGGGCGGAGCAGTGTCAGTGGGAACACGGACCCCAGGACCTGCTCATGTCGATCGGGCAGAACCTGGCTGTGCATTGGGGCAGGTGAGTGGGCGGGGCTATGGGTACAGGACCTGCTCATGTCGATCGGGCAGAACCTGGCTGTGCATTGGGGCAGGTGAGTGGGCGGGGCTATGGGTACTAAAAAATTCTGTAAGAATCACATATGCCATATACAAAACTTATAAAATAAATATGTGATCGAGAACTAGCATATACATTTCATACTAAAATTAAATAGTTCCCTAACATACACGATAAAAAAACATTGAAAGATTGTATAAGAATTGTATACAAATATATACTATAATACAAATCAACATATATGATTTTGTATAAAACTTGCAAGTATGATCATTTATGATGTTCACAGAACTTTTTCACACTGGACAGCACACCCATACACACCCTTCCACAGGACACCAGATATGGCACAGGTGTATATTTGAAGTACTTGAACTCTAAAATTCTAGTGAATTTTACACTGGTATAATTTTGAAACACTGATGTTACCTGTAGATACTCCAGTTACCTGAGAATTTTCTATGAAACGTGTTGCTGACCACAACATTCAAATTGTGTGAAAGAATTATACCCCTGATATTGTTTAAATTTTTTAATTTTCGTCTCACCTGTAAGGACTTTTCTGCTGTGCAATGGGTTAAAATATTTCACGTAATTAAGTAGTGTACGTAGAGCATACAAAGCACTTTCACAGCATTCTCGCCCAACACACACTGCTTACACAACATACTGTGTACTGCACTCAAATGTAGCGTTTACAAACTACTCACCCTACATATGCTACACTAGCACAGCACACACTGCTTACACAACATACTGTGTACTGCGCTCAAATGTAGCGTTTACAAACTACTCACCCTACATATGCTACACTAGCACAGCACACACATCACACACACACACACACACACACACACACACACACAGGACGTACCACACAGTAAATTCAGACACGCAGAACACAGCTTGAAGCCGCAGCGCGTCGCGCTCAGATCGCGCTGCGTTTGAGCGCAGCCTGTGTCCGGCGCTGGGTATCGGGGTGTAATGTGCCGTACGCACTAAGCCCGCAGATGAGAGGAGGATGAGAGAGGGGCTGCGCCCCGCCCGCTAAGCGGGATCCGGAGCGCCGTACAATACGCCTTTGTGTGCGACAGCGAGCGTTCCCAGGAATGTTCCAGGAATCTCCACCCCTTCCCAGAATCCCTCCCTTTTCTTCCTTATGTTCTTCTAATGCCAGCCAGGAACGGCGGGTTTTCAATACCGCCAAACAAATTTACAAAACCCTGAAAAGTCAGGCTGGCAGGAAACAAGCAGGGGCTAGAATCAGATTAATGAGCAGAAAAGCTCTGGAGCCATTTTAAGCGCCGCCGAAGGAACCATTCGTCATTACCCACAAGCCCCTCGGGCAGCCGTGCAGGCCAAGCGTTCTTTGTGCCGTTACTCACTCCCCCCCCCACACACAGGTACCGCTCCCCTGCGTACCACGTGCAGGCCTGGTACGACGAGGTGAAGGACTACACCTACCCCTACGCACACGAGTGCAAACCCTGGTGCCCTGACCGCTGCTCCGGACCCATGTGCACCCACTACACCCAGGTGAGCCCTCCCCTCCCCCACCCTGTATCACCAGCAGAGCAACCTCAGCCTCCACCATTTTGTATTTCGTAGTTTATATATACATTTTTGGGAGGTATTTCGTGACAGAATACAAAATTTAACAAAATATTTTTTTTGCTTACTCATGCCATTCGACTTTAGTAGGAGATGTGTAATGTCAAGTGCTGTGCTTTAGTAGTGAAGGGGATAGACACCGGCTCATAGGTGAGATTATCACAGGGCTGTACCAAGCAATTTAGCAATTTCAGCTACATTGTCATCTGTATGGATGTGGGTTGAGATCCTAGTCTCAACAAACGATTCCAAAAAAATTTGAGAAATAGTCGGACTAACCCGGGTCAAATAAATTACCCATTTTACATACCAGTGCAATTCCTGCAGATTGCTGACACTTTTCAAAGAAAACTTATCACTTATCTTATCACCAAAATATAAACGTATATCATCAACGAAATCCTACTGTCACACGCTTGCGCATTTGGTCAGTAACATGATTTGTTGAAGAATCTCTGGCATCCACAGAGGTCATTTTCACATTACGCCAGCATCTAAAGATTTAAAGTATTTAAAGCGACCGTTTGACCCGGTGTCTGGAACCAGTGCGGCTCCGCAGAAACTTGATGTTTTCCGGCCGGCTCCGTACACGAGGCTCCAGGTGCAGTTTCTCATCCTGCTTACCTGTTGCGTTATTTATTTGCGGCTGAGATCCGGCGCTTTCGTTTGAGCAGTTACTCAGCTGCGCTGACGCACAGGGGGCTGAGCCTTACGTCAGGCCGCGACAGGTGTGCCCCTTCGCTGTAGTCTGAACCCTGAGCCAAAACCCCCAGCGGGCGCGGCACGTGTCCGCCTCTTTACAGACTGGGACAAGGAAGGTATCCCAGAATGCGCGGGGGGGGGGGGGGTGCAACGTGCAAATATTTTAACAAAAACAACTATCCTCCCCTGCCCTCAGACTTTACATTGTGGCTGGGAGTGGTCTACAAAAACACAGTTCCCCCACCCCTCCCTCCCTTCCTCCCTCCCTCTTCCTCTCCTCCAAATCCAGGTCATCACCATCTGGAAAAGTGTTCCCAAACTCTCGGCTTTCCTCCTCTGTGTTTGACCTGGATTCCTTTGTAGATGTGACGAGTGTAGAGGGCACACACGCACACACGCGCGCACACACACACACCCACACACACACACAAACAATTCACTGTTTCTTCTGCTCCTTAGCTATGATTTCCTGACCACGGCGGCTGGTGGTGGGGTTTGGTCTTAGTCTATTTCCTGTATCACTGTAGAGATCGGATTGTGCGCTACAAGCTGGTGCGCTAGTTCATCAGGCCTTTAGCGTCGTAGCTGAGTCACTGTTTGAGACTAAGGACCGTATGGAGCAGGAAGAGCACAATTCTTTTTATCTATCAACTTCCTTCTCTACATGCCTCTATCTGGGCTACTAGAAGACAAAATGTGAGTGAGTTCTAGGGCAAGACTATAACCTGGAAGGATTATTGTTTCTCAAGCATCCTTCTTCACCCAAATCTATCAGCATTCTGTGCATTCACAGAATGATTATTATAAAATCTGGAAAAAAAAAACAAACAAAAAAAAACGACCTAATTAATCTGGGTTTGCGTTTGCACATAAACCTGAATACAAATGGTATGTTATTGTACTCAATGAAATAAATTGAAAAAAAATTTGCGATGAATAAAAATGTCCCATTTATTACATTATTTCTCCAATTATGAGAAACCCCCCAGTATACATTTTAAGTTTCTCGAGCAGTACTTGCACCCCTGATTTTTGAAACTATGTTCTATGTAAACATTTCAGGAGTGTAAGCACTCCTTGCCCTGAAGGAGACGGTGACACAAGAAAACTGCTAGCCAGCTGCCGTGCTAAATGTCTGTGTGGCAAAACTGTCCATTGCTCTAGAACATTGTGTTTGTGAGGTAGCTGCGCTCCAGCAGAACAGAGGACTCGCTGCGTTTGGGCGCTGTCGTGAGTCTCTTACTGCTTCCAGCTGGTCTGGGCCACCACCAGCAGGGTGGGGTGTGCCGTACACATGTGCCCCAGGATGGACGTCTGGGGAGAAGTCTGGCAGAATTCCGTGTACCTCGTCTGCAACTATTCCCCCAAGTAAGACAACAGTGCTTCCTACCGTTTCCCCTTCACCTCAGTTTGCTTCCTCTCTTTTTCATTTGATTGACTTGTTTGTGCCCTCACTGGGATTTCCTTAGAAGTGTCCGTTTGGAAAGCAACCTGTGACATATTTAGGTCACATATGGAAAGGTGGAATGGAAAGTAAAAAAAGAAAAGAAATATTAATTATGAAAAGGAAAAGAAAACCAAACAAGACCTGACAGCTTCTCAGCTTCTAATAGTTGAATTATCACAAGGACAGAGCACGATGTTTTGACATCAGCTTAAGGTTTCTCGTTTGGTGCAGGTTCGGTTTCCATCCATTTTGTATGATTACGTAATTGATGAAAAAAAGTAGCATTAAGGCCCTCATGCTAACCCCTGTGGTACTCCTCAGGGGCAACTGGATAGGAGAGGCCCCTTACCAACATGGCCGCCCTTGCTCAATGTGCCCACCCAGCTACGGAGGGCGTTGCCGGGACAACCCTCTGCTATAAGGGTATGGGTACTCTGTTTGCAACTTGGTCAGCGCTTGTGCTTAATGTACTGCAACAACTAAAGAGAAAAACTCTGACTGAATGTTGAGATTTATTTAGATATAAAATGTATTTTATGATGTGGTTTGTACACCGTGCACCATATCCTTAAAAACATTATTGTCAATAAATGGAATTTTATGCATAAGCAATATACTGCTGCCTCTAACAGTAGGCTACTTCACTTTGTGTGTGCAAGTGTGTGTGTGTGTGTATGCATGTGTGTGAACATGCACACTTTGCTGCAGCTAACAGAGTGCTTTGAGCGATTGGTTTAATTCGAGTCAATTCAAAAGTGTGTTGTGTAATATTTTGATGATGACATGTCCTACCCCCCGCCCCCGCACCCCAGGAGAATCACAGCGCCCCGAGACGGAGGACATGAATTTTGTGGAGCAGCCTCAGGCCCCCGTCAGGCCCCCAGTGACGACAACGGCCAAACCGGCCCCCAAACCCAAGCCAGTGGTCCCCATTAGGCCCTCCACACCCAGGCCAACTGGCACCAGCAACTTCCTGGGTCAGTGGCTCCGACAGTGGATTGGTTTTTGTATGGGTGGGTGGAAGGGGTGGAGCTACAGTTTAGGGACATCTTTGTGCCTGGTCAGGTTTACTTGGGGGGGGGGGGGGGTAAAACCTTCTTGCGTCAGTGGCTTGGACAGGATTGGTTCTTGGCTCGGGGGGGGGGGGGGGGTGGGGGGGGCTGAGCTACAGTTTAGGGACATCTTTGTCCAAGGCCAGGTTTACTTTACAACCTTCACCAAAGTCAATTGGAAAAAAGACTTGCGTTGCTGCAATTTATTTCACGATTAGCTGCTCTGATGCGCTGCTCCTCACTGTTGCCACGGCAACTGCTTCGTTTGTCATCCGATCGCTTTTATTTGTCTTGCAGTTCAGAATGTTAAGTGCGAGACCAGGGTGCGAGACAAGTGCAGAGGAGCCACATGCAACAGGTGAGCCAAGCCCGACAATTCTGCCGACTGTTGATTTGCGAGATGCCGGCGGTCCGATAGCCATTTGCTTGCCGGGAAGTTTGCTCGTGAGTTGTGATTTGTGGTAAATGTGAACTCTCTCCCGCAGATACAACTGCCCTGCCAACTGTATGAACAAGAAGGGTAAAGTGTGGGGCACACTGTTTTACGACGTGGTGAGTCACTGATGCTGCCCGCTGGGGTTTTTAAATGATTGGTTTGGTGCCACTTTGCATAACACAGGCGAGGAGGGAATGCTCTGTGTTAGATTCTTAGGTCGCTCTGTTCCCTCGTCTTTTCAGCAATCCAGCATCTGCCGTGCTGCCATGCATTATGGGATAATCGATAACAGCGGCGGTCTGGTGGAGATCACCAGGAAAGACAGGCTCCCATTCTTCATCAAGTCGACAAAGAACGGGATTGAATCTTTCAGGTGAACGGCGCGTTTTCCGTGACTAACGAACATTGCGCCGATTCATTGTGTGATTCATTCATTCGGGTTAACGGATGTGGCTTCCCGCCGAGAACGTGGAGATGACTGATATGCTGATTGACTTCTGCTTTGACTTCACAGCAAATTCAAAGACGGGAATGCGTTTGCGGTGGCGAGAGTAGAAGGTAAGCCAAACCCTTCCTGATACCCAGGGCTTGCACTTCCTCCTGGCTAAAGGCTGTAGAGTCTGGGTTTTGAACAGGCGCTCCATAGGGGGGGTCCACATTCAACCCCCCCCCCCCCCCCCCCCCCCCCCCCCCCATGCTCAATGATCTCATTCTCCTCTCCCGGGTCTGCATGTACAATTCACCCCCCCCCCCCCCTGTATCAGGATGAAAATCTTAACCCCAATCACACCAATCTCAACACCCCCCCCCTCCCAATCCCAGTTCACAATCTATTAACCCTTTTTTAAATATAACCCTTTTTAATGAATGATGGGGGTCCCTGGATCAAAAACACCAGTTGTTGACAACCGTTCTTAGAAGAATGTTAGAAGAATTGTGCAGATGCGTGTGACCTTTGTCTCCATCTTCGTCCTACAGAACTGTCAGCGGACTGCTATGCCACGGTGGACGAGATCTGCCCTTTTGGCAAACCGCAAGTTAGCTGCCCCAGGTACTGGCCTTAAAATCCTGTCTCTTTCTCGGACGTGCACTAGAGCAGAATAACCAACTCAGTGTTGACTCCAGCCTGTTTTGATAATCTATAACCAAAAAAAAAAAAAAAACACCACAATATTTGCCAAGCTGCAAATTGGAGGAAAACATGGGAGGTTTAAAACCTCAATCACTGAAACGGCTTCAAGGTGCAAGGCTAGCAACAAGCACACAAAAGCTCCTTCATTCTCAAAGAAGTGCACAAACTACACCTCTTTGTCTCACTGGAAAAAGTACCTCCCTCTAATGAGGCTCAAACGTGTGCCTGCATTTAACTAAACACAATTTGCTGGCACCTTGCATGTTAGCGGCAGGCTGCTGATGTCATTTCCTCTTACAGCAGGACGTGACAGGTCACAGTGCTTCCTGTGAGTGCTTTCACTGTCTGTCTCAACCTCTCGCCTCCCTCTCCTCAGAGTGCTCTGCCCAGCGAACTGCAAGACCCAGCCTTCCTATTGGGCCCCGGTGGTGGGGAGCACCTTCTACGCAGACGTAAGTATCTACTTCCCGCTGACCTCGCTAGCACTGAGAGAGGCCCTGTGTTTTGGGGGGACTGCCCGAGCGTTCCCTTTGCGGATATGGAATATGCTAAAAATTTATTGAAATAAAATATATCATCAACGCATTTACATTACATTACAGGCATTTAGCAGACGCTCTTATCCAGAGCGACTTACAACAACATTTTAGCATTTTTTACATATTATCCATTTATACAGCTGGATATATACTGAAGCGATTCAGGTTAGGTACCTTGCTCAAGGGTACAATGGCAGTGTCCTACCTGGGAATCGAACCTGTAACCTTTCGTTTACAAGGCCAGTTCCTTAACCATTATACTACACTGCCGCCCTACGCATAAAAAATTAGTGCCGCTTTCCAATAGTGCAATATTGTTTTGTTTTTTTGTTTGTTTGCATTTTTACAAATGCACAGCTGTGAAATATATTAATCAATATATGTTCTGATATAATTCTACATATTTACAATATATTGCAGTAAATTCCATTTCCACCAGGGTTAGAATAGCACTTAAGAGTCCTGGGTGTTGCAGTGAGCACTGATAGGCCGTTACACAGGAAGTGGGCGGGGTCAGGATGTTGGCGGTTACTGGCGCCAGTCCTTGCGCTGGGCCCCGCTGAGCCTGAGGGCTCGTATCCGGCACGGGGCTGGCGTGCTTGTGGCTTGACACCATCAAGAGGTGGGGCTTAGCTCCCTGGACAACGCCAAGCTCCTCCCCAGTTCTGTACCCTCCCCGCCAGATTTTCCAGATAAAAACAAGGGGAAACCTCAATATTTTTCCCGGGGTGGCTACGCAGCGGGACCCGGGGGTTTGGGAACGGGCTGTTTGGAAACGCTCTGCCCTCACATGAACCTGTTGCCCTCGGCGAGTTTGAGCTTCCCCTGTAGAAGCCGATGGCCTCCATCTGGCTGCACTTCAGAGAGATCTCCAGAGACCTCCGACAGGCCCTAATTACTCCCCATTGTTCAGGAATGGAAATCGGGTCAACTCCCAGCGCTCGCACACAAGCTTTACTGTACAAGCAGAAAAAAAAAATTAAATAGAATGGAATAGAAAAATAGAATTAGGACAGAAAATTTGCAGGAGGATGATATGACACAAGTACCTCAGGCAGCCCAGCTCCATCACACACCTGCTTCCTGGAGGGCCACAGCGCCTGCAGGTTTAACTCCAGATCTGAAGGGCCACAGTGCCTGCCGGTTTTTGTGCCAGACGGTCAGTTAATTTTCAAATTTTGTATCACATAACAATTTACCCCCTCCCTTTGTCTGAGGGTATTGGTGGTTTAAAGAGAGTTTGAAAAGATTTCAGCCTTTTGAGATTTGAGTTTGATGTGAGTAGGCCTTGATCCCAGGGGATAATAGATGTGCTGGGTCTGTTTTGTACGGACTTCCTTAAGGGGGAGAAATCGAGCCGGGCACAGTTCCAGGACATGGGGGCCCCCTGAGCCTGTGGAAGGGTGCAGAGATAGAAGGACCCTTTAGGGTAGAGTTAAGCGAATAGGTCCGGACATGCTCTGGCTGGAACCGTACTCCCAACCGACCGTTTGAATGGCTTTGTTCACTGGGTCATTTGTGGGAAGTGAAAAGTGGAAAACACCGGCCTACTGTTTCATGGTGACCGCTTCACCGATTGCTGCTATGAGCGTCTGATCAATGATGTGGTGTGTCTGGATGAAAGAGGGAAGTCTGGTGGTCATCCAGCCTTTGATCAACAGGACCTTCTAATGAACCTGTAGAGATGCCAGATAGTGTCAGTTGGCCCACTGTTTATGTGTGTGTGTGTGTGTGTGTGTGTGTGTGTATGTATCTACGTGTGTGTGTGTATGAAGAAACACTAAGTGATAGTGACACACAATGGGAATGGCAGAACTGATTGCTGTGTTTGTAGAGGAGAATGTACTGTGTGTGTGTGTGTGTGTGTGTGTGTGTCTGTATGTGTGTTTATGTATGTATGTGTTTGTGTGTGTGTGTGTATATGTATGTGTGTGTTTGTGTATGTACGTACGTACGTACGTACGTACGTACGTGTGTGTGAAACTCAATGGGAATGGCAGAGCTAATTGCTGTGAGGAGAATGTGTGGCAGCATCAGATTTAATGAAGCTCTTCTCTACCCTCCCAAACAGAGCTCCAGTATCTGCCGGGCAGCCATCCACGCCGGGGTGATCA
The DNA here is from genome assembly GCA_029718625.1 of Synaphobranchus kaupii. Taxonomy (NCBI): domain Eukaryota; kingdom Metazoa; phylum Chordata; class Actinopteri; order Anguilliformes; family Synaphobranchidae; genus Synaphobranchus; species Synaphobranchus kaupii. The sequence goes on from CM056387.1 coordinate 27,875,017, forward strand.
GAGCCAGCGGGGGCTACGTGGACATCCTGGCTCTGGAGAAGAAGAGGAGCTACGTGGGAACGATGAAGAACGGGATCCAGTCTGAGAGGTGCCAGTTCCCCTCCTCCTCCTCCTCCTCTTCCTCACTCCTTCCTCGCTACCCACTTTCCCTCAGCCACGGGGGCCGCGCGGTCAAAAGCCCGGGCCCCTCAAGAAAAAAAAAAACACACAATGTGTGCGGCGGCATGGCGATGAATGATTGCACCGTTTTATGTGCAGGGAGACCACACACACACACCATAGCTTTGCTTTCTTTTTTACGCCGTTGGCAGTTAACTTGCTGCAGTGTGTGAAAAGTGCAGTGTTGACAAAATAGGCCAGAAAACGTGTGTGAAATCTAACGCGGAACTCCCCGCTGAACCAGAAACCTCAGCCCTGGCATCTCGATCGTCATCTTAGGCTCTTAGGGGGTTTACTGCAGGGCAGATGAAAAACCCAGGAAAACTGCTTGGCGGGACGTGCTCTGCCAAGCACTTACGCCTTTTTGACTTTGGCAGGCAAGTTCCTTTTCTTCGGGTTGGTTTTCGGGAACCCCCCCCAATAAAACATACGTACGGGGCGTCTCGGTGGCGTCGCCTGTAGAGCACTATCCGCATGCTCATTGCGAGCCGCGACGTCGGCGTTTCGAATCCGACCGCACGACCTTCGGAGCATGTCTCTCCCTCTCTCTCATCCCATTCTTCCTCTCTCTCTACACTGTGCTGTCCAATAAAGCTGAAAAAGCCATTAAAAAAAAAACAACATACGTACAATTAGTCTGATTAATCGTAGGTATTACAGTTGGGCACAGAGGGTGCCCTTATTGCAAGGGCTGTGGTGTGCTGCCATGGCAATGCCAGAAATCCCAGAAGACACTCTGTCAGGGGAGGAATTACCGACAACAAGGCCCCCTCTCATGTAGCGATGGGATAGCGCGCCGCCGCGCAAAACGGAACCCAAAGCTGCTAACCCATCAGCCTTGGGAAAAACCACCCGCGTAGGCAAACACTCGTAAACAAGGAAACGACTGCAAACTAGGGTCCTTAGCCGCATGTGGGGTTGGAAACTCCGCCGCTGGCTGACTCATTGACTCCTATTGGCGTGCCATTAAGGCTAGCTATCGTCCAAGCAAGTTCTGAGAACGTTAGGGCATCAAAGCTATCTCAACAATCAGTTAATAACATGCGAACAAGCCAAGAAAGATAGTCAATGCGGATTGCTGGAGAAGTCGGTTGCCGGAAGAAGGGAACGTTGATGGCAAGCAGGCAGCTTGTCTCTGTAGACTTAGCTCTCCTTCATGCGACTGCTGTGAAAACTCGTATTCAGAACATGAACCACAGTTTTTTTTTTTTGCTCTGTTTGGGAATATGTTTGCCATAGAAAACAAAAGAGGGCTGGTGGGGGAGGGGGAGGGGGAGGGGGAGGGGGGGATTTTTAAACAAACTGTCTTTATTTCAGTTTGTTTTTTTCTGAAGTCATTACAAGAGGATCAGTAACATTTAAACATCATCCCTGATCTTCAGCCAAATGGTGTTCAACTCTGGAAACAGATTTTTAGTTCTTCTTAGGTCCTTACCCTTTTTACAAGAATGGAAACTAATAATCTTACTATTTAAGGCAAGCGGGGGCGCTCCAGATGGGTGTGTGGTTTTATTGGGGCATAAAGATAAATAATCACAGATGATACTGAAGATGAATGGCTTCTCTAGTTAAATCTTTGGGCTTACCAGTTGGGAGAAAGTTTCATATGAGGGCTGAGAACCTCTGGTGTTTAAGGAATATGATCTGAATTTACACTCGTGCCCTGGAAAACCCATTGGGAAAATATTGCTGCATGCGGAATTTTTCTGTCAGTTTGTGTGTGTGAAGAGGCTTTCCTCTCTGTTTTTTCCCGCAGTAAGAGTGACCTGGACGGCGGCTCGTTCCGCATTTTCACCGTGAGACAGTGAGACGTCACGCACAGGCACGGGGGGACCTCCAGTCCTGGTTACGCACAGGGTCTCCCCGTCCACTCTGCATGAACATCTCAGCACCCGCCCCCCCCCCCCCCCCCTCCCACCCCCCCCCCCCCCCCCCCCCCCCCCCCCCCCTGTAACAGCAAACCCACCTATGGAGGGGATGAAGCTTCACTATACTTCTTGGACATTTTTTTATCAGTCGATATACAATGTCGGTATTACAACACAGGTGGAAATTAGAAAGGGCCTTTTTTTTAAATTCTATTATTTGTATTGGCATCAGGTGTTGATATTTTTAATGCCAATACAAGAACATATGCAAAATGCTGTACAGTATCAATGATGATTTTAACAGTGGTGCTGGTATACCCATCTTGAAGTGTAGGTTGTAGGTTAAAAAATGAAAATGTCTTCATTTATATATATATTTATATATATAATTTTTTTTATTATTTACAGAAGTAAATGGTTGATCTCATACACAGGAATGTAAATTGATCGCACTTGTGTTTAATCATTTTGTACAGATTTAATGTGATATATTTGATATTTACAGTATATGTTTAAGCCATTCTTTGTTTTGTCTTTTTTTTTTGGCTATGCATCTCTCTAAGATATTTTGATTATAGGTGCCTTTCGTAGTTACGTTTTAAAGCGTTTAAAGCGGAACAGGTAGTTGTGGACGTGAACGAGATGGAAAAATGTGGACCCATCTAAAAATAAAGCTGCTGTTTCCATTACTGTTGCTGTACAGAAGACAGATAACACACACATAGCCATAATAGTGTTAGTTTCAACAAAGGAAGTAACTGTCCACAATACTGTCGTCTTCAGAATGTACCAAACAGGGTGTGAAATTAACTCCAACCACCAGCCAAATGCTGGTAAAATTTGTGACTGGTAAACTTTTTACTCTAGCAGCCACTTTGGCTGGTAACCGACCAGGTTGTGTTATATTGTAAAAGGAAATGTGGCTGGTAAAATGTTTAAAATTGCTGGTGATTTTTACAATCCACAAGCCACTCTGGCCTGTGGGTGAAAAAGTTAATTTCATACCCTGGTACCAAACGTAATCACTTTAACCCCCACTATTTCTGTTCAGCTCAGTGGTAAATAATATATTTACTGTTTAAGTCTCCCATCCTGACCCACAGCACCTGCCCCTCCTGTACTCCACATAACCTTGAAGTGGATCTTCACCTGAACCACACTTTAATTACACACATTCTATAGCAGTGAAGTGTATGGCACTGGATTTGAATTTGGAGACATTATATTTTTGCGATTTTTCTCGTAAACAGACAAATTAAGGACCACTTACAGCCCAGCGCACTAAGTGCCTGCTTAGGGCTTTTTAACTTACAGTTTAAGCACCGTGCCAGCTCATGTCCCCGCATCACCAACATGGATCTCTTTAAGCCCGTCATACACAGCAATGTAATAAAAATATATTTAACCTGGAGACATGTAATGGAAAGTAACTAAGCATTCATAGTAATGGACATGCAAGTCTGTGCTTAGATCTTAAATCCTCATGCTTTACTGTTTAGATTTTTTCGGTTGGTGTGTAACACCCCCCCCCCCCCCCATTTGTGGGAATCCAGAGTGGCTAGTTTTTTTTTTTTTTTTTTTTTATTATAATTTTTTTTTTCTGTGCTGTTTTTATTTCTTCAGGTTGAGGGCTGAGTATTAGTGCTCTTCTGACAAAGGGGGCGTGTTCCTTTTGTTTCTAACCTCCTGCTCTGTGATTGGCCTACAGATGTCACATGTGGCTTCCAGACCAATCAGAGGAAAGCATATCATGTGTATAATAATTATTTCCTTTGCTGCTCTTTGTCAGTTATCTCAGTTCTGTCACTGCATTCTGTATGAACTATATTGGAATTCTGGAGGGAAATTGTATTATTCAGTTTTTTGTACAGCTGCGGAAATGTGTATTATGTAAATATTTTGAATTGTCTTTTTTAAGGTATGGTCTCTGTTGTAAAAGTGCCTAACATAAATATTTTTTGGAGTGATCTTTTTACTTGTATTTTTTTATATGGCAAGCAGTTTGTCTTTTTTGTTGCACAATTTAAAAATAAAGAAGATGTAAAATAGACTGTTGTGTGTCTCTTCATTTTGATTTAACTTATTTTTAATCTGCTGCGATTAAAGTTTAGGGCCTCACTTTTTACACTGACCAGATGTAAACTGTAATTCAGTCCTTAGGAGGCAATATGCCAATACTGGCTCCTTATGAAGCCACCTGTTGAGCGTTCATCATTGACCGTCATCCCGCTGCTGCAGCCTTCATCAGTCATCCACTTATTTTGGATTATGTGCTGTTACAGTGTTCTTGACCTTTGACACTTACAGAGTCAGGCCCAGAATGAATCATTGGCATGCTTGGTAAAGCATGAAGAAAACAAAGACTATAGAAAGACTATCGTAAACAAATAACAGCACTCATGAGATATATTGTAATTTTCCCCACACGCAGACAATATTGTACTTTATTGACGATTCAATGGAATCAGCCAAAATAACACATGTTTCAAATTATATATAATTACATAATTCATTTCCAAAGAAAAAATGTTTCATGATGATTGGCACCCCTGAGATTAGTCGGGTCAGTTTCTCCTGCTAAGGATTAACTATAATGTTTGATAAGGTGTGAGAACACTTTTGGAGGGATCTTTAACCACTCCTCCGTACAGAACCTTTCAAGATCCTGAATGAGCCTTAGTTTGTGCTTATGGACTGCTCTGGTTAATTCAGACCACAGGCTTTTCCATAGCATTTAAGTTCAGAGACTGAGATGCTGATTTTGTTTTCCAAGAAGCACCAACTGTGTTGATTTTGAGGTATATGTAGGGTCATTGTCTTGGTGGAAGGTCCACCTATGGCCAAGTTTTAGCCTCCCGGCTGTGGCTTAAACAGCGGTCCTCAACCCTCTTCCTGGAGATCTACAGTCCTGTAGGTTTTCACTCCAACCCTAACAAAGCACCCCTCATTCAACAGCTAACATCAAACATCTCATTGAGCTGCTATTTAGTAGAATCAGGTGTGCCAAATTAGGGTTGAAACGAAAACCCTCAGGACGGTAGATCTCCAAGAATAAGTTTGGGGACCACTAGGCTAAAATGTTTTCGTACTTGGTGGAATTAATTATGTGCCATGGATCTTAATAAGAGCCCCTCGACCACTGGCAGCAAAACGGCCCCAAAGCATCAATGATCCACCAACATATCTGACGGTAGGTATGAGGTGCTTTTCCTTCTATGTGTCCTTCTTTGGACATCAAGCATGCCGCCGGTGTACATGGCCAAAAAGTGCAATTTTGGTCTCATCTGACCATAGCACCTGGTTCCAGTCACAGTTCCAATTACGTTTGGCAAAGTCCAGATGCTTCAATTTGTTGGTGGTTTTCAGTAAGGTGTGCAACCTATCGTTTGAGACAGCACAAGTATTGGTGCCTTGAATAATCACAGTACATACGAGCTGCCCTGTAGGCCCAAAACACAAAGTAACCACACTGTACTTTCACTAATGTCTTGTGGTTTTATTTATTAACTTTACTTTTTGTTGTCTCCTTATACAAACTCGAAGCCTTTTTTCAGTGCTACGTATATCGTCTGTCAGGTCTGCGAGAGCACAGAATAGATCTTGCATCCTTCAAAGCAAGCGTTTCTTGTCGCCTTCTCTTTTCCGTCATCCATAAAATAGCTGCCCTGTCCAGCACAGATATTGCCCCAGAGGATATCATCAGTAGCCGAGTAGCATGGTTACCGTGTGACCACATTCATTCATTTAGCAGACACTTTTACCCAGAGGGGCTTATCTTTTTAAATACCATCCATTTATACATCTGGATATTTACTGATGTGGTACGTTAAGTTCATTATCTTGTTTAAGTGTACAAAAGCAGCGCCCCATCTGGGAATCAAGCTGGCAACCTCTGAATTACAAGGCCAGTTTGCTAACCATTACGTTATACCGCCGCCCCTTCAGATAGGATGTGAAAATCACTTTCTTTCCAGCGGTAATCAACGCTTCATTAAAATGAATGAAACATCTGCGCGATCATGTGAAACTAATTTATTTAGTCATAGCATATATTGACTGGTTGCCTGGAAAGTGTTACATAACTAATCCCTTGAATCAATTGCTTTCATCGAATGGAAAACAGCTGGCAAATTTGTTTAGAAGATTTCATTTTATCAGAAGTGTATGCACATAAATATTGTGCAATCGTCTTAGCTATATTTGGACTTGTGTGTATACACGTGTATGCATTCGCTATGTCTGAAATATGCCAGAGAATGGAAATTAAAGCGTAGCCTACTTGCGTTCTTGCATACTATGAAGTACGTTCTAGCTAGTATACTTGGAAGAACGTAGGCTACTATCTAGTATAAAAGTAAGCAGAACGCAAGTATGCATGATGGAACACAGCCCGTGGATGTGTCCGAATACGACCCCTACACCCTTTTGAGGGCACATATTTCAGTCCACTTTGTCAAAAAGCTTTTTAGTGGGCAACCTTTTCTCACAAATGGGGGCACTGAAAATACCAGGATGAACCCCTTATTTCCGGGGTTTTGTTGAGGGGATTCAGGAGCACACTCATCCGCAGAATGGTGCACTCATCCGACAATTACAGTAAGTAACCCGGAAGTAAAAACGTAAAAGACATAGAGCATGTATGCATATCTATGGTACAAGATAGGTTAATATTACAAACTACTTTTTATTTTTGTTAATTCTATCTTCATTCATAATCTACACTGTGTAACAATCGTCATATGTTAACTGATTTATATTCTCAATAAAAAAAAAAATATAAATTACAAACTACTTCCTCACTAGTTTGGAAAGAGTTTTGCGGGATTTCTTTCGCACACTGCTTGCAAAGTGAGGGGACAGGGCACATAGTAGACAGGGGTCTGAGTGGACAGGGGACAGTGGACAGGGTACAGGGTACAGGGGTTGTATTCGGACACAGCCCATGTCTGCATGTTTTTTTTAAACTTTCAGCCACATGATTCGCTGTTTGCAGGAGCAGGCTATTTGCGTTAATGACCAGGTGTACCTAATAAGGTGGCCACTGAGTGATGGCCACTAGTTCAGAGATGAAAACAAGGATAATGTGTTGAGGTTTAATCAGAGGTGGAAATCCAGGGGACATAAAGTAAAAGTCCTCCCCAGTATTTTTCTCTAATCACCTGGATTTGCTAATTAACATAATTCTTCAGCAAGGAGGTAGAACTAATAAGTGAAATCAGCTGGCTGAGAAACACACGGTAGGACTTTTACTTTATGTCCCCTGGATGTCCACCTCTGGGTTTAATCCAGCTTCAGACACCGCTTCCTATTCTAATTTACTGGCTACTGATACAAACATTGGGGGTGAGTTGAGATTAGTTACAGCTTATGTTTTGTACCTGTTGTGGTGCTCCGTTTTGGGATAATAATTAGACCTGAACTGAGCTAGCTGATTTCACTAATTGGTTCTACCTCTTGGCAAATCCAGGCGATTGGAACAAAATACTGTGGAGGACTTTTACTTTCTGAACCTTGACCTTCCACCTCTGCACTTAAATGGCTTTCTGTCAAGTCAGAATTGTTTGGGTGTTTATGCTGGACCGGTATTGCTCACTGGTTCAGTTCTGACATCCGACTGAGCAAAATTGCATCTGGTTGCTCGTAGGGAATCGAGACTGGATCAAGAAATCTAATCTAATGGTAATTTAATGATTAGATTTCTGTGGAAGTCGAAGTTGACTACTGGGTGAAACATGAAGCTTCCTGTCGGTTATGCAATATAAAGTATAAGTTAGCCAAACTCACTAGTATATTTTTAAATATTAATATTAAACATTGACACATATTTTGTACCTGCAGAAAACAAATGCCTGTCACTGGGCCTGTGCTAACGTAAACAGTTAGTGGGGTTGTTTATCACCGTTTTGCACGTTTTAAAAATTAAGACAATGGTCATTTTTTGGTTAAATTTTATTTGGTAAGTCAGTCTAACTATGTATGCCGGTGATCTTTTGAGACTTTTACAAATGATGTGCTTTTTTGGATTTAAACAATTTATTTATTTGCGGGATTAGAATATATTTAGACCGTTTTCTTTTTGGGATAACACAGCACATCAAATCTGCGCTTGCATTTCGCCAACAGCTGCCAATTTGCTTGAGGGACGTTATTGCGTTGCCAAGAGCGCATGTGGTGTTATTCTAATCTAAATTCAAAATCAAATCAGGCAAATATTTCCAAAGAAGCAAGTAGGCTACATTGCAGCTTTGATAAAATAAGCACACAGCGATTACGTGCATAGCTTGCGGTCGTGACACAGATAACTAGCTAACCTGGCACAGAGACGTAGCTATCGATGTAGCTCGCGTATGAGTGAACGAACAAAAAGAGCGTGTGGCACAAGGAGCGGGGTTCTTCTAGAGGCGCCTATGTATTAAAGTGTTGTTTTTGACTGCTTGGTCTTCATCCTTCAATAATAAAACAATACCATTTTTGGAGATACATTGGGATGTGGTTACAGAGGGTGAGTGCAAACACCATGTGTTTTTTTTTTTTGGCCTTTAAATATGTTAGGGGCCTCAGAGGTACCTCTCTTTTGCCAGAATAGAAGGTGATGTAACTGAAGTCCGGTCCCTCACAGTGGAGCTGGAGCATATTCTTTGGAATGGAAATTCTCTATCGTGCCATATGAAAGACGCACCTACAATACTTTTGTCATCGTGGATGCACTAATAATTGCAAAGCTCAATTACGTGGTGTAACAAAAGGCACAGCCTCTGTTCCCATGTGGAAAAGCTGCAACAGCAGGGCACCGTCTCCCACAGTCCACCGAGCTTCAAATGGGCTTTTTCAGAGCCGCACCAGGTGCCCGACCTCACATTTCTTGTAGTAAATATCCTACGTTGCCAGCGTTCAAGTCCAATTTTGTAAATGAGAAACAGGGAGAAGGAAAAGAGGGGTCACCTCAGGTCACGAGTCGAGTGAAGTCCAGCGCATATGGCGCTAACAGCGGGGATTGGAAGTGGTCGGGAAGCATCCATCAGCCGGACGGCGTCGAGGCCACATCTCCCCCCCGGGATTTGAGTGTTTTTCTCCCGCTGTTCTTCGCAGAAAGACCCCGTCGAGCCAGGAGAACCAAGGCCACGGCTGCAGCAGGGTTAGACCTGGCTCAGGTGCGGGGTGGTTCTAACGGCGGGGAGACGGGGGCTTTTAAGCGGGGGGATCTCACCACCTCGCACAGGTGTACGGGTGGTGAGATTAAGACGCTCTCGTGAAAACCTTTTCAACCTTGGCCAATGCTGTCAGGCGCCGGTCCTGGAGCCCCCCTGGGTATGCTGGCTTTCCTTCCAACCGCAGTTGCAATCCCGGAATTTTAACAAGCCGTTAATTTGTCTTAATCATATGCTTTTCGTGTTTAGATGGATAAATTTACCCTCTTAAGCCAAATTATGTCAGAAATGGCTATGCATGCCATTTAGAATAAACATCCCATGTTCACATTGTGCTAATTGTCCACACGTGCTAATGATTTCAGGGAATCATGCTGGTAAGCTCTGAGAGAAAGGTATCGACTCAATGGACCTTCAGATCCATACGGTTTGTTGCCCTTAACAAGTAAATGACATTGAATATTTTAACATGAGGGCATGTGGGAACTAATTGCAAATACAGCTAGGGGGAGGGGTTTAGGAGAATTTATTTCCTTTAATTCTAATACAGTTCGATTTCAACATGTGTGATTCTACCTTCATTTAAACTGATAATAATATGAAAATAGTCAATTTTATTTTTGCATTTTTATGAGGAGCATGAGGGTGCATGGAGGAGGGTGCACCCTTGTTCCCTTGTTTAATAAAGCCCTCTGCAGTGTGATGAGACAGACAGCGTGTCGTTCTGTCGGCTGCAATAAAAACACGGTCTGAATTAGCCTTTGCGCCTGGATCGGAGATGCTTGTGATGTAGCTCTGTTCCGGTCCCGCTGAGGCCTCATCCCTCATCCCGTGGCTCTCCTTCTCCTTGTTTAAAGAAAAGCGCTTCAGCTGCTCCTAATATGGCTCCATATGTGTGACTCTGAAGGGCTGTTATGGATGAAGTTATCGCTGGACAGCAGTCAGACCCCCCCCCCTCCCCTGTCAAGACGCCGGCTTGATAAAGGAGGTTTTTCAGAGAAATGGAGATTAAGCGCTACTCTCCACAACTAGGTTTCCCTGGAGCGCAATCAGTTTGTATGAATTAAAACAACGGTTTAAGGGGCAAAAACAAAAAGCACCTTCCACAAGAGTTATCGCCGTAAATGAGGAAACAAGCTGATGTGGGACAGGTAATTTTGAATGTACTTTGCGGATTCGCTCCGATCCAAAACTCCCCTCCGCGCTCCACAACCCACAGAACCACCGGGGATTTTGTTAAAGCACTCAATCTGAATATAGATATAAGTTTTAAGTTCTTGTTTTCCGTGCAGAATTTGACACAGCATTGGGGAAAGAGGGTGTGTGTGTGTGTGGTTGGACTGAGTTGTGTTTGTAGTACAGATTTTTGGCTCTCCCCAACCGCCGATCGCACCGCTTGCCATTCTTCTGTTCCTGATTAGAGTGGCTCAAGCCGAGTAATTTCGCTCGCAGACTCGCAGTCACATGGGTCATGGAGATACGGGGCAAAACTCCGTTGCCCTTGAAGCTGGACTGGCACAGTACGCGCGTCTGTGGTTTCAATGTGCCGTACGGAATTCGCGGAGGGTAGGGAATTATCGAGTGTGTTTTCGCTCCCGCCTTGTAATAGCCTGCTGTAATTTGCGCGTACCAGCAGACAGCTGGCCCTTCCTGTGCTGCCACAAATTCACAGCTCGGTGTTTATTGACCAGCTGTTCGTCAGTAAGGAGCCAAAACAATCGCTAATTTTGCGTTGCTCACCTCACGCCCTCCCTTGGATGTATTAATTTGATCTCTGAATCAAGGGCAGTGTAAGTGCGGCCTGCTCGGCTCCCGGTCGGGTCCTCGAGAAATTCAGCTGCCCTGCTTTTTCTCACACAAGCAATCCCAGGCATCTGACCTGCAATGACATCAGAGGCCCCACCCAATAGGACAGATTTCTGCAAACATTTTTTAAACCAATAGGACGTCTTTCTCAGGCAGAGCAATAATATTTACAATGGGATTTATTTTTTTCTGGCTCGAGGGATCAGAGTTTTTTCAGCTGTCTTGTAACAACTGTGGGAAATGTCAAGAATAGCAATGGCGATTCTGCGATACCAAGGGCCGGCCCATCAATAGCGGCGTTGTATTGTACCTCCACATCTGTCCTCTCACCCATCCCCCTACATCTGATTGGCTACACAATCCCTTGTAAATTCGTACTCCGATTCACCAGGTCATCACTGAAAATGAGAAATCTGTTTTCTCTACCTTTAATTGATCTACCTGTTTAAGTAAAGTTCAACAAATTATTTAAAAAAATTTAAAAAATTATAATTTCTAAAATAACTGAAGAATTGGTCATAAGGTAGGCAATCTTTTGCATTGAGTGACAAAAATATATGAATTGCTGTTATTTAATTTCTTTATTTCCATATTTTAAATACAATTACGGATGCTCTCTTAAAATATGTCAATTGCGGCACTTATTTATCAGAACTTTCTGTCGACATTAAATGGCTGTTACCTTAGTTCATCTTACCGCAAAAGCGTGTCTGATCCAGTTCTGCCGTCTCTTTGAAGAGGGGCTAAATTACCTGTTGTGGTGGGGTCCTGTGATGTAGGGGGGCCTCGCAGCTTGTCATGCTGTTTCCTATCCTCTCTGATCCGTTCCCTCCCTGGCATCCATTTCTTATCAGCAGCTTGTAATCAGTTCTTACACAAGCCCTGTAAATAAGTTCCTGGATGTTGTGTGATTATTAAAGCAATGCCACGCCCTAAACTTCAAAAGCGAGCCAGGTAGGAGGTAGCCTGTCTTGTGGCTCCGTAGACACGTGGATACTTATCAGCATGCAGTCTCTGTGGGCCCCTTCCCAAAACAAACGTTTTAGTTCAGGCCTTTTGAGGCCCCCCTCCCCGGCCTTGGGGCCCTGGGTAGCCAGTTCCACTATTTCTGCTATTTAGGGTCAAAGTAGTAAACTGCTCCCTGGTAATACACAACATTGTTAGGTTACCACGGTGATGTACTGTTAATATTCCAAACTGTTAGGTCAGAAAACTGCTGTTCACCTTTCAATTTCTGATTGGTACTATGGCTTTCTGCTGCTGACTTCCAGTGACAGAACAACAATGCACTAGGTCAACGTCCTGGGCTTATAATTCTAAATCCCTTTACCTAGGTCACAATGGAAGCCCTGATTTCGTTCCCAGAATTCCCCATCTCAAGCCTCAAGAGGGTCATCAAAACATCTCCAAATCTAAGTGAGTTTCGGACCCACGCAGCAGTCTCTTAACCTTCATATTCATAACCTTAATCTTCAATTTGACCCCATTCAGTGTTTGGACGTCTCTTAAAAACCAGTTAACCTTATTTTTTCATCTTGACACTATATGACTTTTCCTAATTTGTTGGGATTAAATAGTAAATGTTCAATAAACATAATGTAAGATAAAAACATAATAATCTGTTTTCAAAAGTATACAAAGGTGTTGTGTGGGGTCATTTGTGGGGTAGCTGTATAAAATGTACAACCTTTTTTATTTTTTTTACCTCAGATTTATTTGTGGCTGATTCTGGTGGCACTTTCCCATACCGGTTTTAAACTTCACAAACTTTCACTGACCTCTGAAATGAGATATTTCATCACAGATTTTTTATATTTAGGGATAAAGGGAGAGACAGAAAGGGTGACACAGAAAGTGTCAAAATTTTCCTATTACAATAGTCAGTTTGTGTCAGTTGATACTTTTGCGGTCAGTTTGACCTCAAACGTAAAAGCCGTCATAAAAGTTCAACATGATATGGGGGATAAGTGTATTTGTAGCGAGAGTCTGAACAGGCTTGAATGGGTTTCCATCTTTTCTGTCTCTCATATGTGCAGCCGATTCTTGGTATGCGCCACTGGAAACACTTCAACGGAACTTGAAATCGTTTCAAAATGAACAAGAGGGGCTGCCTGAACATAGGCCTTTTTTTCAGTAGGTGTGCTAAAGAAAACACATGAAAATTTCAGAAAGACGTCAAGGATGATTTATGTAAAAGTGATTAACTGGTTGTCTCAGTTGCAAAAAAAAAAAAAAAAGCTTCATTCAGGTATGAGAGGAGCTCGAACTGTGTGGTGGTGGAGATGAGTCATTAGAGGACGACAGGGGGTGTGGGTTTACGGGGGAGGGGCTGGAAATTTGGGAAGCGATTAAGGAGAGACATCCAGACAGATGCTGGGGGAGGACTCGCGATGTGATCAGATTGGGTTTTTACAATTAAACAAACATGAAAAATGATGACCTTGCTTTTGTAAACCCGTAGACGGATCATAGCATGTGATGGAGTGGGATTCACGCGCGAGGCCAGCTTTGCCACGTGGGCGGATACAGTGTTCAAGAAAAAAAATGAGGGAAAATAGTTGCGCAATCGCGGCTGCTGCTGTCGCGGTGGAGAGCAAGGTGTGCGACCTGGCGCTCCCATAACCACAAGGAGGCGCTGTTTCTGTGGCGGGAAGGGATGGTGGCAAGAGCCAAGAGCAGTAAATTTTGCAGATAAGCGCTAATGCTATCTGCGTATCTAGCGTAATGGACGGCGGTCTCTTTATTTTTACATTTGGCTGTGTAACAAACATGCTCTACGGTCACCGTCCTGCTGTAATGCTATGGAATGGAACTCAGTATTTTACAGTGTTTTCGGTGTAGAGCAGGGGGGAGAGGTGAGGAAGCACTACTGTGTGTGTATGTGTGTGTGGTGGTGGGGGGGGGTCTGTTCACTGGGGGCTCTTCACTGACAACGTCTGCATAGGGCGTAGCTCCCAACTTGGCTCTGAGGTAGAAGGACTTCACATTTAGGAAAGAGGGCTGTGGGGGAGGAGGGTAACATACTACCTGTAGGGTGGAGGTGGGGGGTGGGTGTCAGGACCATAAGTGGGGCAGAGAAGAGGAAATTCTAAGGGGCCACAAATAACACCAGCTGAGGAAATGGGGGAGGGGACCCAACCTAAGAGCCTTGCAGAGGGGAAAGTGGTGGCAGTGAATCACCAGAGGTCTGGGAAGAACATCAACGCCACAACAACCCATCGCACTCTCCCTCGCAGGCAAGAGGGTCAGACGTCTTCTACTATAATTCCAAATAAAATTCAGCCGCAATCCAGAAAAGCTCAATCTTCAAACCCAGACTCCTCCGTTCCATGACCTCGAGGTAGCTGGCTCTCCCCTATTTTGCGTGGTCGTCTTGCCTCTCTCCCAGTCGTAATGCCTGTCTGTACTGTCCCCACAGTGGTGGAATAAACTTCCCAAAGTGGTCAGGACAGCAGAATCATCGGATATTTACCGACACAGACTAAAGACACACGTGTGTGTCTGTGTGTGTGTGTATGAATATCTTTCTCCAAAGCATGCATAATTATTTTTCAACCACTCCATTTATTTTAAATGACTTAAACCTCACTGCATGTTCTGCAAAACAGCAAATGTCTACGAACCACTAAAAACGAAGGATTTAGAATCTCTGGTAAAAGTGTGGTTTGGGTTTTTGAAAAAAGAAATTTGAAGAAATTCAGACCGTACTTATTTCAGTTAGACTACAGGGTTCTTTTTTATTTTATTTTGCAAACATGTTTTATTACAGCTAGTGTTGAGTTCAGGCCAGGATCACAGTCATTCTGAATAGCTGAATAAAAGCCGTCTATTAATAAGAATATATAGGAAGAGTGAGAGTTGAGCTGATCTGGTCATGAACAACGAAACAGATGCTGTAACTGAACAGCCTTTTACTGTGCCTCTGATTGCCAGCGCATAATCGACATTTAGAATTTATAAAATTGGGTAGAGTGGAAATGGGGGTGAGTGGAAATTTAGGCCTGGAATTAGTAAACATTGCCCTTCATTTTGACTTACAAATACATTCAAGTGTTTGTTTTGTCCTAAAGAAACGCAGTTTTTTTTGGTGTTCATTCAGTGTTTGTGATGAAAGAATTAAAAAAAACACATTAAATAGTAAGTTAAAGTTAAGGGCAACTGTTGCTTGACTGGCAGCGTTCAGTTTTTGTTGAACAGGGATTCTCCACACTGCGTGTTTCCAGTCATAAGTGCTACTGGTATTGGGTCGATTTCCCCACAGGAGGTCCCGAATGTATGTACTGACTTTGCACCGACTTCTGTAAGTATAGTTCATGTGTTCGGTTCATCCAGACATTCCTGTGTGTGGGACAGCAAAGTTCCAGGGCCCACTTCTGTAAATCACAACGTGTGTTCAACTTGTGTGTGTGTGTGTGTGTGTGTATGTAGAACATCACACGGAAAACGATTATATTTGCTTAGCGGATTCCCTCGTCCAGGGGGAATCATATAGCTTTCATTTTTATATATTTATCAATTTATGGAGCTATATATTTTGCACAGAAGCAATTCAGGTCAGGTGGCTTGCTGAAGGGTACATACCATTCAGCAGTAGCCTGACCTGGCATTCATATTTGACACCTTGGTGCAACCATTCTCATAACACCGTGCTGTCAGCATATTCGTCTCTAGGGTAGGGTTCAGCTGGGAGTGCTTTGTAGCTCAGAGACATCTCACAAATCGTTGGATACCGTGTTCCTCGATGACGGCTAAAACATGTATTCATTTCAGCCACGCGGAGAGCAGAGACACCGCAAAGGGTCTGTGACCGCGTGTCGGATCGCAGAAAAACGGCCTGACGAGAAAAAGACAAGACCGTTCTCCAAAACTGCTTTGAACCTCAAGTGCTCTGGGGTGAAACTTCCCACATGGGAGCCGCGCTCCTCGGAAAGTCAAAGAAAGGGCAAAGACCTGCGGCTCCCCCCCGAGCTTGCTTATGACATGTGGAAATATTTAGATAGACCCGATGTTTTTCAGTCTCATTGATCCCCCGTCAGATGATCGCAACCGTTTCAAATGAGGACGCGAAGGAACTGAGAAACGGCCCACGGCTACGCAAGCTTCCAGCGAGGCTGTGAATTCACAGACACCGGTCTAAGGGGTTAAGCCTTCCGGAATCCTCTCTGCCGAAGCTCTGGCCACCTGATGATTTGACGGCCATTTTGAAGAATTCTTCCCGATTGATGGCACTTCTTATTTTTAGTGTTCCCAGATGTCAGAAGGCGCGGGCGCCGGTCTGGCTTGTTTGGACCAGGAGACGGATCGTAAGAGGTTTAGGACGGCCCTTAGAACCCGCGCCCGGCAGGGACGTCCTGCCCCCCCCCCCATTCGCCCCTTCTCAGGCCCAGGGATCGACATGTTTAGATAAGGAAATGGTTGCAAAATTACGGCGCGGGGTTACATAACCACGACCACGTTTTAGCATTTTTCCGTACGTATAAACAACCGGGACATTCAGGAAGCTATATTCGCCGAGACCCTTCATCGCTGAAGGGATCCTCTGTGGAGTTTTGCACGTGTGTTCCGCGTGGACGTCTCTCCCGGCTGCTTCGTGCGCAACATCGAGTAGTCAGACTGCCGATATAAGAAGGGTGTACCTGTAGATTTAGGTACACTGTGGTTAAGAAGCGGAAGGGTGGAGGGTGTGAGGGGGGGGTGCACGGAGGGAGGGCAGAGGGGGAGGGTACAAGGGGGGGGGGGGGGGCAGTGGTAGGGTGGAGGGAGTAGAGGGACACTGTAATTGACAAGAAACTTCGCTTTGGGGCTAAATGTGAAGGTGTCCTCTCCAAAATACCTGCCAAGCTTGTTTTTTCTACAAAAATGAAGAAGGCTAGATGTCAGTTAATCAGTTCTGCAAACTCTGCCTTTATTAAATCTGCCCTAACTTTCAGTATGGTTGCCTCGGTTGCCAGTATAAACCAAAACCCAGTGGAAAGAGTGGTTCTGGTCAGTGGGAAAATAATAAGGGGGGAGCAGAAGACCAAGAGGGACGTATATAAAGAACGGACACGCAACCCTCTCAACAACCAGTAAGAGCTTCTGGCATCACGGCGTAGATGATGGTGCCCATCTCTTAAAACCAAAATAGCTCTCAGCAGTTTTTTTTGCCAATATTACTAAGGCTTTTAAATTAAAAAATTTATAACTTTTTTTTTTTTTTTGGGTTGCTGGGAAATCTTATGTCGTCATTTTATTGGACTGTCTAATGTCTGTTTTTTATCAATTGTGTCATGCATATGTCAGTGTAATGAACTTTACTCTGCATTTCTACTGTTTGTGTTGTGTGAAGTTCTTCTATTATATTCCATTTTAGTCTATTATTTTCTATTCTAAACAAAAATGGTGCAAGTGTTGTTTTCTTGAAATTATTTCCATCCTCCCGTGGATGAGGACCCAGAAGGGACCAGCGCGGATCTTGGCGGTAAACATCCCGGTCTTCAGGTGCGATTCGGCAAGCTCCCCTTTGAGGAACTGAGAACCCTCTGTGAAAGCGTGCGGGCCGTCAGGTCGAACGGCGCGGAGCTGGGCTGAGTGACGGCGCCTCTGTTTGGGTTGGCGAGCGCGCAGTCAGGGGGCTCTTCAGGTAATCCGCTGGCCCGTTCTGCTTCCAGTTATCTCCACATGAGGCCTGTCTCGCCCCCGACGGCAGGCCTGTCTCGGCCCGACAGCAGGCAGTCTTCCCCAGGGTGCCTGCCTTTCCTCTGAAGCCTGTTTACCGCTCGCGTAACCGCGTTTACTGGAAAAACAAAAACATTTTCCACTTTTTTTGTCGCATTTTTTCCTCGACCCTTTCACAGTAAAGCATTTGTTATTCCTAAATGCCTTAGTGTTCATGCTGAAGTTCCATTAGTCACTATGTGACTGCTGCCCTCGAGATGCATGGAGATCCTACACATTTTCCTGGAGAGCCCATGCTGTCAGTATTCCCCCTTTACCTTGTGAAACTCTGCAGGCTTTGGCAGGCTCCGTGACGCTTTAAACGTCCTATGTGAGATGGATTATCAGGTCCGTTGTAAACCTTCCTCCCCCGCTACACCCCGTCTCCGCTTTCTGTGGGGAGGAATCCGGGAGCTGAGGACAGCGGCGTTTAAATTAATCAGTCTTCCAAGCTTCAGGTGTCTTCAGAAATGCAGTCATTTCAAATGTGTATCTCCCAGATGTGTGGCCTTAGCTAAACTCTGGGAAGGCCCTGGAACCCCGGAGAGGAGCAAATCATCACAGAAAACAAACCAAGTCTCCAAGACTTGACAAGACCAAAACATTATTTTTTTATTTTTTTTTATTGTTGTTGCCTTACTTGATCCTGGGCAGACCTTCTAACCAGATCTTCCATGGTTTCATCCTGATTTTCTAAGAGTTTCCTTTCTGCAGATTTTTTCTTTGACGCATTTCACTCCAGGTTAAACAACGGGCATCCTAGGTCATCCTGTGAGATGTATTACAAACCAAGGAAAGGCTTTTGGTTGGCCCAGCACAAAAAGAGTGAAAACATGCACAGAACGTCAGGTGACCACGGCGGAACATGATATCCACGGCCTCACACAGAATTTTGGTATTTTTCTAGACTAGTTCAACAGCAGAGTGGACGTGCTTTCTGAAACTGGCAAGCTTGCTAATCGCAAAAATAACAGAGAGCACATCCAGGACAATTATTAGAGTTAACAAGCTTGTACGCTCATTACACCTTCATCTGTGTCCAGAAAAGCAGGGCTATTGAGAGAGCCCTGTCCTAAGCTGACCTCCAAGGATATACCCTCCTATAGTCACTAAATCTACTGTAGATGATCTTCTGCCTTAACCCTCGTGTTATGTTCTGGGTCAATTTGACCTGATTCAGTGTTTTGCATCTCTTAAAAACCAGTTAACCTAATTTTTCATCTTGACACTATGATTTTTCCTAATTTGTGGGGATTAAATAGTAAACATGCAATAAACATAATGCTATGTTTTCAAAAGTCCTGTACCAACTGTATGCAAAGGTGTGTGGGGTCATTTGTGGGGGAGCTGTATAAAATTTAAGAAAATATACAACCTTTTTTACTTTTTATTTCTGATTTTTTTTTGTGGGTGATTCTGGAGGCACTTTCCCATACAGATTTTAAACTTCACAAACTTTCCTTTCATTTAAAATTATTTTGTTTTGGGTACACAACAGACCTCACTCTGTAACTGCTGGATCCCGACCAAGATCTCTATCAACATATAACATATTACCTTCTGTTCCAGTTGTCTCTGGACCCTTTCCACAGGCTCTCTTAAGTCATAATAGGTTACATAACTACAGTGTCATTCGAATAAATTAAGACCATCCTGGGACCCGAGTCATTTGTAAAAATGGTAACTGGCCGTTATCAGTTTTTGAACCGAGATTGCTTGGAGCCAAAAGCTCGTAGCCATTCGTTTTTCTCATAGAGATTTCTGTCTCTATCTTTTCCGTTTACTATCAGTGTTGTGTCCTTTCTTCTTCTCGAATATCCCACCGTTTTCCAATTGAGGGCGATGAAAGGGTTCAATTGAGTGTTTATGAATGGACGAGGGAGTCGTTTCAGAAATAATTTCCCAGATTGTGTTTTTAAATTTTTTTTCCTTTTTATCTATTCCTTTCGGAAATTTCCCACTGCGGAAAAGAACACCGACTGACAATCTGACTGGGCGCTACGGGATCGGACCGATCGAAAGATCGATAGAAGCATCTGTCTGGGAGCCCCCGGGGGCCACTGTACTGTGGGTTTGGCGGAGTGCAGCAACGTGTAGGAGCTGCTTGTAATGATACGCGTACACTCCCCAGCTGCATTATGATTCATATCTGTGCAATCAGACTGCGGTTTTCCGGTCTTAATTTATGGATATCTATTGGCGCGACGGAGGAAGATATTTCCACTCGACAGATTGTTTGTGCCTTCGAAAAAATGCTCCCAGTCCTCTTTTCCCAGAACTCTCATAGATGATGTCTTCTTCGCCTGGTCTTCGCCACTCTCCCTTATCAGCGCTAAGCCGCGCGCGGATCGAGCAGAGGGGCTAGTTTTTTTAATTTTTTTATTTCGCCGCTCACAGAGAGTTCTGTGCCGTAACTCTATCCCGTCGCTCCACGTGGAGTTCTTTTTAGGAGGCGTGGCCTGACGGGGACCTGCTTTGAGCGGGACAGAGTTCAGCCGGGACGCGGTACATGGCAACAGGCACTGGCCGGTTTTCCCACGCTAATCCCTGGGTTCTGTGACGCGGCCACCCTCTCGCGCTGGCACAAAGAGTGCCCGCCAAGAAATGTGAGTGCGTGGTGCCCTGCTGTGTTTTTTTAAGGATTATGATAAACGCGCTATAGCGGGTGGGGGGGGGGGGGGTGGGGTTCAACAGGGTGCTTCCCTGGTGCTTTTTCGTCACTCGGATTCTGGGAAAGGTTTTATTCCCAGACAGAAAGGGCACGCCGTGCGTGAGGCATGTTTTCCGAGCTTGTCAGAGGTTTCACGGGAGTGGCACGCTGAGGCCGCCATTAACGTCAGAGCGGCTGCTGAAACCGCTGCCTCCGCGAAACGGGGACACGCTGTCATCAGAGTTCATGGGCCTTATTTATCCCTGTTTCAGGCCTCGGCGGCAAAACTGCTTACACTCTTTAAAGGACCATTTTAAATGGGTTACGTTGGTACTGTATATGAAGTTTGTAAAAATAAATATGTAACCCATAGTTACTATGCATAAATTATTATTTAAAAGTAAAAAAAAAAAAAAGTCTATTTATAAATTAAGAAAAGTAAGAACATCTTTTTGATAGTGCTAAAGTAGCAACACTTTGAGAATAGCGAAGCCATTGAAATAATGCTGAACTACACAATGTTATTACACGTTTATAACATGTATTTCACTGTAACAATTGTACAGATTAGCCGCTCCAAAAAATAGCATGCCTATTGAATGTTTACTAATAATTTACATAATCATAAGTGCCAAATTGAAGTTCTATAAAGAAACAAAAAGGATGTGAATGCAGAATACCAATCATTGGTGCATTAAGAAGTAATATATTTCATATCCCTTTTATCAGCGTATACACTATAGGCTCTTAATGTGTGACCAAAAACCTTCACGTGGCCACAATCTTTAAAAAATAATAAAAGGTTGTCAATTGCATTAATGGCTGCACTGAAAGAGGCTTTCCCTTTACTTAAAACCAAGTCTTAAAACAAAAATACCACGGGCCCTATCTTACACCCGGCGCAAAGCGGCGCTAACCCAAACGCAAGTGTCTTTCCTATCTTACACCCGGCGCTGGGTTCATTATAACGCCTAGCGCTCACGTCGTTTAATTACCATGTATTCTTGCGCCCGTTGCAAGTGAACTGGGCGTGTTGGTCTTAAGAAGAGGAGTGGCCAGGATTATTTTTGGCGTATTGCTATCTTGAGACAGCAGAAAGCGCTCGTGCTAGAACCACCACAAACCTGGTCTAAAGTCATGTCGCAGTTGTTTACATGTTATTTTAATGGCGCATATAAGGCGTCTACATAGGCATGTGCACAACGCGCGTACCCTCCTGTCTGTTACACACAGGGGCGCGCACAAGCATGATTAAAAATATCAAGCTTACAATGTGAAATATTATTATTGTGTAGGCTATGTGCGATGGTACGGGACAATGGCTATCCATTAAAAAGGAGCTGATAACACCTATATCAAGCCTAATGCGCGAATTGTCATTTACACGTAATGCGTGAATTGTCATTCAATGGAAAACTCGCGCACAGCAATAGACGGACATTTGAGTTCTGAAAATGCTTCAGATGTCATTACAATACAGGTCTTTTTATCTAGGAATACAGCCTGTAAGTAAATAGAATGTGACTGAAAAAAGTTCAAAACCTTGTCCAGTGAATATTGCATTTATTTTTCAAATAGCCTAGGCTACAGCGCTTCGCTGTGCATAAGGTTTTTTCAATAGCCTATGGTTAAAAAACTGAGATAAATGTCACCATGTTAAGTAAATTGTAACCTTAGCTATTCTTTGTCCTTCATATTTTTTAAATTACAGTGACCAGGTTTCCATACTCTCAGCTTATTAAAACCCAGCTGATTTCACCTGTTATTCCATAACTGAACAAAATGATTTTAAAGAGAACTAAGCGTCTAATTAGAAATGAAAACAAATTTGCAGCACGTTACACAATTAATTCACAATTAATTTTAATGCCATTCTCTGCATGTGCGCTGCATGTTCTCTTTTTCCCCTGCTGTAAGTCACACGTTTCGCGGTCTTCCTGGGAAAGTGGATTGTTTTAAAGCATTGCGCTACGAGTAAAACAGGTTGGTCACATTTCCATAAACAGGACATTATTAAACAAGGGGAAATATGCGTGAACATATAGGTTGCCAACCTGACAGTTTTATTGTAATTAGTGTCATCATTAAGGCAAAATAACGGTATTTATGTTATTAATCAATATTACTATGCAGGTAGCCTAATGAACTTCGGATGAAGCTTGAACTTTGAGAACTCCATGAGAACAGCCTCATGGAATTGATGTTTGACACTTTCATTGCATAATCAAATGAAATTCGCTGAACAATAGGGGTGTAACGATTCATGCGATTCATCGATGAATCGATGGTCAGTCCTACCGATGCAACTAAATCGATCTGCTAAAATAAATAAATAGAATGAATCGCTTTGGCTTCACCAATAATCGATATAAATGCTTTAAATCTAATGAATCGCGATTCTTAATTATGATTATTGTTTTAAGACTTAGTTTACACATTTTTTTGTGAAATGCGGTAATCCGTAACTCTGTCATCAGCTACAGTGTTTCCCCTAGATTTTTTTTCAGGCCGGGCGGTGAAAGTGCGCCATTTTGCGTAGAGGCGGAAGCTATAATTACACCCTCATAATATCAGCGCTGCCATTGAAAACAACCAAAGCTGTTTTGGCAAGGGTTTTTCCAGATGCTATTTTGATCATTCCCGCATAAGGGAAATATTGCAGCTACATAAAAAAAAATAAAAAAAGATTATATATATATTTAAAAAAAAGAATAATATAAATTATTATTTTTTTTCATTAAAATTATTTATTTTCCCTCTTGTCCCGCCCGGCCAAGATAATGGTAGGGGAAACACTGAGCTAGTCAGCCTGCAAGGAAGTACCGCTCTCACTCGCTCACTGACTCTTAACTCATTCACTCACCCACCCACTCTCTCCCCTGCCAGCATGTAGCCTATTGAAAAATGTTCAAAATAACTGAGCCATGTTTAATTACATTTTTGTATTCAGCATAAAATATTATGCAGGACTACTTTTTTTATAGGATAAATATGTTTAATAAGTAATTCTGTTGTCTGTTTATTTTTTCACCTTTCAGAAGAATACAGATAGTCTCACTCGCATTATTGCATGTTTATTTCATGGATATAGAATTTTGGTTAAAAGTTACTGAATCGAATCGTGGTTTACAGAATCGAATCGAATCGAATCGTTCCAAAAAAAAAAAATGTGTCCTTGAATCGAATCGCCAACTACTGAATCGTAATCGAATCGAATCGCTGTGAAGCCAAAGATTCACACCCCTACTGAACAAGCAGGCTAATTTGGCGTTTTCTAAGGTGAGACTGAAGCCATTGATAGCTGTTGCAGGTCCTTTTAACGAAATTTAACCGCATATATTTTGTAAAATAACAGCCCTGTGGGGAATTACCGGGAACTCGTAGGCTAATGGTTCGTCCGAATAATATTGATCATACTCCATTTAGCCTATTCCTTGATCACACTAAACACGCACTAGTATGTCTGTTTCGCCATCAAGCAATCC
This sequence comes from Synaphobranchus kaupii, assembly GCA_029718625.1. Lineage (NCBI taxonomy): Eukaryota > Metazoa > Chordata > Actinopteri > Anguilliformes > Synaphobranchidae > Synaphobranchus > Synaphobranchus kaupii. The sequence continues at coordinate 27,898,829 of CM056387.1, forward strand.
GCCAAGGCAGAAAAGCAGGCTTTTAAAGGGAATGGGATATGACATTTTGATTGGTTTATTGCATGTCACGCCCAAGACACACCTATAATTAATAAAGCGACTAGGTTCAGCCCATTTGCACCTTGCGCCGTGCTTAGCGCCCAAAAAACACGCCATTAAAATAGCAAAAGTGCACTTGGACACGCCCAAAATGGACTTTACGCCATGCGCTTAGACCAAGCGCCAAGATAGAGCCCCACGTGAGAAATGATTAATGGCTCGTTTGCGGCTCCCTCGTTCGGCGCGGTTTGATTTAAATGAAAAATGGAACGACTTCCATGAAACCCTCCCCTCCACTACCGGGAAAGTCGACTGTAATTCCAGTCATGTGGACGGAGGCCAGGCCAATGCCAAACTAGCCACATCTGCGATATCGTCATACACCTGTGAAAGGATTAAAAAGAAATGTGCCAACTTTCCAAGGCGTGCATATGGCTTTTCCCTTTGCTGTAATACAGCTTGTAAATAGTTTCTCTTTTTTTTTGTTTGTTTTGTATAGCTCAGTAATTGTGCTGTTGCTAAATATGCTGGAGTCTGACCCTCCTCTCTACTGCAGACGAAATCCGCTCGTCTCTCAAAACCATAAATTATGATGTTTTGAGTAGCGGTTTACAGTGAAGTCTGGGCATTCTCATCAGCTTTGCTGGCTGTTAGCTTTTAGATGTCGAGCACGAGGTGACTGTTGTTCCTTTGTTGTTCATTTCGAGGAAAAGGGTGGAAACACGGGGTCTAACGTGAGCGCCAGGCCGTCTAAAACGGGTTGACGTAGATCAAGACGGGTCTCCTGGCTGGGCCAAGAAAGCCACATCGGCACTCTAGGGTCTGTTCCTGGAACCCCCGTCTCCACGTCAACCGTTCCTCCGGTCTGCACCATGCTCTGTTATGTTATGTCCCCATTTCACATCCCAAATTTCTGTTTATAGTGTACTCTGTCCCCTCGGTTTGACCAGAAAATACCTCTATCTGTCACTGTCTCTCTCTCTCTCTTTCTCCCTCCCTGTGCCTCTCTGCATTTACGAGAATGGCAGTGTGTTTAATTTCCTCAGCACTCTGTTTTAACAGAGCCATTTCTGCCCGAAGCGGCCATTTCCTCTCAGATGGGAACACAAACCGCTCGTGTACACAAAAAGATTCACACAAGCTCTGTTTAAACCCACGATTCTGGCCTTTTGGGCACCTGCGCCTGGGCCCTCGCCTCTCAGGTAAACCGTAACAGATGAGCACATCTCGCAGGAGGCCATGCATTTACCCCAACGGAGAGTACGGGATGAATTTTACTTTGACGATGGAGGGAGGGAGATAGAGGAGTGTGTGTGTGTGTGTGTGTGGTCTGTAAACAAGGCTAATGGGCTTCTTCCATCTTCCTGTCCATTAAGGGGCACCTCTCGGTCCTGTATATGTGCGGTGGCTTCGCCTCGTACCTCCTCACGGATGGAGCCAGCCGCCCCCCTAAGCCTGTCTGTCTGCCGCACAGTGCCTGCCTGGCTCCCCGTCTCGTAAAAAAAAGAAAGAAGGGAAAACAAGAGAAAAAGACACAGAATGACTTCAGAACCCTAGGACCCTAGGGGGGGAAGAGACGTATTCTCCCCGTTAAATCAAAGCTGTCGTTTGCTAGGAAGCCCCACCAAAAACGTACAAATATTTGCCCTCTTCTTCTTCTTTTTTTTTTTCCTGCGTAGAGCTAGCACTGCGCTTAGAGAGAAGCCTTTGTTGCGTCGGATTCATGAGGCAATGGCTGCCTATGTCAACTCTCTCACACACACACACACACACACACACACACACACACACACACACGCACACATGCACACCGAAGAAATGCAGCGTGTGTGAGCGTGACAGTGTGCATGTGCGTGTGTGTGAGTGTGACAGCGTGTGAGAGTGCGTGTGAGTGTGACAGTGTGCTTGTGTGTGCATGTGTGTGCGTGTGTGTGTGTGCGTGTGTGAGTGTGTGAGTGTGTGTGTCTTTTGCAGGGGTGTCCAGACTCTGTCCTGGGGACCCACTGTATAGGCTGGTCTTCGTTCCAAACATAACTGCAGAATCTGCATTGTAATGGGCAATCAATTGTTCTTAATGAATCACTTTTAATATCTATTGACGGATTTGCCCCCATAAGGCCACATCATGCCAGAGATAGCAATGTATGCCATGAAGAATAAATATGTCCTGGATGTCCTATATGGTGAGCATTTCCTTTTGAAAAATGTTATATTTTAATTGATTTGAGTCAAGACTGACCGGTGAAATCATTGGGGTCCTAATTGCTGAAAGTATGGACGTCTGGTCACTTACCCTAAACCATGTGTGGAAAAGTCCACAGCCCGAGCCAACAGCAATGAGCCAAGCCTTCATTTTGCTAGAACGAGTTCAAAGAAAACTATTTTGAAGAACTTAATCATATGTTTTCAACAACATTAATTGATCAAGAGATGTGAAAGCCCCCGCTCTAGGGCAGTCTGATTTTCTGAGTTCCTAGTGCAGTGTAAGATTAGTTATTCCCTATGCTGCTGTAATGCTATGCTTGTTATCCTGCATAGCTTCTGGGCCGCAACTGAGGCCTGTGTGTGCTTGTCTGGCTTTGGCTTTGGGATTGGCTGTGTTAATGGCCAAAGACTGGTGCTCTGTTACTCTCAATGTGGACCTGGTCCAATGGTTGGTCAAATGTAGGCGAGTTCAAATGGGTTGAGTCATTAAAAAGTCTGCTGTGTGATTGAAGGGCAAATTGTGGAGGCGTTCGACGTGCAGGAATCACTGGATATTGTCACTGTGAATTGTATAGCTTACGCCGGCATACGGTTGTCATTTTGTTTCTGAAAAACGCCGTTTGGTTTTCATAAATCAAATAAACTTGGGTAAATTGCCTTTTAAATTAGCACTTTCATACTTATTGTAAGGGGTTAGGGAGAGCCTTTCTTCTGTTCCCCAAACAAGAACGGCCTTGACCCCCTTCCTATGGTTTTGGCGAATGAGACCACCGAAAACCACAGGAAAACCACAGGATTCATTTGTACGAGTGGAAATCTGCCATTTCGTCAGTTGATCCAGACCTGACGCGGAGTGTGATTGGGGTCAGGTGAACTCCCCCGGCAACAGTTTCCAGGTGATCAGATACACGTAGACCTCCCAAGCGCCCCTGACTGCCTATCGTCCGTCCGTTGACCCCATACAGCACTCCTCTTCGAGTAAAAGGAGATGAAGATTAATGGATTACATATTGGCTTTGCGCCACAGCCGTCTAATATAACATCCCGTCATCGGTGAAGGCTGCACAGCAAAAATGCTGGTGTAAATCTAACACTGCTGGTGTACATTTAACACCCTAGGGTGTTTATATGAGACCACAGTCTCATAGTCTACTCCACCATTTTTTCTGTGTGGTCTCCCTGTGGTGGTACAGTGACGGCTAGATTGGAGAAATTCATTTTTTTCCTCCTGCAGAAAGTTTCTTCAGGGTAAATGTCAAAAAAATAAATAAAAATACTCTTCACAGACATCAGGGGCCATTTCACATTAGGTTCACCCAATACCTGTGTAGTTACAGTATAATTACAGTGCAGTCACAGCAGTAGATACAGTTTAACTACTGTGCACATAAAAGTCATCACTGCTTAATACTGACGACTGTAAAACCTGGTTGTAGCTATATTTTAAAGCAATGTTTTCCACCCACCCATTAAATTTTTACAGCAGCCCCCTCCCCCCCCCGTCACATTCTCCATCATGTAAATCAAGCCAATTCTATCTTCTTTTTTCCCCATGATACAGATTTCTAAGGTGACATGTTGAAAGGTTTCACAGTGTTAAACTACTGCAGTAAGTTTTTACAGTTAGTGTAAATACTGTGTCACACACAGTGGACCTACCCCAATAGTTACAGTCTAATAACAGGATTTAGTGACACTTTTCGTTGTGGAACTTTACCCTTTTTATGTTATACTAATATGCACTGAGCATGTATCGTGATATACTGTACGTATGTGAATGACGCCAACTGTGTGCAAATGTTTTTGCTTTATTTTCCTCGTTGCAGAGGTCATGTGCGTTTATTTTGTATCCGTCTATTGAAATTATATTTTGTCTGGTGCCTGTGATAAGCCGGGACAGTAATAGTGTGAAGCAGGCCGAGGGCCAGTTCGTGGATAAGCACGTGTCTAAAGATATTACCGCCACCCCGCCCCCCTGCTGTTTATGATCAGGCCGCCGCGTGCGATGGTGGTAAAATCAGAGTCCGCAGCGCCGGCTCACATCTGTCCCGCATCCCCTGCGCATCAGTGCAAATTGATGGCTTGTCTCATCCGTCTTATCCAGATGTTTGAACGCAGATCAGATGAGGAGCACGGACAAACAGGCGCGGTAACGAAGATGCCAACCGAAAAAAAAACCCTCAAAAACAACTTGCTGTTGGGAGGCCACATCCTGTTCACTCTCACAAAAAAAGGTATGAAAAGTACCTAAAAAGATACTAACGCTTTTCACTGGGGTGGTAACCTATAGGTACGTAAAATTGTACCCCTGGCTAGCAATGCGGAATAAATTTGTACCTATTTTTTTTTGCTTGAAAAGATACTTGTTAGTACCAGAGTAGAACAGTATTATTGTAGTATTGTACTTTCAGGGTACATTTGGGAAATGTGTTCCGTAAAGAAGAAAAATGTACCTCCACTGTACGTTTATTTCTGACTGTTTAAGGCACTGTTCTAGCGCATGGATACCCCCCCCCCCCCCGGTCTGCTATCCTCAACCGTCCCGAATACTGAACGTGGCCTGCAGCCCTGGAGCCTGACACACAGTTGGCTCCGGTGCTCGTGGGCCCATGTATTTATGATTCTTATGAAAGAGCCTCGTTTATCAAACTTCACGACCAAATTTGATCGTGAAGTTTATGGTTTTAGGTTGTCATTTTACGGTTTTGTGTGTTTCTCATCCTGGGGCCCGTTATGGACGTAGTCTGTATGCTTTTACAATTAGTACTTTTGTCCTTGGTTCGTATCGTTAACTTGCACTAGTGTGTTATTGATACGTACTTACCGGTCTGGGGCTATTGCTCATACAGGTGAATGAACTTTTGTTTCTCCCGTATTGTAAGTCACCCTGGATACGAAAGTCTGCTTAATGAAAGTAACGGAGCGTAATGTGGGTGTTTGCTCATTTTAAATCTAATTTATCAATATAAATGAAATCCTGTCTGAGATGAACTCCAGGCCTGACGTACGCGTACACACCCCCTTACTGTAAAAAAAATCAGCATTGTAGGACATATGGTCTTTGACAGTCTGAATTGGAGCACTAAGGCAGGGAAAATAATATCCAAACTACAAAAACAAACGTTATGTAAAACTATTTTCCGAGTGGCTAAATCCAACCTGCAACTCATTACGATGTGAGTGTTCTAGGGATAAACAGGCCCCAGAGCAATGGACCAATCACTGCCATTTCTCCCCAAAACACAGCCTCGCCACTTCACACAATGGCAGAGGGAGCATGGGGGATGCAAACACCAGCGGGTCGTACGCCAGTCGGTCTATTGCGCCCAAGCGGGCGAGGCGCTCTTCCCGAACGTACCCTCTGGTGGGGGATTTGTGGTGCCGACGCGCTCTCTTTCCGTGCCACTGCCCCCATCCGAAAGAAAGGGCCACGGCACGGGGGGGCTTTGAAGGGTCGAAAACCCGAAACCGCCCTACCCCCAACTCCCTTCCCCCTCCTCTTCATCCAGGAATGCGCATTAATGAGCGATCTGGAGCCTTGGACCCGGGCCTTCGTTCTCCAGCCAGTGTTGTACTGACAGAGGATGATGGGTTGGATGTGATGAATGACTCTTCTGCGGGTGCCGGTCTCGCAAATCCTCATTTCCAGGAAAGATACGTGAGGGGCCCCTCTTGGCCGCTAACAATGGGAATCAAAAGACGGAGAGCCTTTCCTGAAAGGGGCCCTGTTCTCCTGCCTGATGTTGGCATCCTCAACGCCAACACTCCAACGCCATACTTTTATCAGGACTAATAACACCATCGCTTTTCATTCCCAATCTTTCATTTCTAATAGACGATTGTTCACTGGAAAAATACCTTTTCCCGTGGTGGAGCTGTTCTGGGAAGCAGCGCGTGTCCTTATTAGGAGAAGACTCTGTTGTTATTTCCACGGGCAGGCCAACAGTCAGCAAGCTCTTGCATCCTCAAGTCAACGCTGAATAATGAGATCATGAACACTTACGACCAAAGCCGTTTTCTACCTTTGTTTATCGTGCTGTCACAAAGGCATCTCCTCGGTGGCCTGTCGTGAAAGACTCTTGCTCCAAGTGCAGGATGGGCCTTATAGCCAAGACATTGCTAAATCAAGCCTGCCCTATGGCATTCGTTGACTATGAGGGGACCTTGACTTGACGCACATATCCATATTATCTATGTGTTTCAGCTTTGTTCATCAAAAACTGATGCTCTCATGTCTCACCTGATGCTCTCATGTCTCACCTGATACCTTGATGTCCATTCAGGGAGGGCAGAGGCCTATCCAATCATGACCTTTGCCCACCTCCACACAATTTACAACCCAGGCCGTGATGATTAGCCTTCACCTGCTACACTACATCATTGATCAACACACACACATGCTTAACTACGCTTATGGGACAAAGCTCTGAACCCATCAAACTGCAGTGTGAGAAACAGTCACTGGTAAAGAAGTGGGTGTGTCGGAGGACTGTATGCTCCTGCAGAGGTCCCTGTGTGGGTGCGGGGGGCGTAGAGGCGGCCTACGTAGCACAGTTGTCCCAACCTAATGGGAGAAAATGGGGGGAAACTCCCCTGTAAACACTACTGAGTTGTCAGATCAGTTGAGAAAAGTAAGAATGGGGACTGATGAGTGTGTTAGTACTGTGCACACAAAGAGTTACACAAAAGAGTAGTCCATTGACCTTAGTGAGAGCCATAGGACCAGTAGATGGGAAACAATCCCATAACATCAAAAATCCACCGACATATTTCACCGCTGGTGCGATGTCCTTCTCAACATAAGCGTCCTTCATCTGATGGCAAACCTCCTGTTGGTGTGTGTGGTCAGAAAGCCCAAATTTGGGCACATCCTACCATAACGCCAGTACCAGTCGAAGTTCAGCTGCTGCTTCACCAAAGGTGAACTCGGGGGCCGGTAACTGCAGGTAATTTCTCGTACAGGTATCAGTTCCAAAACTGTTCTGCACCCGCACCGCGTCCCATCGAAACGCGGTCACGCCGGCCTCGGCGACGAGCGAAACCGGAGTGACACGAAGGCAACGCTGATAAAAACCCGGCGGTTCTTTCTGAGGACGGTTCTGTTGACAGCGCGGGGTCAGTTGACTGTAATTGAAAGCAGCCCCGCGTCCTGGATACTGTCACCACGGTAATCCCTCTGCCTGTCATCTGAGGATTCTTGATTCTCCCCCCTCGAGGCGCCAGCTCTGTCTCCGCGACGATGGCCAAGTCCTTTCATTTCATGTTGGTGTCTGGAGATTTTTGGTGAGTTGGCGGCCACCAAGGGACCACACGTCTCCTTTGAATCACCCTACCCCCCCCCTCCCCCCCTCCCCTGAGCTCTATGTCAGCCCTCTGGAGGATCACAGCTGTCTCAGTAAGCCCGCCTGCTGAGCTCCCCGACTGTTTACTTCAAGGGGCAATTGGAGGACTTTTATATCCCCCTTCTTTTAACTTTGATTATAGAAAAAAGCCTGTATACTGTGTCTCTACTTTGCTGATGACTCGACTATACAAAGACCAGTGTTCCGTTGTATGGTCATATAAATGTTTTATAATCTGTCATACAGGGTAGTCATAACAACAACAGATAATACATTTAAAGGGACCTGATTGAAATCTAAAAAAAATAATAATGACTTTGGCTGCAAATAGGTGGATATATTTCAAGATATATTTTGGTCCATCGACATGATGGTGCTGACCTGGGATGAAAACAGGCCTAGAACTTCTGGTTTGTCTGAACTGACAGAACCTTCCTGCCCTCTGATCTAGACCTGGGTATCAATTGCCCCGGGGTCCAAGTCACAGGTGGAATGGGCTATAGACCTGGGTATCATTTGCCCCGAGGTCCAAGTCACAGGTGGAATGAGCTATAGACCTGGGTATCAATTGCCCCGGGGTCCAAGTCACAGGTGGAATGAGCTATAGACCTGGGTATCAATTGCCCCGGGGTCCAAGTCACAGGTGGAATGAGCTATAGACCTGGGTATCAATTGCCCCGGGGTCCAAGTCACAGGTGGAATGAGCTATAGACCTGGGTATCAATTGCCCCGGGGTCCAAGTCACAGGTGGAACAGGTTATAGACAGAGAAGGCACATCTGGTCTTGCAGGTGTCCAGCGGATTTTGTGCTGTTCTTCCGAAGTCCGGCTAACAGACTGTTCTTTTATGCTAACATAAACCGGTTTACTGTAATTGTGACTCACAGGCCTTATCATTAGACGTGTAGCATTTTTAATGTTATTCCTGCAAGCCTGTCCTAGCTTTTATCTTCCATTTAGCACAGACGTCTTGATGTCTCCTTGATTACATTGTGAAGATCTGATTATGGGACCGTCCCTTTGCTAATAAAAGCACAGTCAAAGGACAGGCCAAGTAAACACTCAAGTGGGCTTTCGTTTCATGCTTTATGCAAACAGGCAATAAAGAAGTCTTTCAGTGCTTTGTCCCAAAATTGTTAAATCAGGCTGATGTCACCAGATTCAGTAAAACGGCTCAATGTGTATTTTGCGTTTGCTGTTGAGTTCTTTTTGTTTGTGTAGTTATGTAGCGAGCTGGCAGAAATCCCTGATAATTGTTGTTTTTCCCTCTCCAATTTAAAATTTCTGATTTGTGGCCACTGCCCTGTCACTTGCACCCGTGCAAAGAGCTCTGCAGTCAAAAGGGCCGCCCAGCTCTGCGAGCCAACGACTACACAGTAAAATGGCCAGTGTTCACCTCTGATGGAGTGCATCTGATTCCATTTGGAGTCATATAACTTTGTTAGAGTTAAATAAATATTGAGCATTTCACTGTGTATATGAAAACCTATGGGCCACGCAGTACTGGAAATCCCATATTGTTTTACCCAATGGCTGCTTGTGCCCCTCTTTAATTTACTTGACGGTTGTAGCTTCTTTACTACTTGACAAGAGGCCTACGCCTCGCCGCCATTTTGGCTCTGCCGCGGTCACTCAGTTTCTCTGTGCCACTACTTGGTGATCATGGCCAGGGTTGAACAGGCATCCTCAACTGAACCACTCATCCTGTTTTGTGTCCATTACGTTCTTCCATCGCGATTGACCAATGGCAGTACTCAGGAAATCTGGCAGACGACAGGAAACCCCAAGCGAGTGTGTTTGGAGTGTGACTAGTGTGTGTTTGGGTGTGTGAGTCATATGTGTATGGGTTTGTGACTTGTATGTGTGTGTGTGTGTGTGTGTGTGACTCGGGACAGACACTGTGGAACTGGCTCATAGATAGATGCGTCTGTCTTGGTCCAGCAATGCTTTTGCTTGCTGGCAACTCTATCACAACAAATATCTCTTCAGTGGAAGCGTTCCGTAGGCCAGAGGGTAGATGGCCACAGTCTTGACACTGAAGCACACTAGTCAAGGGGCTGGACCCAATAAGTTGTGGTTTCAAATTTGGGCCGACATTCAGAAAGGGGTGTATATACTCCTGGGAAGTCTAAGTGTTTTCATTTTTTGACATAATACAAGTGTCTTGGATTACAAAAACATTTGCAGTGAACATATTTTCAAAAATATAATTTGTTTTATTTTTTATTTATATAGTGTAGATTTCAGCGTGGTAGAATATATGGTACTTCAGATTAGGACCAGAGTCCCCTACAGGGGACAATAATGAATTGCCGGGTCTTAGGAGGTTAATAGCTTGAGTAAATATTCTGATTCCAAGATAAGAAAAGTAAGCAAAGCACAGTAATTATTACTGTGTTAATACTAGTACTTCCTGACATCCTCGCCCCTTACTCATTTTCCATCCTGCTGATTCCTGAAGGAGGGTCAGAGAGGATAAGCTGTGCTCAGCTTGCAGCCTTATTCATGCATCAAAGATAAAACTACTGTCAAATGTCTGCACGTGCTGTGCAGCACCAAGGCAGAGCAAGGCTGATTCATGAAAAACATTTGTCATGTTTGTGTAAATGTACTGGTTTCTGAAGACTTATTTCAGTGCCCGGAACTGCACCAGACGCTGACGTATAGGGTACGGTGCACCGCGGACGCTGAGGATGAAGATGAGGATGATGATGATGGAACTGCTCCTCCCCCGTGAGCTTGCTGACATCACACTCTTGCTTGTTCATGCCGAACAAAAGCTGTACAATGGCAACATTGTAACTGTTTTTGACCTTGATATTGGTCACTGACATTTCCCACTGAGATCCCGGTCTTTAGTCCACTGTGCCATCATAGGAGGCTGCAGGGACCATTGTGACATCACCGGTGACATCACTGCTTCAGGGTCAGGTACAGGGCAAACCTCATGCAGCTGAGAGGGCCCCTGTATGGAAATGCTTTGACAGCAAAATTATATTTATAAATACAGATGACCCTCCTGCTGTTATTGTGTTTCCCGTTTCACACTTACATTCACCGCTAATGTTGCAGCAACTTGTTGTGGTTTAGCCTTCCCAACGGGCCACTAGAAGACCTGTAGTTTTAATTTAGGCCACTGGGTGTCTCAGCATCCATGGACAACATGACGTGCTGTAAAATATTTATGTTTGTCGTGAGGTTAGAGCAATTTAAAGTTAAATAACCCTGATTTGGATTGTTGACTGAGTCTCAGCCATTTCCCGTGGAGGCCCAATAGCACTCCGAGTTCATGCGAGAGGGAGCACCCTCAGATCTGCCTGTTAGGTGATTTGTAAGCCTTGCTGGCCTGGCAGCACAATTGCTGAGCATCACTTGCAAATGTTTAGATAACACAAACGCGCTCACGGCGTGTTCCTTCCCACCCCACCACGGTGCCCCCCGTTTCCCCGAAGCCCCCCCCCCCCCCGCTGCCACGGAAACACTTTTCAGCCATCTTAAATCTTTTTACCTGAAGCTAAAACACACAGAGGCGATGTTTAAATCTTTCAGGTTATACCCGGTTATACCCGGACTGCATTGGGGGCAGGTTCAGCAAGTTTGGCCGTCGTATCAAAACTTGGAGCAGTCTCTTATTTTGCCTTGTTTTCTCTCTCTCGCTCTCTCTCTCTCGCTCTCTCTCTCTCTCTCTCTCTCTCCTCTCTCTCTCTCTCTCTCTCTCTCTCTCTCTCTCTTCATCAGTCTTCTCTGAGGGGACAGAATTTGAGGACAGACGCAGGGACGAGGGGTGCGGTCCAGCTGTACGCCGCTGGCACAGAGAGGGGCCAGCCGACGCCAGCTGGTGACAGGGAGCCATTTGCCGAAAAAGCCTCCTTCCACGGAATTTTGAAAAAAAAAAGAAGGGCTTTTTAGCAGCAGGAATCGGTCCTGCGTGACCGTAAGGGAGAAGAGGAGGACCGCTTCTCCCTGAATGAACGCAGGGGTGATTGCTGGCAAAACATAAAATGAAAGAAGGAATTTTCACCAGGGAAACATACGTTATTCTTTTTGGCACCTGCTGAAAACGTGAAAAAAACAAAAAAAAACTCTTGTCTGTTATCCTGGAGAGGTCTGATAACTGGCTTCTCCTTTGCGAGATGTTTTCATATCTTTAGACTATGTATTATGCATTGGTCTGTAGCGTAATTCGTTTTTGTTATAGACCAGGCCCTGACAGAACTCGGAGGCTTGAGGCCTTTATAATGATGATGTCCCTGCATCAAACAGTGATGTGACCTTCGTACCCTTGACTCCCTACGGCTACCCACAATGCACTCCTCTGAAGTCCTGCCCCTAATGCTTAGTAGCCCCAGATCCTCTGACATCACTACATCAACAAATGCTCTGTTTGTGAGATCAATCATCTTAAACTATGTTATGTTAAAAGGCAACCAGCATACCGCATACATAATCTGTCAGTGGAGTGGAGACCCCGCTCTCTATGGTGATTACATTAGGTGAAGCATAGTGTGTTTATAGCAGCGCTGCAGTGATAAAATAATATGACCCTCTTTAAGCCTTTTATTTTGTTGTGTTTGGCCTGGTGCTCCAGTGCCTTTAGAGGAAAAGTGAAGAGACGCTGTATTTTCGGCTTCTCTGGAAGACACTGTTACCATCACGCATTTGCGTCTACAGTTCATTCATCAACCGTTTGGTACTCATCACAGACTGTGCGATGACGTGTGCTTGTGTGTGTGTCGATGAGTGTGTGTGTGTGTGTGTGTTTGTGTGTGCGTGTGCACATTCTCAGAAGTGTAGGCCTCACCTCAAAAGTACACTGCAAAAAAAATGTCTGTCTTGTTTTAGTCTTGTAATGAGACATAAAATCTTTTTCTATCTAAAGTGAAAAATATTAGCTTGTTTTAAGTTACTTTTTGCTCGACAAGTGAAATTATCTTACCCCATTGGCATTCTTTTTGTCTTATTTAGCAACTGAAAAGTAACAACAATAATAAGATTCTAAAGTCTAAATATAAGATGAAAACACTTGTTAAAATTAGATTTTTGCAGTGTAGGGGAGAGGCAGTGATACTTGTTAGTTGGTCGTAGAAGGAAGGCTGATGGACTGGAGTGAACTGTGATTTACATCAGAAAGTGCATCGTGTTTATGAAGCTCACTCTAACAGGTGAAGGGGCCACCCGCCCCCTATCCCCCAATAAACCCACCCCTACTGTACAACTCTTCTGAGCAGAAGGGTTAACTTAACAACAGAGACGGCATGTGTCCTAATGGGTTTACATTATTTCTCTTGCTGTAGCAACGGTTGCTGCCGTCGTGTGCGTGGGGAAATAAGAAACACGTCTTCGCTGTTTTGGGTTTTAAAATAAACACGGGGGTCTGTGGAGGACTCATAAGGCCGGGGTCATTCGTGAGGGATGACTCCTGCTGCTTGCGTACCCTAGCCCCCCCCACCCACCCTTGTGGGATGAGTCACAATATCCCCTCCTCTCTCTCTCTCTCTCTCTCTCTCTCTCTCTCTCCACCAGGACAAGCACCACCGCTCTCCTCTGCTTTACCTGACCCCTGACCCCTGACCAGCGACTGGGTTCAACCTGTGGCGTTACCTCTGAGGTACAGACAGCCAGTACAGCTGACAAAAGCCCTAAGAATGGCAAACAAGCACACACACACACACACACACACACACACACACTCGCACCCTGACATGCACATACACTTACCCAAGTATGCATGCATAAATCCATATGCACACACGCATGCACACACAAGTGGTCACTTACATATACAATATACACACAGACACGCACACACACATACACACAGGAATTCATGCACACGTGTGCATACACAAACACGTATAACAAATTATTTGAAACACATTGAAATGCAACGAGATATCCAGACCACCAGGTTGTTTGCACATGAACCATATAATCATAATCTATAATATTGCATTGTCTTAACTTTAAAATCTATTTTAAAAGACCATTCTGTGGTGTTCTGGGATGTATTATCTTTTAAGTGAGGTTTGTGTGCCCTCTGCTGGAATAGTTTAAACACTACAGTATTTAAATTTTTTTATTTTTTATTTTATACATATACAGATCCTTTCCAAAAAATTTGAATATCATGGAAAAGTTTTTTTTTTCTCCATAATTTCATTCAAAAAGTGAAACTTTCATAGATTATAGATTCATTACACACAAAGTGAAATATTTCTAGCCTTTATTTGTTTCATTTTTCATAATTTTGGCTTACAGCTCCAGAAAACCCCCAAAACAGTATTTCAAGAAATTAGAATAGTGTGTCGAAAATCAGCATTTACTTCAGTTATTTCAGAGAATGAGTGGAGTGGCTTGACTCGAGGAATCCGACAGTTGTAGCCCATGTCCCAGATACGTCTGTACGTGGTGGTTTTTGAAGCACTGACTCCAGCCTCACTCCACTCCCTCTGCATCTCCGCCAAATTTTGGAATCGTCTTTGCTTGACAATCCGCTTAAAACTTTTTTAAAAAAACTGTCTTAAAAAAAACATATATACATTTTTTGTTTTTTTTGTTCTGAAAGAATTTACATCGTAACAGTCAAATTCTGTCGTCAAAGAATGAACTAACCTGTGGCAAAGTAGCATAACTGTTAGCGATAGCATAACGTTCAGCTGCTGGGTTGTCAGTTCATTTCCCTGGTGGGAGATGTTGCTACTGTTCCCTTCATCATGGGACCTGATTTGCTTCAATAAATATCCAGCTTACAGGGACCATAAGTTGTGTAGATCTCTGTCACTACGAGTGTCTGCTATCTGCCTAAAATACATGTAAATGTACCTTTGCTGTACATGCATTCCAGTAGGAAACACCAAGAAGCTGTCCTTATATCAGGTAAAAGGACTGGTGCAATTTAGGGTTGCTGAACAACACAATTTCACTTACAGGGTCTACTACATATACTGTATATTGTATATTTCTCAAACCTTTATAAGTAAGTAATTTAAATTTTATTGACCCTGTGGGGTAATTTGTCCTCTGCATTTGACCCATCCTAACTACTTAGGAGCAGTGGGCAGCCACAGTGCAGCGCCCGGGGACCAACTCCAGTTCTGAGGCCAGTGCCTTGGTCAAGGACAATGGCAGGAGTTTTACCTAACCTGACATACATGTGGGAGGAAACCGGGGTACCCAGAGGAAAGCCACACAAACACGGGGGGAACCAGAGGACCCAGACCCAGACCCAGACCCAGACAGGGACTCAGTGCTAACCACTACACTACCGTGCTGCCCCTCTGTCCCTCTGCATCCACCACGTATGCTGGCTTTAATAAATGTGAGCTCAGACTTCTAGCTGTTTGTTGAATTTCTTCTTCATTTAATCTGAAATTGATTATTTCTGAAAGATATGAACTGTAGAAGATACACTGCACTGATATAATTATATAACTGTTTATTCAATATGTATATATGGAAGATTTGACAGTATATGTTCTTATCTACAACTGAAAATAATCAGTGTTAAGTGTTGCCTCAGTTAAGTGTAATTAACCATTCAATGATTCATTCTTGGCCCCACTGAGCAACTAATTAGGTTTAATCAAGTGAAGTTGAAAGCTTTTTCTGTTCTTCATTTGTTTTAGAGACTGAAATTAATATAAATATCTCAGAGAAGCTTCTTAATTGTGTTCTTCTCAAATACACTTCCACCAATGCGTAAGAAAATGTCTAACAACTGACACATATCGAGTGGCATTAAATCCAAAGCATTAACCCAGCTCTCACAATCTGGCCACCTGCCCATCACCTGGTTTAACTGATTTTCCCTCCCTTTCTGTGATCTCAGGTGATGTGTTGGGCTCATTCAGGTTTAAAATGGCTGCTGTTCATTGTACAGGTAGGTGCTACATATTGGTGGTGGTTGAGTTGTGTTTCCCCCTCTTACTTTAAATATAGATTGATAGATAGTTTTGAGATAGTCAGACAAAAGTTTCTATATAAACGCAAACCATTTAAATAAGAGCTGGGCTGGGGGGGGATTTCAAGACCAGGCTTGATACGGTGCTAGATACCATCTGGTTTGTTGGTAAATGGTGAGCACCAGGTACCCTTTAGTGGTAGGAAAATGGCGAGCATTGTTGGGCTGAATGGCCTGTTCTCATCATTAAGTTATGTTATGAAGTGAAAAACAGCGCGAGCTGTGGCTCCACGTGTTTGAGAGACTGCCGTCGAGGCAGGCAATCTAAGGTTAGGTTTTCCAGGGTGTGCGAGGGAGGGAGGGGAAACGTGTCTGTTCCATAAGAACCCCCCCCCCCCCCCCCCCCCGCGCCTCCCAGCAGAGCTGCAGAGCTGCGTGTTGCCACGTGCAGCTCGGGTCCGTTTATTTGGACGTTTTCGTCACACCGTTCCGCCCGTCCGCGCGAGCTGACGGACCGTAAGGACCAAAGTGTGGCGTCTCTGCACTCCACGGCCTTTCGGAAACTTTAATCGTTTTTTCCGCGGACCGAGGTTAAACTGGGCCGGCGGAGAGATTGGCGGGAACGCCAGGGGAAAGACTGGCAAGGGGCAGAGGCAGCCGCCAAATAAAAGGAAATAAAAGAGAATAAAAGAAGCCTTTTTTTCCAAGGAGAGAGAAAGAGAGAGGCACGAGGAGGAGGAGGAGGAGGAGGAGGAGGAGGAGGGTTTGTGGTGTAGACTCAGGGATCTGGGGATGAGCCTCAGGTTGGAATCGCAGGTGGACGGCTGCCATCGTGTCCTAAACAAGCCGCTCCGCATCATTTGCCCCGTTTAACAAACCAGCCGAATAAATGGGTTGCAGAATGGAATCGCACGCATTGCAAATTGCCCAGTTATAAATACATGCAGGTACTGGAGTGAAGGGGGGTTCCCACTGGATGCCCAGCCATGAGGGAAATCTCTCCAACCCAAACCTGGTGATGTCATAGGGCAGGCAGAGGTGAGCCAGAGTTAGAACTGGGGCCATGACCGAATATGATCCCCGTTCCCTGCCCCCTGCCCCCTGTCCACTCAGACCCCCTGTGCCCTCTCCCCTCACTTTGCAAGCAGTGTGTGAAAGCAATCCTGCCAAGACTCTTTCCAAGCTAGTGAAGAAGTGGGTCGTAATATGTTCCGATCTTGTACTACCAGTTGCAGTTTTTACTTCCGGTTTACTTCCTGAAAATGTCGGATGAGTGTGCTCCTGAAATAAGGGTTTCATCCGGGGATTTTAAGTGTCCTCTGAGTGTCCTAATCTAATGTCGCTGATTACATATTAATTACATATTAATTAATTTCTTGACGCTAACTGTACATGCAACTACTTGTACTTTAAACGCACAGGCAGTTTTTTTTTTTTGCATACTTCCAGGTAGGAGACAAGTGGAGGAATGCATAAAAAATTTTTTTTAAACATCTCCCAAAATGTATCCATTAAACTACAACCAACATGATGGAAGAGTCGGTTGTTTTTCAGGTGGTACAGAAGCTATAGGGTCGTTGGGTCGTTGACAAGCCGTCAGCAAGTGAGCAAGTGAAGTCAGTGTGATTGAAAGCAACTGGACACTGTGCAACAAAACAGATGCAATGAAATTATATTTAATATGCAGCTTTCAGGAATTGTACTGATGCAAATTTTAACACAGACCTTTTATTGTGTAGGGAGCCCACATAATTATGTGATGTATGTCCCCAGTTCCACCAGCAGGAGCCACTGTTGCCTCATGTACAGTGCACTCATCCACGCTGGCGATTGTCTTGCTGCTGATATACTGTAGTAGAAGCAAGTCTGCGCCAGAGAACGGTGTAGCCCACAAATCGAACAAATTGGTTGCAAAGTGGCATTTAGCAGTCGAGGGGGAGGCCGCGCAAATGAAAAGACCCGCTGAAGTTGCTTATGGTATGACATCCTTTAAACGCACAAACGTTGTGTCACTGGATGGCAATCGGACACGTCTCGTAGGCCTAGCCTATTTATTGAACGTCTCGTAAAACTTTAATCAACATTGAGCACGTCGATGGGTCATCGTTCGTTTCATTATTGTACACTCCTTTCAAGTACGAAGACGATGTATATGGTTGTCATTTAGCGAATTGAACGCTGTTCGAAAATCGAACACAGTAATTATATGTGCGGCGATGAAGAAGTGTTTCTCCCGCAAGTTTCCTTCTTAGAAATAACTGCAGTCATCTCTCCTTATGAACCCCCCGGAGATGGTTATCTCTGTAACACAATGTAGAGACAGCATCTTTTTATTGTGGTTAATGATGTACGAACGTCAGGCTGTTCTACGGCAGGTTTTCTGACAAATGGAGACGGAGAATAAAAGTCTATGCTCAGGCTTGTGAATAGGCTACTGGCAAATGTTTTGTCCAGTGGCTAAACTGGCCTGTGAGGAATGTGACGAGTCTCTGACCCCGTTATTCAAATCACAGTCCTCGTAGGCCGATGCTGGTTTTCCACCCTCCTTTAGCTGGGAGTCAGGTGTGAAGACAGTCTGGCCGATCGGTAGCGCTAACTGTTCAGTTAATTAGCTGGGAGAAAAGAAAAACAGGGCCGGAATTGAGTATGACCTTCTCTCACAACATTGCAGGCCGTGAGATCCCAGGCTGCTGGCATGTTTTACTCTCGCCCATTTCGGATTCCTGCATAATGAAAAAGCTTGCAGTAAAACTGTATAACCCAATGAATACTATTCACTGGATCCTGTTTTGAAATCAACTGGTCTTACCCTTACAGAACTGATATTTTCATCAAACTGTGTCGCACACATTAGTATTCCCTGTGGGTGCCGGTATTGAAACGTAGGGACTAGGGAGCATGAGTACAGCGCAATACAATATGCTTTATAAAGCGCTCGTAATGCTAGCATACCAAGATGCTACAGGTTCAAACTAAGAGGAAGAGGCATGCAAGTACAGGTGGTCATTGAGGCCTATACACAGGCTTTGGGAATTCACGCAAATAATTTCAAATGGTGTAAAAAGTAACATCTTTCCTATTACATTAATGAAATCCTGATTCCCTCAACTTGGGCGAACTGAAAAGTTGCAAGGAGCGAAATGGGTATAGGTTTGGTGGCTCGGAACCTCTCGCAAAACCAGTGAATCCCAAGAGAATCCCACACTGCACCATATGAAAGAAAGGGAAGCTATTTTAAAAGCAACTTGACCCAATTTGTTTTGAGCCTTGCCTCCGTGAAATTAGACAAGAGGTTAAATCCAGTCTTAAAGCAATTAGTCACAAGAGCAGCCCTCATGCCAGCTAATCAAGTCATGGTTAATAGAGAGAGAGAGAGCGAGGCAAAGAGATGGAGAGAGAACACTTCCCTTTATTAACAAGGAAAGGAAACCACAATCTGCAAAGACCAAACATCATCATCATCATCAACAAAGCCCAAAAAGGGGAAAATAAAATAACAGTTCTGTGGTGGGGAAAATAGCGCCACTGCCTGGTAGGAATGCGCTACTGGATGAAGTGTGGCAGGTTTGTGGGAAATGGGCAGTATGCCAGCAGTCCAGAAGCAACGGTGGATGTTGTTTACAAAAAAAACAAACAACAAAACTGTGCTCATTGAACAAACAAAACAAAAAAGTTGAAAAGAAAAAAACAAACAAAACTTGAAACAAAATTTAGGCGCATTAATACTGCACCAAGTCTGCACACAGTCACACAGCAGGCTGTGCTGGCTCACTAAATACTGCACCGAGTCTGCACACAGTCACACAGCAGGCTGTGCTGGCTCACTAAATACTGCACCGAGTCTGCACACAGTCACACAGCAGGCTGTGCTGGCTCACTAAATACTGCACCGAGTCTGCACACAGTCACACAGCAGGCTGTGCTGGCTCACTAAATACTGCACAGAGTCTGCACACAGTCACACAGCAGGCTGTGCTAGCACACTAAATACTGCACTGAGTATGCACACAGTCACACAGCAGGCTGTGCTAGCACACTAAATACTGCACTGAGTATGCACACAGTCACACAGCAGGCTGTGCTAGCACACTAAATACTGCACTGAGTATGCACACAGTCACACAGCAGGCTGTGCTGGCTCACTAAATACTGCACCGAGTCTGCACACAGTCACACAGCAGGCTGTGCTAGCACACTAAATACTGCACTGAGTATGCACACAGTCACACAGCAGGCTGTGCTGGCACACTAAATACTGCACCGAGTATGCACACAGTCACACAGCAGGCTGTGCTGGCACACTAAATACTGCACCGAGTATGCACACAGTCACACAGCAGGCTGTGCTGGCTCACTAAATACTGCACCGAGTATGCACACAGTCACACAGCAGGCTGTGCTGGCTCACTAAATACTGCACTGAGTCTGCACACAGTCACACAGCAGGCTGTGCTGGCTCACTAAATACTGCACCGAGTATGCACACAGTCACACAGCAGGCTGTGCTGGCTCACTAAATACTGCACCGAGTCTGCACACAGTCACACAGCAGGCTGCGCTAGCACACTAAATACTGCACTGAGTATGCACACAGTCACACAGCAGGCTGTGCTCCTGGCACACACATTCTTCACTCTCCACCTCCTTTCCTCCACTCCCCCACTACCAATCCTCTCCTACCCGGAAGTAAGCAAAACTGCCTGAACGTTTTGAGTACAAGTAGTTGCATATACAGTGTACAATGTAGGCCTACTTGACATCTGAAACACTGTCAGCTGAAACACTGTCTGTTTTTCGTCGTGGTCTGAAAACGCACTTTTTCAGACTCCACCTCGACTAAAATTATACCATTCTATAGTATTTGCTTCCTGTTTTCTATTTAACTTGTGTTTTTGGTTATTCTATAGTTCAGAATGTATAGCTGACTGTGTGTACTTCTCATGTTTATTACTAGGGATAGCTCCTACGCTGTGAGAAAGCGGTGCTTTGTCGGATTTGCTTTGTAGTCGCGTCAATGACCTTCAGTATGCACTTATTGTACGTCGCTTTGGATAAAAGTGTCTGCCAAATGATTGTAATGTAAATGTAAATGCGTCGAGACATTAATCAATTTGTAACTATTTTTAAGTAATATGTAGCCAAATCAGCAACATTAGATTAAAACACAAAGATCTTTTTCCGGGGGAAGGAGGAGAGGAGGCGGTAGTGGAGGAAAGGAGCATGCATTTTTCGAGTGTTGGGACGCACCCAGAGATTCTCTGTAAACATATATTTGTACAAAGTGAAATGTTCAGCGTTATATAAACTCTGACAGAGTTGTTTTCCATCAAGAGTACATTTAATCCCTGTATAAACACAGTAAGAATTTAATTAATTGAGTTTACACATGTTATGTGGGTTCCTGTAGATGAGGCCCTTGCTGTTGCTGATATTAGAGCTGGATGTTCCACAGTGGTTCCCTCAGGCCGAGTCTGTGGAGATGGAACAATCCTATTGGCCAATGGCAGCAAAGAGGCGGGCTCTAGTACCAGTGGTTCCGTCAATAAAGCTAATGCAGGGGAATGCTGGGCTGTGTCCGAATACGAACCCTGTTCCCTGTCCACTGTCCCCTGTCCACTCAGACCCCTGTCTACTATGTGCCCTGTCCCCTTACTTTGCAAGCAGTGTGCGAAAGAAATCCTGCAAAACTCTTTCCAAACTACTGAGGAAGTAGTTTGTAATATTTATGCTTTTTTTTTTATTGAGAATATCAATCAGTTAACATATGACGATTGTTACAAAGTGTAGATTATGAATGAATATAGAATTAACAAAAAAAAAAAAAGAGTAGTTTGTAATATGAACCTATCTTGTACCATAGATATGCATACACGCTCTATGTCTTTTACGCTTTTACTACCGGGTTACTTACTGAAATTTTCGGATGAGTGCACCATTCTGCAGATGAGTGTGCTCCTGAATTCCCTCAACAAAACCCTGGAAATAAGGGGTTCATCCTGGTATTTTAAGTGCCCCCATTTGTGAGAAAAAGGCACCCACTCTAAAGCTTTTTGACGAAGTAGACTGAAATATGCGCCCTCAAAAGGGTGTAGGGGTCGTATTCGGACACAGCCCTGGTTCCTGTTAAATTTTTTCTTGACAGTTCAGGGACCTGCTGTGGCACACAGGTACGACGGGCATGGCTCCCAGAAAGCACTGCAGTGTAGTGATTGGAAAGTCTGGCTTCCTGGACCGCACAGTTGGGTGTAGCTACTACAGGCTGTCAATCCCAGACTCCTGTGAACCAATCAAAATCAATCAAAGCCTGATTAATCCACATCAGCACCCCTTGGCCAGACAGGTGATGCCCCGCCCATTTTGGGATTCACGAAACCCCACACTGCTGTTGCTGCTATAACATTTTGCGCTGTCAGCTTCAATTTGAGGGTATTTTCATCCATATCAGATGAACCGTTTAGAAATTATAGAACCTTTTGTACATAGTCCCCCCATTTTTGGGCATCAAAAAATATTGGACAGTTTAACATAATGTAGAATAAAGTAATCATTTTTAATATTTGGTCACATATCCTTTGCATGCCATGACTTCCTGATGTCTGGGACTCAACAATATCAATATACTCTTGATACCTTATTTTCTGGTACTCCTACAAGCAATAACCTCTGCATTTGAATGGATCTCTATGGGAATTGGGGGGTGGGACTAGATTTAGCTGTAACTTGCACTGGAACAGTATGGAACACATGGTTGGCTAAATGGCTGTAAGTCATCAAGGGTCTGACATATCAAAGAAGCCTTAAACCATCACTCTGCTGCCAGAAATACAGTAGATATGGATGGATAACTTGAAGGGTCTCTTCTCTTGACTTATTTTTCCATAGAGTTCTATAGGAAAATTTGTCAGGAGAAACAACCCTTAAAGTGATCCATCCATATCTACTGCATATCTGGGAGCCCCAATAATCTTAATAACTTTACCAACCATGTATTCCATACTGTTCCAGCATAATTTACAGCGAAATCTCGTCCCGCCCCCCAATTCCCATAGAGATCCATTCAAATGTAGATACGTTATAGTATCGCTTGTAAGAGTACCAGAAAATAAGATATCAAGAGTCTTTTGATGTTGTTGGGTCACAGACATCAGGAAGTCATGGCATGCAAAGGATATGCCACCAAATATTAAATATGATTACTTGATAATACATTATGTTAAACTACACATTATATTTTTTGATAATTTGATAATTCTGCAGTGGTCTCTTCATTTTTTCCAGAGCTGTGTATATATATATTGTGCTCTGTGACTTTAATGAAAAAAGAACTTTCTCACAGCCCACTGGATCTGTGAAACCGAGAGTGTTGATTGCAAGAGGATGTGAATTATCTGCGGATCAATGGCGGGTGAAAGTCACGCAATAAACCAGGGGAATGGGCAGAGATATTAGCTGCAGCTCTGTAACCGATTTGGCGCTCATTGGCCTCAGAGGACCGTTACTACTGATTACATAGTGGAGGAAACTCCCCCAAACACCCGATTTAATTTAAGTAGTTACAGGTCACTGCTATTGTAGGCTACAGAAGCGGGAACAAAAGTCCGCTGCCGTTTCTAGCCAATTTTACACTGTCGGCTCCGTTTTTAATTCGATCGCCTGCTGTGTTGTTTTAAATCGTGCCTCGCCACTGTCCAATGGCACTACCATTGTCTGAAAGCAGTCGCTGACTTAATGCACACGCCTTTGATAGCCCATATAGGTAGGTAGTAATATATGGAAAGTGTTTGGAAATAGCACGAGCAAAGACCGCATTTGTAAAGAGGTAGGATGAAATTTGAAAGTCTAAAATCTGATGGATTGAATTAAGAGATTATAACACTTTTGCCACCCGGGTGATTTCTACGGGAGAAGACGGGTCAATCTGCTGTTATCTCCTCTCCCCTTAACGTCGGCAGAACAAGCTGTGGGCAGAATTACAGGCTCACGAGGATTATTACAGAATTCGAATTAGGTTTCATTTTAAGGCTGCCGTCACTGACAAATAATGGTCATGGAATTTAGCTTCAGAAGATATGAGCCTATGTTACTGGGGAAAAAAGCTTATATACACAGTATAGCCTATATAAGCAGAAGGACGTCTGCCGTTTCTGACTGCATTCCAACTGAGTTCTGAATGCTCAAACATTGGTCTGATTGACTGAAAACACAGTGTGCTTTTTAGTTCTCCAATATGGCAGAGCAAAAATGTAAAACCTGTCCCATCACTGTATGCAGCGAGGCACCGTTTTTTTCACACTTTTTTTTTTTCTCACGCCAACAGTCCA
Source organism: Synaphobranchus kaupii (assembly GCA_029718625.1). Lineage (NCBI taxonomy): Eukaryota > Metazoa > Chordata > Actinopteri > Anguilliformes > Synaphobranchidae > Synaphobranchus > Synaphobranchus kaupii. The sequence goes on from CM056387.1 coordinate 27,922,635, forward strand.
TCAGCCAAACTGCTCAGTCATTGCACTGTAGCCTACAACTGCACAACTGTGGTAAACCGCAGGTGCACGCTAAACGATAAGTGCTGCTGTTGTACAGTAGCTACATTTATGTTGACTCTTTCCAGTACGTAAGTAGGCTAGAGATAGGGACATAAGGATACATTTTTTAAGGTTTCTGAATGCAGCCCTAACTGGAGAATGATGCCTCATGAACCCAAAAATGGGCGAAGCATAGAATAGAATAACTTTTATTTTACCTTTAGGGTACTCCAGTTGTAGCCACCTGCAACAACAAAAAAGGCATAGACAGTGGAGCAGACCCACAACACACAAACATATCAAATAAAGACTTTCAATAGAATCGTTGCAATAATCAAACTAATTAAGTGAATTAAAGTGGAATACAGCCATGATTAAAAATAGCCCCCGTTGTCCCGATATGTCCAGTGTCATTAAGCAGTCCAACACACAAACTCCGCCTCCACGACTTTCCTCCATACACGCAGTGTTGCGGTCTCTGTAGTCTGTACACTGTCGAAACGGAGCACCGAACTGCGTCAGCCTTCCCAGTCGTCGCCTCACTCCTCCCTCGCATTATCTTCTCCTTCCCTTCCCTGGTTGCCTTTTGAAGATTGCCTGCACTCCCGGGTCAGTCCCGACATCTTCAACTCCGGTGAAGAGCGATGGTAAACTTTGTTGCTGCAGATCCAACTGACATTCCCAAGCATATGTTGTGAATGCGTCTCCATGGTGACGACCACAAACAAAATTAAATTATAATAAGGGATTGATGCTGAGGGGGTGGGTGGACACACCTCCATATCCCAGCACGAGCCCTTACTCGGGCTGTTTTACCGTACCGCTGTTTCTGTTACCCTACTGTCCAGCTTTGACACTTACTGTGACACCCACCAAACATACAAGCCCGGGAAAGGACCAAGGTGACATCACCTGTTTTCCCCTGCTTCTCAACCTCTATGCTATTTTAGTTACACCCAATAAGTATCTGTTTTACGCATAGATATAGAACCATAGATATGACATATCATGTAATGTAATAGTAATTTGGAATTCTGAAATGGAACAATTTGGCAGCCATCTTACCTGGGTACAGCTATGATAGGAACCAATGGCAAAGTGTCCTGTACTTTCTAACCCACTGTGATGTCATAATCGGGTCTCAGAAGCCAGATAGCTGATGATTGACTGGTGATTGGTTACTGTTACTGATACTACTACTACTACTGCTAATATTGTAGTTACGATGACTACTACTACTCCTAATGCTACTGCTGCTTCTACCACTGTTACCATTGTTACTATGACTACTACTGTTACTGATTCCACCGCCACTAATACTACTACTGCTAATAGTAGTAGTCGCCTAGTAACTGTTATTAAAGTTACTGTGGCTACTACTAATACTACTACTGATATTACTATTATTATAGTTACTATGGTAATACTACTCCTACTACAAACACTAATACAACTACTGATATTTAACAATAATAGTGCTATTAATATTAATAAGAAGAAGAAGGAGAAAGAGGAGAATAATTCTCATCATTTCAATTCTTCTCAAAACAGAGGTTAAGGGGGTTAAAAAAAAGGCCTCATTGGAACCAATTTAGGGGGAACATAATGAAGGGTACAGTCTTCCCTTTAATTTGAGTGCATCTCTGGGGTCAACGATGTTTCCCTGGCCTTCAGACCTCTGCTGTGTGCTTCATCTGAAGGTCTCAGAGCGTCTTGAGGGAAAAGCAGTGAGTCTGTTCAAGGTGGTTTTTGCTTATAATATCGGCTGGGTTTTTGTTCCAAACCTTTAAACACATTTTTTTAGTGGCCTTTTTTTTTTTTTTTATGCATTCAACCATAGACGCTGAGAGAATGTGTTGTTGGATCTGATTCCCGAACTGGCGTCCAGGGAGAAGATAAACACAGCAACGCGGGACAGCCGGTTCATTGCAGAGACGATTCCTCGTTAAATATGCCTTCTTTTTTTTCAAGAGAGTGAATTCCCAGACATCCATAAAATCAGATGTCTGGGTTGACAGTGGGGAAATAAGGTGAAACGCAGACGGCGCTCTGTGGACGAAACGTCCATTACTGCCTTAACATTACGGCCTTCTCAAGTCTCAGCCGTTCTGTGCCTTTAGCATTAACATCCGCTCGGCACAGAAAGATCATTAAATTAAACGATACTCTTACTTTGATGGCGGCATGGTAATATCTCAAGGTCCTTTCAGATGAATTGCTTTCTCATTGTTTCCTGAGCCGACGGTGATGGGAAACGCTCACCTGGGTACAGCACCGAAGCTGTCCAACAAAAACACGCAATATCAGTTTGTCAATTATATGAAATGACATGCCAGATTTAAAAAAACACAAGGTTTTAAGTAAGTAATACCCATAATATTTTCGGTAATGGTTCTCATTTCGTAAGTGCTGGGCTAAAAAAAATATATATTTTTGGACAGGATTAAGCACTCATGATCTACACAGTCTGCAATTGAAAACAGAAGGAATTAATCTTTGGCATCCTAATTTGATGCAGCATACCTTCAATAAATGCATTTATACAATAAGTGGATATTATTTACAGTTTCCAAGTGCCATTCATTAAAACGTGAAATGATGTCTGGCTATGCCCCATAAAAACTATAGTTAAAATGTATCTCCAAATGCGTGAAGTTGGAACTCAGACGTACACTGTATTCTGCATCTCATCCACCAGAGGGAGACAGAGTACAGTGTATGTGTGAGTATTTAAAAAAAATCGGAAACACATTTTAAGCCTTTTGAGGGGAAACATTCACAAGAAATGTGAATTCAGAGTATCTGAATAAGATCTCATCAATGGCAAAGGTCACATCATATTGGGGGTCAAATACTATGGGGGGAGGTGGGGTCATTGTCAAACAAGTGCTACAGTACATTCAGGTCAAATGCCAGTGCAGCATCATCAGGATTGATTTGAAACCCTAACTGTCCCCATTATAGAGTTTAGTTTCCACAGGTGCGTTGGAATATGTTCAGCCTGGCCGTCTGCTACAATCAGTGTTGATTTTGAAAATATACTGCAATATTTCAAGTAAGGGTTTCTGTAAGTTAAAGGAAGTTACACAGTAGATGTGGGTGCAGCACCATTGATTTTGGCTGTGCCGAACACTTTTGACTGTAATGCATGGTTGGACTATTAAGCAATCATAAATAAATAATGTTACCGCCACTTATTAAAATCGCAGGAGTCTGCAGTACTTAACGGTGCATTTATAATTTTCCAGTCAGGGCAGTCAGATATATTTAACTTAGAACTAAATCATTAGAGTTCAACCGGCTGCACTCACGCACATGACATTGCACACACACACACACACACACACACACACACACACACACCACACGCATACACACACACACACACGCACACACGCACACGCACACACACACACACACACACACAAACAAACAGAGGTGTATTTGAATAAAAATTGACTTATTTCTGAAACATAAGAAACAGATGGCGAATCCCCCGGTTGCCAGAGCTTGATATCTTGGCGGCCCGCGTGCGCTGGGCTGACCGCTGGCCGAGCCGCGCTTATTCCCGGCAGTTCAGTCGTTAGTGCTGAACTCCGGGGCGTCACCCTGACAGAAGTCCGCCCGCCCGCCCGCCACCGGGCCTCCCCACCTGAGAGCAGTTTGAGGCAGTGGAGTCCTCCTCCAGGTGGAGCAGACAGGTCTACACGCACACCTCTAAACGGGGGGCATTGCTTTGATTTACGCTGGCCTGTCAGAGCCCATCATTACACACTGCAGCTGGGTGACTATAAAGGGGACGTCTGTGACACTAACACGGACAGTCACTGGGAAAAGTCAGGGGAGTGAAGTGTGTGTGTGTGTGTGTGTGTGTGCATGCATGTGTGTGGATGCACGTATGGGGAAGCAAGCTCGCACGAGTGTGTGTGTGTGAGAGTGTGGTGTATGCCTGAGTTTGTGTACGAGCGCTTGCGCGTGCGTTTGTGTGTGTGTGAGTGTGTGCATGAGTATGTTTACATGCATGTGTGTATATGTGTGTGCACGTGCATGTGGCGTTTATGTATTTGTTTAAAGGTTTCTTTGTCCTTATATCCCAGATGGCCAAGGCCAGTGTCTTTGTTCATGTTGGAGCGATGTACTCATATAAGGCTTGTAGGCTCCTCATATCAACACACGAGAATGCATGGGCTGGGCTAGTGTGTGGTCAATACGTCAGTTAGTGTATCTAGTGAATACGCTATGGTTACAAAATATCAAAAGTACAAGCATTAAAAATGGTCATATATTAATAAATGTCCATGTAAATTCATATTGGTCTGAAAAAAAGAGGGAGAGAACAGGGCCCCGGAGAGTGAAAGAAAGGAGGAAGAGAAAAGAAGGTGAAGAGAGACGGAGACAGAGAGAAAGGGTTGCCGAGCCTATTAGAGGAGAGGAATGCATTATTTCCAGGTTTAATGTCAGACTCGTGCCCCCCCCAGGTAGGCCTGCTAGCCTCCCAGTATCCACACAAAGGAGAGATGTAGAAAGAAGGGATGTACTGTAGATACATGTTAGGATAGTGGGAGGAGGAGAGGAGAACAGCCTGACCTTGACTGCCTGTGCGGGCGCCCGAGCTCACAGATGTACCGGCCGCACATCTCTGGCAGACAGACAGCGCTGTTAGCGTTTAGAATCAGGCCGAAGTACGTAGACAAAACACGGCTCCTCTGCTGATGATTTTTCAATTAACAAAATTTTTGATCGTCTTTTTTCACAGGGCTTCTATTATCCGGCGTTAATTGTATAACGTTATTAAAAAAAGCCCCCGGTGCTCACCTGCACCCAGCTATTGTTCAGGAGTTCAAGAACATGCCTTTTCAACAGCATTTCATCAGTGCCATTTAAGGTTTTTTTTTGGGTTACAATTCAATTTAAGGTCACAAAAAAGGCTTCTTTTGATTGAACAAACCTGCAATTACTGTTAAATGTGCTCAAAACTTTCATTATATTCATATGCTTTCTGAAAACAGTCTAATTGAATATGAATATGCTTTTATTGGCAGTAATTATAAACACGTACTGATATTTTAAATTAGAAAATATCTTTTTTAACCTTTTCTTTGCAAACTATTTTAAGGTAAAGAGATTTGGAAGTAGTCTGCACTGTTATACGGTGTACAGTTTGATCATCTTAGGATACATATGATTTTTGAAAATAACAATATTTCACCACAAACAATTGGCCATTTGTATTTGAAATCATGGTGTATAAAGAGTCTAGATACAGTACAGCTAAACATGAATACTCACCATGTTGAAGGGGGAGGGGAGCAAACAGAGTAAACCAACTGATATCATCGGCTTAACACAGTGGCTACCTGGGCACACTGTTTGGAATATGATAAGATATGGTGCGGCGATAATTACGATACTGATGTTTTTAAGGAAGGTGGGGTGTGTCTTCACACCTGACATCTGTCAGATCTTTAGATTTCAGGAGGGGGAAAAAGTGACTGATAACAGCTCTACGCTTCTGTCTGATTCCCAACATCCAGACCCCGAACCCCCCCCACATCCACCACCCCAACGAAGACCTGCGTGTTCTTCATTAGGAAAAAAAAGAAAGAAAAGAAAAGTACAGTCTTTGTAGTTTTGTTTCAACAAAAAAAATGGGGAAGAGGAGGGGAGGAGGGGAGGAGGGGGGAGGAGAGGGGGGGGGGTAAAAACCAGCTCAAATTGGTTATAAAAGCTTGGCAGGCGTATGATTTAGAGGGCCAATGAAGAATGGAAAGGTGGGCCATTCATCACGCAGGGCGAGCGCTCTAGGGGAGGGGCCTGTCAGAGAGGCTGCCAAGTTTGAGAGCCAGGTCTGAGAACGGGCTACAGCCACCCAAAAAAAAAAGAAAAATGAAAATACCCCCAAATCAATGTAAACCCCATGACCTTTAACCTGGACAGCATAGCGGGTGGGGTGCAACCTGATCTCTTGTGCCAGCCGCACCGTGGCGGTGGTGGTAGTGGGGGGGGTAAAATCCACAACAAGCAATAAACAAGCAACCGATGACCCTTTATTGGGAGACAACCCCCCCCCCCCCTCCGGGTACGAAGCCGAATCGGGATCATCGGTGCTGCCAGGGTTAGCCACCGCTAACATCCCCTACATTCATCAGGGCTGAAGGGAAAAGGTGCTAGCAGGCCTCTCATCCGCAAATATCTCTGTCGCTTTTTATAATGAAGGCGACTGGGTGGAAGGGAAATGCAATACAATCTGTAAATCTCCTGCCGCTGTCAGTAAATATCACTCATATCCAATAATCCAGAGACAAGTGACTCATGAAACTGCACAGTAAGGTAACATTTACTGGTTTGCCGACGGTAAAAATACTTTTAACAGGAGATGTCCACTCCGTACCTTCACCTGGTGAGGTGAGATCATGTTTACTTCACAAAGCACCATTTTCTGGTCAGTTTTGACAGCTCAAGCGTCCGTAACGGGCCGGCTGTGTTCATCATCTTCAATGTGAAAGATGTAAAACTGTTGCCTGTGGAGTCTGGATCCTATATAGGGCCCATATTAACACAATTCACAGACAACACGTATAAAAGCATTTTAATCTCAAATAGTTTACGTTTATTAAGTAACTATACTAATGTAGGCCCAGGAAATTTTCATCACGTGAAAACGTGGCTGCTTCCCACTTAATTGAACCAGGTGTGCTGGTCCTGGATAGATGCCATCGGGAAACTTTAGTCAACTGTGTATAGCCGTATTGTGGGCTAATTATAGCTACTTATAGTAACGCAAAAGGCGTTTGAATTGATTTATATTGATTATTAGAAACACTTGATTTATGTACACTTTTGTTTTGAATTTATGAACTTTTTAATTAATTTGAACTCCAAACATTGCACACTAACGTTACGCAAAACACAATCAAACACGCGCACATACACAAACACGCCGAAGCTGCTGGCTGGATCTATCAATTTCAAGAAAATAATTCAAAGGACCCCCATCAACAAAGAACAAGAACGAAACGAGAAAAGTAAGTAACGTTAGCCTATCTCAAATTCTCAAACATTTTGTGGGAACGCGTTGACTTGTCCATCTGTGCATCTAAAAGGATTTTTCTATTGTGGTGGAAGCCAATACATAGGCCTAGCTATAGTATTCAGTAATAACTAATTGCCTTTTGTACGTGTAAATATTAGGCTACCTGTCTTTATAATAACAGTGCTTAGTTGTCCATCAACTTCTCCAGTAGGCTATTCACCTGCAATATTAACATGCACATACATTTGGGTAATAAACACACTTTAACTTGATAGCAACACTTGACTTATACCAATTACCAACCCAATTATCAAACATGAATGTGAGAAAGGTGTAAAGAAAAAACGATATTTTTCCCTGATTTCATCTCGGGTGTTTCAATCGCTTGTTCCATTCGCCTGTTACTGTAGGCTGTAGCTCTAGCAAGTTTGTCATCCTCATTTATTAAAATAGCCTAGACGAATGCATTGCTGTAAGCTGAACCTATACACGAAAGCCTAAGGGTAGTCATCAGTTCTGAAATGTTCCATTGCATTTGTTTTTGAAGTTTTTATTTCGTATAGGTGTAAACGGATTCTCTTCCGAGATGCCTAACGTTACTTCGTTTGCTAACATTCCAGATTGGTTTAAACCTGCATTTACGGAGATGGAGGTCCTCATTCTCAAAACTACAACTAAAACTACAAGGGATGAGGACCATCTAAAGAAAAGGTTGGTAACGATAACTGCTGTAACTTTCCCAAGAGAAATGGTTATAGTCTACACAGAATGCCGCAGTATAACACGTGGCGTCTTCAAAACAAGATAACATGCTACTAAAACAGGCTTGCTCTGTAGTCCGACATAACTGCTCATCATAATGCACTTCTTTCAACTAACCGAAAAATATTCTCCATGAGCTATAGGGATATACTACCACATGCGTCACAAAATATTATAACTTTTAAAAAAATGAAAAATTTATTTTTGTTTCTCGACTTCTGTTAGCTCTGCTTGTCTGGCTGCAATGTAGCCTACTTTACTCTGAATCCATTGTTTCTGGACATGATGTCTACCAGAGTGCAGTTTGCGGCCTGTAGCGGTTTGGAGTGATTACACCCATATGTACGACGCTTTAAAGTTGCGGGTCACGGTGTCACAGGCATAGGCTATACTAAAAATGGCATCCTGGTTAGCCTAACTCTTGCAAACTTGAGTTCACTAGATTTGAGGGGGGGGAGAAAGTGGTGTTGGCGCAAGGTCATGGTAATTTTCTCCACTTTTCCCCTCTGTCAGAAGTGGTAAGGTTACTTTGGTGGCCTTAACAGTTTTTCATGTGCCACTCACCCTGTTTTAACCTTTTTTTGTAAAGCCCATAGGAAATACAACCTCCTAAATACTGTCGACTATTTAAATATATAAAATGATCTTCCTCTTGCAATTTGGTTTTAAGGCCTCTTTTTAAGGAGCTTTCTATTCACCTTCTGTGTGTTGACTTAAGTTGTAGAGGGCCGAGAAACCTTCATGGGACAGTTAAAAAAAAAAAACGTGTTTTAAATATTAAGCGCTTCACTTTTTAAGTTGCTTGAGTCCTGTCCTTTGAAAACATGGAACACCTTTGGGATTTGAACACCTACATAGCTGGCTGCTAATAAAAAGTCAAACGTATGCGTGCTGGCGAGAAGAATGATAAAAAAAACCCGCCTTCTGTGAACTGCTTTTTAATTAAAACCACTTGTTCCCCAAACTCGCTCTTAATGTTTCCCATTAGTCATGTTTGAGGGATTACAGACATTTTCAATGAAAGTCAAGGATTAAATGGGAAACACAGACGTGAGAACAATGTGTCTTGTTTTATTGCGATCATGACCGTTTAGCAATTATGAAAAATTAACCAGATATGACAAGGTTTTCCTAATTTCATCCGCAGTTCAAGCTGACTTACGGGAAAATAGCCGAGTTTATTGGTGGGGTTGCTACGGTCAGGGTGTTCAGACTGTTGCAAGTCAACGGTTTTCTTTTTCTGTGAAAATGGTTTAAACCCCCTTTTTTTAAAAAGTGTGTCCACATATGCATTTTTTTTCATTTATAATTACATAATGTGCCTCAACACAGCTGTTTGTACCAGTGAATGGAGAGATATTTGTCATAGCATTTACTGAAACTTAACTAAGCTTAAGGCTGATGACACAGACTGGTTCTGGTGCATAGCCATAAAGAAGAGTAAGTAACTTTATGGAGTTGTCTCAGTACTGAACCAGTGAAATATTATAGAATGGGCAATAATATTAAAAAAACTAGCAAGAACAAGAGACAATTTTTAATACCAATGGCAGTTTGACGTCCTGGCCTTTTGACCTCACTGGTCATTCCGCCCATGCGATGGATGGAACGCAGAAATTAGGCCGGGAGACCGACTGCGCGAGTCCTCTCTGCCGTCACATGCCGCCCTCATCTGGAACTTTGCGCTCCCCATATGCTGAACTTGGCAAGCGATCAGTGAATGCACAGGCATGCTTGTACATTAATTAGCCCTACGTATGTACGTATATGTACCACGTTTAATGGCTTAGATATGTCTTGAATTAGGTACCCTGAGTTTGACCTTTTAGAATGCTCAAGGCTTTTTTAACAAAAAAACAAAAAAAACTTATAGATTCAGTCCCTTGTTACACATACACACACAATTATGCATCAGAATGTTTACTTGCGCTACATTTAAAATTCAGGAGTGCATTATCAGAATAGACACCGAGGGTGCTTATTTGAGATGCCTTTGCCCTTCGAGAAAATGGGTGAAACAAAGATGCAACCGCGACTCACTTTCTGTATAACAGGCCGGGTTGGCCTGGAAAAAAAATATGACAGAAATGTTATGTATCACACGCAGTTGTACATACAATTTGCCTGAAGATAACGCACAACTTAAAATTCTCATCATAATTTATGCTCCCACGGTATTTCTGCAGGATACTCCAAGCAAAGGGAAGGAGGAAACACCCATTGCATTGTGGGATATGGGAACGCGGTATGAAACAAATTATATTTAGTTTTCATGATGTGGACATATTTATGGGGCTTTGCAGTATGAACGGGCTGTTTAATGTTATTTGCAGAAAGAACACACACTGTTTGCATCAGGAGTACGAAATGCGAGGGGCACACCCCGTGCGAGTGCCTACCCGGGCCCCTACACGGCACACAACCTCTCACCGCGAACAGCTCGCCGTTTTTCCAGCGTATGGATAATTAATAAAAAGGGGGCCTGGTCTTAAACGTGACGGCTCGTCGGGTCGTAGCTCGTCCCGCTTTCCGCGGCGCGAGAAGACGGAGACGGAGATGAAAGCCCGCCCCCCCCCCCCCCCACCCCCCCCCCCCCCCCCCCCCCTGCGTACGATGAGTCATTGGCCTAATCCGTCTGCGCTGTTCGGAGACGGGAAGGAAGGAGCGAGAGAGAGAAAGAGAGACCGTGATTTAAAAGGCTTTGTTACGACTTTCGACGGAGTCATTGCCACTAACCGCAAAGACATTTGGGATTTTTCCGTACGTTAATTAGAAGAAGATAATATCTAGGCTATCGCATATTATGTGTACGGGGTCTACACACTGTAGGCTGGGTCTTATGCCAATAACCAACCACAATGTACTTTTACCTGCAATTTGAATAATTATTATTTTTTTATATATGGTGGTGTTGTAGTTTTAAATCTGTTAGGGTGTGTAAGAATTACTGTGTGTTTTTGTACGTGTTGTTATACGCATTTGTGTGTGTGAAAGTGTGTTTATATGCGTATGCATGAGCGCACCTACATGCGTGTGTTTTTGCATATGTACACGTGCTTGTATGTCTGTGTGTGTGTGTGTGTGTGTGTGTGTGTGTGTGTGTGTGTGTGTGTGTGTACCAGTACCAGTGGTGTGTTTGTATCTGTGTGCATGTTTACATACTGAATGCAGCCTGTGCCTCCCTTGGTGTCCCATCTCTAGACGTTTCTCCATTGTAGGCATGTAAATTGGATTCTTTAGTTTGGCACGTCGGGGAGAGAGGGAGAGAGCCAGCACCTCTGATGCTATTCTGTCAAGGTTGAGGGGTCCAAATGATATGAGATTATATTAGGACTCAGGATAGCAAGACGTGGGGTTTGGGCCGCGAGTCCCCCCCACCGCCCGGATCCGAGAACACTGCGCTACCCGGGACTCCTGGGACCCAATTACAACACAGACATGGCTCCGCAGTGTGCCTTATCCCGGACCAGCCGAATGTGAAATAAATAAAAATGAACATGGGGCTGGTTCTCTCCTCCGCCGTAGCCTTGCTCCCCAGCCCTTTGTTAAAACTCTATCTCTGCCGCTCTGTTTCCGCCCCCCCCCCCCGGCTACATTAAATCCATTAAATTCACCTTCATTAAAACGGCCCTCTCCTCCTCGCCGCGGCGCTAATGCTAGGCCTCTCAAGGACATGGCGGTAATGAGGAGGTAGCAGGTTTAACCTTGAAGAGTACAGACTTTCATTCCCAAATCAATAACTTGCGCTTTAAAAAACCAAGACTAGACCCGGGCTATAATTTCCAGGCATTAATTGCGTGGATTACGTTACTCCTTCGGAAAACTGCGATGCCGAAAAGGTGTTTAACTTTAGCTGCAGTGTACATATTGCGTTAGCGAGCGTTTTTTTTTCTTCTTCCTTTCCCGCCACTGCGCTGTGGGAATTCGCAGCCAGCGTGGTTTTCCATATCCGCGAGCCTGCATGTGCCGAGCGGAGCTACGGAAAGACGGGAAATTCGGGAAAATGGGATATCAATGTCTTATTTTACTTTACGTAAACATTTAGATGACCAACTGCAGTTTAAAAAATAAAAAAAAAGTACAGTGTTATATTTAATTTATTGTATTCTCACAGAATTCATGAGAATTTCTTATAATTCAAACTCGGATGCGTTATGGCGGTTGAGGGTTTATAAATGGCGGAATGGCTTCAGAGAAGAACTGTCTAAAACATCAGTCATTTGTTTTCAACTGTGTCGGTGTAATAAAAACGAGGGATTTTAATTGAAAAAAGGAACGCAGGTTACAAAGCTGGAGGTTTAACAGGCCGAGTGCGGAATACACCTTTCTTTCCTCTGTAGTGGCCTTGTTGTAGTGTGATTGAACAGAACGGATTAATTTGTCCTGGGGTGCTAATTTTCAGTTCGACATGTTCATAATGTGAAATACTGAATCTTATCCTGCAGGGGAAAGGGGGGGGGGGGGGGGGGGGGGAGGATAGTGGTGACTTCATTTCTTTAATCAAATCCCTTCTTAAATGGGCCTTATTAAATTACACAGCTTTCACTCTGGGAGTGGGGCACCAGCAGCGTTTACCATTTTTGAAAGAGGGGTGTTTCACAGATTAATTAAATAAAATAAAAAAATTATTTTTTGGGTTGAATATGACACGAGGCTTTGCCTAAAGTCTGTGGAATAAGAAGGAAGGGAAAAGCCACTGGCGATATTTATTTGTCCACCTCATTTTGTGTGTCTGGTTGTTCTGAAGCGCGATGTGTAATGTGGACTTGACAGAGAGAAGGGTGTGGTTTGTGACTTGTGTTGGATTCTGGATAGTTGGCTGTCCCCGGTTCACTCAAAACGGGTGAACGTTTGGAACTCAGGAGACGGCTATCTCTTTTTGTATATGCTAATACATTTTTAAATGTCCCCTTTTTCCTCCACAATTTGGGATTGTAATTGTAACCGTGGTCCTGTATGTCTGTGTGTGTGTGTGTGTGTGTGTGTGTGTGTGTACCAGTGGTGTGTTCCTATGCACTAAGTGTAAGTTAGGGTTTGGCAGGGCGTGCGTGCGTGCGCCAGTGGTGTGTTCCTATGCACTAAGTGTAAGTTAGGGTTTGGCAGGGCGTGCCGTGCGTGTGTACCAGTGGTGTGTTCCTATGCACTAAGTGTAAGTTAGGGTTTGGCAGGGCGTGCGTACGTACCAGTGGTGTGTTCCTATGCACTAAGTGTAAGTTAGGGTTTGGCAGGGCGTGCGTGCGTGTGTACCAGTGGTGTGTTCCTATGCACTAAGTGTAAGTTAGGGTTTGGCAGGGCGTGCGTGCGTGCGCCAGTGGTGTGTTCCTATGCACTAAGTGTAAGTTAGGGTTTGGCAGGGCGTGTGTGTGTGTACCAGTGGTGTGTTCCTATGCACTAAGTGTAAGTTAGGGTTTGGCAGGGGCGTGTGTGTGTGTACCAGTGGTGTGTTCCTATGCACTAAGTGTAAGTTAGGTTTGGCAGGGCGTGCGTGCGTGCGCCAGTGGTGTGTTCCTATGCACTAAGTGTAAGTTAGGGTTTGGCAGGGGCGTGCGTGCGTGCGCCAGTGGTGTGTTCCTATGCACTAAGTGTAAGTTAGGGTTTGGCAGGGGCGTGTGTGTGTGTACCAGTGGTGTGTTCCTATGCACTAAGTGTAAGTTAGGGTTTGGCAGGGCGTGTGTGTGTGTACCAGTGGTGTGTTCCTATGCACTAAGTGTAAGTTAGGGTTTGGCAGGGCGTGCGTGCGTGCGCCAGTGGTGTGTTCCTATGCACTAAGTGTAAGTTAGGGTTTGGCAGGGCGTGCGTGCGTGCGCCAGTGGTGTGTTCCTATGCACTAAGTGTAAGTTAGGGTTTGGCAGGGCGTGCGTGCGTGCGCCAGTGGTGTGTTCCTATGCACTAAGTGTAAGTTAGGGTTTGGCAGGGCGTGCGTGCGTGCGCCAGTGGTGTGTTCCTATGCACTAAGTGTAAGTTAGGGTTTTGGCAGGGCGTGCGTGCGTGTGCCAGTGGTGTGTTCCTATGCACTAAGTGTAAGTTAGGGTTTGGCAGGGCGTGTGTGTGTGTACCAGTGGTGTGTTCCTATGCACTAAGTGTAAGTTAGGGTTTGGCAGGGCGTGCGTGCGTGCGCCAGTGGTGTGTTCCTATGCACTAAGTGTAAGTTAGGGTTTGGCAGGGCGTGCGTGCGTGTGTACCAGTGGTGTGTTCCTATGCACTAAGTGTAAGTTAGGGTTTGGCAGGGCGTGCGTGCGTGCGTACCAGTGGTGTGTTCCTATGCACTAAGTGTAAGTTAGGGTTTGGCAGGGCGTGCGTGCGTGCGCCAGTGGTGTGTTCCTATGCACTAAGTGTAAGTTAGGGTTTGGCAGGGCGTGCGTGCGTGCGCCAGTGGTGTGTTCCTATGCACTAAGTGTAAGTTAGGGTTTGGCAGGGCGTGCGTGCGTGTGTACCAGTGGTGTGTTCCTATGCACTAAGTGTAAGTTAGGGTTTGGCAGGGCGTGCGTGCGTGCGCCAGTGGTGTGTTCCTATGCACTAAGTGTAAGTTAGGGTTTGGCAGGGCGTTGCGTGCGTGCGCCAGTGGTGTGTTCCTATGCACTAAGTGTAAGTTAGGGTTTGGCAGGGCGTGCCCCACGCTTATACTGCATTGAGAGTTTGGCTCATTTCAGGATTTCCCACAAAAATAACTACCATGGTCACAGACTCTCACTCCTCAGGCATTAAATTCTGACCTCACGCAAATGCACAGATTTCAGAAAGAACAAAATCACACAGGCAAGACAGTGAAGTTTTTGGCACTGCATGAAAAGCTGAGTTTACGGCGTGGACGCCACAGTGCAGAAATGTGGGAACCGACTGTATCTGGCCATTTGTGTGTGCGTGTCTGCCATCGGAAACCCACATAATCTCTTGTACGGAGGTGTTCTTGTCCAGACAATGGGGAATATCCGAGTCCAGAAATCTCTGTTCAAAGATGCGGCCTGGGAGCGTGCAGAAGTTTCTGGAAATATACGTGCTGACACGGGGGAAACTATCAACCCACGACCGACACTACAAATTGCGCTGAAATTTAACAGGTCGAACATCTTCCCGAGACTCCTCTTTTAATGCATTGTGGGTTAGACTTGGGCTGCGTTTGGAATGGCCCTGTATACACTTTACTGTGCACTATTTAGGGAATCAGCCGTTTTATAGGGTGTCGGAATTCTCCGTTTTCTCAATTGAGAATTTGGAACCATCAGAATGGCCAGTGCACTATAAAGCGTTATAGGGAGCCATTTTGAAAACTGCCTTGGTGATGCAGAAGACTTGTGTAACTTTGTATTTCCTCTGTCATCATCATCATCATCATCCTCTTTTGCTTCATCCTCCTGATCTGTGTCTGCTTCTTTCTGTTTTCCCGCCGATTACATTATCGGAAATTCTCCAGTCCTCAATTATTCATGTGCACAGCGGGACTCTATGCCACTCGGGGCAGCAGAATCTGCAGTCAGGCTGGGGCCACTCGGGGCAGCAGAATCTGCAGTCAGGCTGGGCCACAGAGCACCTGGCTATTAAATGTGTGTGAGACACTTAACCAACGCTGCTCTGGAGCATCCTGTGCAATTTCCGCACAGGGATTTGAGTCCTGAGGGAGACTGATCCTATGAGGGGAACTGATCATATTAGTAGCGACTGATCCCACGAGGGAGACTGATCCCATGAGAGAGACTGATCCCATGAGCGAGACTGGTCCCATGAGGGAGACTGATCATATGAGGGAGACTGATCCCATGAGAGAGACTGATCCCATGAGAGAGACTGATCCCATGAGGGAGACTGGTCATATGAGGGAGACTGATCCCATGAGAGAGACTGATCCCCATGAGGGAGACTGATCCCATGAGAGAGACTGATCCTATGAGGGAGACTGATCCCATGAGCGAGACTGATCCCATGAGGGAGACTGATCCCATGAGAGAGACTGGTCCTATGAGGGAGACTGATCCCATGAGGGAGACTGATCCCATGAGGGAGACTGATCCCATGAGAGAGACTGATCCATGAGCGAGACTGGTCCTATGAGGGAGACTGGTCCTATGAGGGAGACTGATCCCATGAGCGAGACTGATCCCATGAGCGAGACTGATCCCATGAGCGAGACTGATCCCATGAGCGAGACTGATCCCATGAGCGAGACTGATCCCATGAGCGAGACTGATCCCATGAGAGAGACTGATCCCATGAGGGAGACTGATCCTATGAGGGAGACTGATCTATGAGGGAGACTGGTCCTACAAATGATCATCCTCCTCTTTTCTCTCACCATGATGGGAAGAGTTTGGCACTTCTGCACACCAATAACGTTAATCTTTACGATGGGTCTTTTAATTGCTGCACGGTGTTGGTCCTAACCCTTTAACTGTAGATTTAAGCCCGTTATATTATTACGGGCTGGTGATGCACATACTGCACGCTCTTGAGCCGAGTCAGAAAAGGGCGTATTCAGTCCTGAGAAAATGGGTTTGGGAGTTTATTATTTTTTTTCCTTCGCCTTTCAGGAAAGCTCGCCCAGCGCCCACTTGCGTGCGTGTGTGCGCTTCTGCGTTGCTGTACTGGTAGTCGTTTAACTCAGCCTTCACTGTCAGATGAAGGTGAACTCTACCTGCCCATGTTTGGCTCTGAAAACAGGCCCTTCCCCCCCCCCACGGAAAGGTCCAGACGGAGAACAGAATGGGAACGACCTCTGAGTCCAGCTGCAGCAGCTTGGAGTGGATTTCAGACATGTAACTGCACTTCTGCGACCTATCCACCAGGTGGCGCTTCAGGCTGCAATGTAGTCGCACATTATGAATTTCAGACAAAGGATTGGAGTGTCAAGCAGTCAAACTTGTGTGTGTGTTTGCTTGTTTGTTTGCCGTATTCATTCAGTGTTTGAAGTAATATGCGTCTGCTTTGTTGTTTTGTCCTATTGTAACCTGCCCAGGGGAAACATTTTTAAAATACCTCTGGCACAATATATTATATCTGTGTTTTCATATTGCAGATTATAGATTACAAATGTTAACACTACATTAAAAGTATGGTACAGAGTTAGAAAATACTTAGTCATTGTTCCTTCTGAGTATGAATTAATACTTGAAACAGTTAATAAACTGATGGTAAGCAGTAAGATTATGAGGTAATGTAATTACCTCATATTTCTGGTATAATCCTTATGTCAGGAAGGACAAGAATTCAATTTAACAATAAATATCAACATTGGTGCCTGATATTAACTAAAACACCAAATCTGAACATATGGCAAGCAGGCGTATATTTCATTGTGACTGCACCCCTATTTTAACGGCACCCTCAGTCTAAGACTTTGTATTTAATGTCCAGCCAACAGTTCTTCTCATAAATTCGACCCTTAAAATATAGCGTGACCAAATAAATTGATTGGTATGTGCAGGTAAATGCAGGTGTGCTAGGGTATAGCTCTGCTGTACTTTTGCATGTGAGAGAGAGGGAGAGATTGAGAGGGAGGGAGAGGGGGTGAG
>CM056387.1:27940471-27971020 GCA_029718625.1 Synaphobranchus kaupii
AGCTTGAAGAAAAAAAAAATCTAAAAATGTAATGCCTGGAATGGTGTCCTCTGATATATTCAGCGAAACAGAGAACCCTCCGATCTACGCTCAGGGTGATTATTCTTTTTAAACACAGAATACCGTCAAATAACGAAAACGTATAGACTACATAGCAGAAAGACAGACAGAGGACACTTTGCACAGAAAATAAAATTCAAAGAAAACATAAGATATGTAACACGCACGCGCGCGCGTACACACACACACACACACACACACACACACACACACACACACACACACAGTATATCGATTGTTAATGGGTTATTTTCCTTGGACTTGATTTTGAGGAGCCTATTTTGTTATTAAACGTGTTTATGTATTATAATACTCACGTTTTCGGTTTTTGACGGCATATCTTTGTTTGATTTCTTAGAAAGGTTTCATTATCTCATTGATTTAGATGCTATAATACCCAGGAGTATTTGACATATATTCTATACATATATTCTATGTGCTTTCTTTTTTCTTCCTTTTTTAAGACACGTTGTTCAAATCTTTTTCCTCGTTTCAATAATCTGGACGAGAGAATATTTCCGAAAAGCAGAATCTTTCTCTTTTAACCGTTAACCCCAAAGCAACGGGATCTGCTGTTCCTCCGTGTTTGCTAAACTGAGGAACATTATACATATTTAATATGATCATCCTCTGAAGTGTTTCACTCTGTGCGCCTTTCTTTCGTGAGACATATAGTTTTTCAATAACATTGAAATGAATATAAATTGATGTTGTAATACCTCGAGCGCCAGTTAACATCTGATATATGGCACGTGCTTCGCAATTTCTGTCAAAACAGTCTCAATTGTTCCAGTGAAAAAATAAGGACATATCAAAATCACTTTGCAATAAGATAATTTATCAGGATTAAATCTATTTTCAGTGGGCTACATTTTGGGTTTTATTTCCCAAATGAATTAAAATGCGATATTTATACAATAAGTATATACCCATTGTAACGAATTGTATATTATTCCTCACGTTCTGAAGTTTTAGTAGATTACGCTTACGGTAAAGCTTACGTTTGCATTGGTGTCAGTTCTGCGTCATACAAGTTATCCCAGCAATATTATTTATTTTTATAATTATGTTTCCATCCAAGGTCCATTCACGCCAATGGATGCGTTATGGATACAATACATGTATCAATGTCTTTTCAGGATTTTGGCTCGAATGTTTAAGAAAATTTTGAAGATAAAATTAGTGTCCAGTTTGTAATTTGGTCTAAATGTGCTGTTTTTAGTGTTTCACTAAAGATTGCGCTCTTACCATACCATACAATACCATAATTAAAACCAGCATATCCAGATGTGAGTTTTGACTGACATGGCAGACAGACATTCTGATGAGTACATCTGATATACTAAGTCTTATCACAACTGCCTACCGTTACATAACTCCAACAATGTTTTACTGATCAAGGTCATTTACACAATTAACTGGTAATTTTTGCATCATAAATTGGTTCTGAATCAATGATTTTGTAGAGATGGGCAGTTAGAGATTTTGGCTGAACTTAAAATCACAAAATCCAATCAAAGTCCCAAAACATTTACATTAAAATCATGTTAATTGAATGGGTATATTATATATATATATATATATATATATATATATATATATATATATATATATATATATATATATATATGATCTGTGCAATTCATAAGTCACGTTGAGTTTTCCTGGAAAAAAAACAAGACATGTACAATATAGTTTGAAGCCATTCACTTTTAAAAGTTGTAAAGACGCCCGAGTGTAATTAGCCATTTATGTGGTCAATGTGTTAAGCTAATGTAGCCTTTTCTGGCATTCTACAATGAGAACATTCTCCATTAGCGGCCATTATGTGCCAAAGAGATAATCTGCATTAGGCTACACGTTACTTACAGCCTGAACAGGAAGAAAAAAACACTTCTCATTCGTTTAAAGTTGATCAGTCGGCATTTTTGCATTTGAAATAAAATAAAACCATGTTGGCTTGTTGCTTAATTTGATTACTTATTTTTGTAATACTTCTCTAGAATGTATAATATATTTCTGGAGTTTATCATACAATCCACAATAAAGGTTTGAGTAATTTTGTTTTTGAATAGTAATCCATGCAACATTCAATATCAAACCGTTCACGTTTGGCTTTTATCTGAACGATCTGAAGTAGAATTCTAAAAAGTAAGCAGCCTACTTTAGGTAATGTTAAGTAAACAAAAAATCATCATTACTTCATTCTGCATTTCTATCTATACATTCGGTTTTAATATTTTAATTAATTTATTGGCTTAGGCTATCGCTATGATTAGCAGCACGCATGGAAATAGAATATGAGATCAACGTATTGTACGAATATTTAATAAATAATTTTTTTTGTTTGTATGTAGCCTATTTATTAATTTTACAAAGCCCGTATATAACGAATGGGTTTTTCTGTTTTTTTCCATTAATTGAAATACTTGAAAATATTTATAAACACAAGGTAAGGGCTGAAACATCACACCGTGCCCTTATTACGACATTGTGGTTTATGTGCAATACAATCAGATATCTCCGTTAAAATGTCCTTGCCTGTGTAAAAACAAAACAATGTACCTCTTGTGAGGAGCGCGCGCTTGCATATGTGGCTTTCCGCCTGTCCATCTCATTTAAGCAAAAGCATAGCCTATAGGAAGGAATGACTGAAAAGTCAAATGAATTAAATAATAAATAAGTAAACAGCCCATTTCTAATCATAACTTCTATTTTCAAAAACAATACGTTAAAATTGCGTAAAATGTAGTCGGCATAATGAAGTCCTTGTAAAATACATTTCGGGACACGCAGTATGCACAAGTTCATACCAAAATTGCTTTCCCCCACATTAATTAAAACTTTTTTGTATATTATGTCACGAAGTAGACAATACATTTCCATTGCAATTTCAAAATAAAAATAATCGTCAGTAGACTACCCCTGAATTAAGTAACACAACAACAAAAAATAAATTCATGATAGTCCGGAGGCAGGTCATATTATAAATTATTTTAACAGATTACTAGTTCCGGTGAAAATACATTGTGGTGCAGACCTCACATTTTTATGAAGGCATAAAGGCATATAAGGAATGATCTATAGTCAGACAGTGTGGCTCTCTCCGAGGGCTTCCTGTCAAACAGACCCCAGTGACACTTTGTGGCGAGGTCTGAAACGGAAACCTGCCGGTTAGCGGTCCAAACTGACTGACACAAATCAAAACCACATGCTAAGACAAGGTCCACACACTAACCAGTATAACCTGCTCGAGGGGGATTTTTTGTCATTATGCTATTATTGTGTGATCAAGTGAAACCCTTGTCTATTGGACACACCATTAAGCAAAAATATTGGTTTAATCAAAAACATATATAGATATCCACATTCAATTTCTTCACAGCCATGTAGTACAAAATCGCGGGCAGGGGCAAGGAAACGATGTCGCTCTGCACATAGACCACTGTCTAACCGGCAGATTTTGTGAAGAGAAAGCAATTTATGTGCGATGCTGTGCAGGAAAGCCCTCTTCATCGTACGGCGATGGAAACTGGCGCGTGGAAGCAATCGAGGCGGAGAAGATCTAGGACTGCAGCCAAGGGTCAACCTATAGAGTCCCTCAGCTACGCCTTTACACGGCATTCTATTTGCTGTCATATATGCGTCTAGATTGTGTCTCTACTTTTGGTAGCTAGTGAATTGACTGTCTTTGCAATTAAGAAATAAACGCCACACACACACACACACACACACACACACACACACACACACACACACACACACACACACACACACACACACACACACACAATACATTGCCTTTTGATTATCTTATTTTCTTTCAATTAGTCATAAAACAAAAAGGGGCGCAGTGAGAGGAACAATAGTTTCATTTTTTTTAAATAACACATTAATTCACTAAAGGTGAACATTTAGCAACTTATTCGTTTCATTAAACTGCATCTCTTAATCCGTTAATGGAAATTTACAATGACATCTTTGACAAACATCATTTATAATCTCCGCACGGCCATACAAATTATTTTAAACTACAACGACATGATGTGGAAAAGTTGTAGTCATGTTTAAATTGACATATTGCGATTACGTGTGTTTATGCAAATGTATCTACAAGAATAAAACAGGAATACAATCACCATGAAGATGTTTGCCGGCCACTTAAAATACTTATACCAAACATATGCTTCTTTACACACCTTCCGTCATTCTTACAACCGCAAACAAACGGAACACAAACGAAAGAGCGAGCGTACCGTAGGCTACCTATCTACAGAAGATAGATCACTCTCACTTGATGGGAAAGATCTCACTCAAACCACCCACGCATCACCAAATTGCATCGTCGACGTATTCTGTATCACTTCGATGAATTTTGTCAATTCAACACACACGCGCACGCAGGCACAATACGCACGCATGATGTCGACCATACTGATAATAAAGACGCTTTGTTTATGTGCACATACTGTGTCCTGTATCAGTGAAGCAGGTACATACATTGCAATAAACCTCGTCTTCTAAATACACGGAATAGGAGGCGCGCGGGTGTACATACGGTCAGGCCATCATTTTCTGACGACGATAATGACCGTGACAATATTGCATGTGATTATGATATTAAATTCGCAGTCAGTGTTATTTAAATGTTTCAGCAAAAATAACAAAATTAATAATTATAATATTAATGACATTGATAATGATAATAGGGGTTATAAGGAGTTAATCACTTGTTCCAGCATTGACCAGATCATTGGACTATTGGCTAAAGTAAGCCCATAAGCATCCCACAGTAAGTCAGCCATAATGCTACAGCTATCCTGTCTTCCCATAGGATTTTTCAATGCACTGTCTTACACTGAGCAATGTACTCTGGACAGAATGAAAGCTTGTTGTAGATGCGTTGCAACTGATATTCATTCATTCTTTTAAAAATTAATTGCTGTATTATTTTTTCCTCATTCCTCATTTCCTCCCTGTTGTTAGCTACTTAAAATCGTTATTCTAAATCAGAATCTCACCCCATCTTGATCTTTGACTTTTTTTTTTTTTCAAATGCAAATTTGCATATTTAAAAACACCGAAGACAAATATTTACACAAAACTCCTGAGAGCAATGCTGTCTTTTGAATAAAGAGCTTTATTTGTTTATGTAACGAGAACGGCCGTTGGCGGTTAAGTTACAGAGACTGCCCTTCGATTCCGACCGTTAGGGTACACATGGTGCACCGTGAGGCTCAGTCCAGCACACATACAGTAGGCATCAGTTGAATGAGATATCGCATACATTTCCCTACATTCTTTCATAACGCACACACACACACACACACACACACACACACACACACACACACACACACACACACACACACACACACACACACACACACACACACACACACACACAAAGCACATCTGCATGAGCTATCTTGTGCATTAAACAGACAGGAGAGAAAAAAAAAAGAAAAAAAAGACCAAGACTTCAATCCCCAACTGTTACCAGGCAAGCTACTTCACTTCCTCCTGGGCTCCCGGAATTAACAGAATGTTGACGTGGCCATCTTGTGATTACAAGTGAGCGCAGTGGCCAGGTTTTGGATTAGGGGGCCACTTAACCCTGCCTGCTCCTCTGCAGCCCTGTGACCCCAACAGCAGGCAGACAGGCAGGCCTGCATTTGGTTAGGAAAATGGGGGTGGTGGGGGTGCGAAGGGGGTTTGGGGGGGGGGGGGGGGGGGGGTTCCCCTGTCAGAGCACAGCCTATAGACGAAAGAGGCAGGGAAAGGTGGGGATTTCCCCGCCTTGGAGAGACCAGGCACCAATAAAAGCAGGTGATTAATTGAGTGTGCTTCCCAGCCAGGTGTGAGATCGTTAGGGAGATTAACAGCAGAGGTGTTTACCACAGCAATCCATTAACACGACACCAGCCACAGGCCTGAATCTAACCCTCCTCCCCCAAAAAAACAAAACGTACGTTTGTCTACTGAGATGCAACTTGGATAAATTAGGGCCAGGATTCAATCAACATTTGTCCTTAAATCTGGCGAACAATCAAGAGCAAGAATTATCGTTACATTTTCTTCTCAAACACAGTTTTGGCGAGTTCAGCAATCGCTAAATCTAATTCGCCTGACTGAGGAAAAAAAGTGTTATGTCTGCATTTAAATTCAACGTTAAGGACAAATGATTGAATAAAAGGCCTGAGTTTCAGCAGGGGCGAGCGGCTGTGTTCGGCCCCTGTCACGCTTTCAGTTTGATGCGCCATAACTGCTATTGTGAAGGAGGAGAGCATCTCCAAAGAGCAGGTGACAGGGCTCCGATAGCCGAGTGCGATACTGTCACATGGGTAAATAATCCCATCGAACGCGCCGTGTTGCTATTCGCCGAGCGCCGCACCGTTGTGAAGGGGGAGGGGTTTAAGGCTGGTCGCCGTGACGTCACTACCTGACGTCACTACCCCCCCCCCCCCCCCCCCCCCCCCGTTTCCTCTCACGCGGTCCTCGCAGGGCCGTCCATGTGCTACGGAGCCCGTTCTCACCGCCCCTCACACACCACTCGTCACACGCCCTTTCATCTGTAAGTGCAGATCATTTTCCTTAACAACATCAAAAACAACAACAATAACAACAGCGGTAATCGTCATCGTCATGACGATCATAATCGTCACCGTTATTACCATCGTCATGAGAGAGAGACGAGCATTGGCTGTGACACACTAGCTTAACGGTTGTACACTCCGTACGAATGCCGTCCAATTGAATTCAATTTTATTTGTGTCTAGTGCTTTTTACAGAGAGCTGTCACAAAGACGCCGTACAGAGAAACCAGAAGGGAAAATTGGGCTAAAACCAAGCCTGAACCCCCAAACAGCAAATGAGGTAAAAACTCCCCGGTGGGAAGAAAAACACTCAATTGCATAGATCCCCAGCATTGGAAGCTGTGAGGTGGGGCTCCTGATAGCGTGAGGTGTGTGTGTGTGTGTGTGTGTGTATCGTTGGAGCTGAGAGAGAGTGTCTGCGTTAGTGAAGGGGGGGTAGACTCTTTCCTGGGGGGGCGCTCGACACTCCTGACTACGGCTGCATTATCTGTGTCCCGCTGTCAGACGGCCGGCCCTTCAGGGTGAGAGACACACTTCTGGGAAACGCAGTTCACCTTTCTAATTTGTTCCACAAAGACCCATGTTATTCCTTATGATGCTTTCAAGTGTTTCCTAAACCCAAAATACACACACACACACACACACATCTACACACGCACACACCCCCTCACACACACACA
The DNA here is from genome assembly GCA_029718625.1 of Synaphobranchus kaupii. Taxonomy (NCBI): domain Eukaryota; kingdom Metazoa; phylum Chordata; class Actinopteri; order Anguilliformes; family Synaphobranchidae; genus Synaphobranchus; species Synaphobranchus kaupii. The sequence goes on from CM056387.1 coordinate 27,947,808, forward strand.
CACACACACGCACACACCCCCTCTCTCAAACACACACACACACACACACACCCCTCACACCTACACACACACACACACACACACACACACACACACACACACATGCACACACACACACGCACACACACACACCCCACCTCAGACCTACACACACACGCACACACGTGCGCTCACATGCACGCACACATGCATGCACACACGGGCGCACACGCACGCACGCACGCAAACACACACACACACACACTTAAAGACGCATATTAGAAAAAGGTCTGTTTTTTCCCCTTCTCTTTCTCTCTTTATTTTTCTTTGGCTAAAGACAGCTCCCCGCTGTGTACTTATAATTTCCAGTGACCTAAATTTCCACAAAAATTACTTTGAACTTCTCAAACAAAGGCCCCGCGAAACAGCAAAGATCTGCACAGGGCTGCGCGGCCCTCCTGGATCCTGCCTCTACGTACCGGACCGGCCATGTTTCCCCATTTACCTAATTCTATAAACACCATTTACTTTGAGCGGGTATTATTCAGGCCATAGAAAACAACCTTGTTCCCAATAAACTAAAGACCCAGCACACTCCCTTCTGTATTTTATCTCAGTGTATTAGAAGTGGGGTAGGGGCCTATTTTCTTGGCTTCCTATGCCAATGCGTTATTTGGACTCCCATTGTGCTCCACGTTACAAGCGTCCGCTCGGAGCGCCACACGCCGCCATATAAAACCGCAGGACAATAGCGCCAAAGGAGGTAATGTGCACATACACAATGCTACACAAATAAAACGCATATTGTCCTCCACTCATTTGCAGAAGAGGGTCAGCCCTGGTGAGCAGGAGCGAATCACAAACCAGGGAAGCATCTGGAGGACTGACATCATCACCGCTGCCTGAAACAATTAGGCCTACTTTGTGACGCTTTCGAAAAGTTCTACCTTTAGTTTAAAGCTATGGATTTCTCTGTTAATTGGACAGTTGAGGTTTGAAAGGCAAAATAAGCTTTATTGACAATGTGATGGTCTTGTCCGGCATCTTGAAACTGGAGCTTTTTTCCCCCTCTTCCCTTAACAAATACAGTCATAAAAAAACATCTGTTGTTCCTAAAATGATACATGCATCAGTCACATCGTACCTACACCCTGAACTATAAAATCACACCCTCAGCTCTTTAAACAGATCCCTTTATCCAAAAGGGATTCTGGGTATATTTTAGGTCCAACTGGCCACTGCCCCCACCCTCCATTTCCCCGGGTTCACTGACACCCCCAGCATCCTCCCTTCATCACAAACAAGTGTATCCACGCTGCGCACACACACACGCACGCACGCACGCACGCACGCACGCACGCACGCACGCACGCACGCACGCACGCACGCACGCACGCACGCACGCACGCACGCACGCACGCACGCACGCACGCACGCACGCACGCACGCACGCACGCACACACACACACACACACCTCTCCAGTGGCTCCCTACTGACCAGCAGTGACATTTCAGTCTTCCTAAAGACCACTCCACCTTTAACAGACTGCATCTAACAGCAGCACTATAACTGCCTCCATAGGGTCACACTATTTCGTAGACAATGAACCCCACCACAGTGTATTCACACGGGCCTGTAACCGAGTGTGCGTGCGTGGACGTCCGTGTGTGTGTGTGTGTGTACAGCCGTGTGTGCACGTACAGTATATGTTTGTGTGTGTGTGTTATAAGCAGAGGGGCCACAGTCAGCACATTGAGCCCACTGATCCCCCCCATTGCAGAGCCAAGCATGAGACCTATCCAGTCCCACTACCACACCACACCACACCGTGCCCCTGCCCCACCCCACCCGACCCACACCCCACCCCCACAGGGAGGCGGTAAAAGGTCCAGAGTGCGTGCGCATCAACCAAACGACCTTCAGATACTCAAACCTCTGTAACCCAAGCAGAACAGACAGAGAAGCAGATCACTGAAGGTCATCCTAGTGTGGGGTGACACTGACAGGAGGAGGAGGAGGAGGGGGGTGCGGCTTCAAAGCCCTGAATGAGTTAAAGGCCCGAGGCGTGGGTGAGGGGGGGGTTAGGGGCGGGGGTCTTACCTGATGGGGGTTTTTTTTGGTTTGAGTCGCCGCTGTGCTGGGGCCTCCTCTGACCGCGGTCTTCTTTTTAACTGCTCTTTTTGAAGGGAAAGGTCACGCCCTCCGGGTCCCGGGGAGTCGGTTGAGGCGGCGGCCGTCGAACGGAGGCTATCGCTAACTCACTCGAATGTTGCTCTTCGTTTAATCAAAAATAATAAAAATCAAAGGGAGTGGTTTGGAGGTCGGGCGCCCCGGCGACCATCGGAAAGGCCGCGCGGACGAGCTGTATTCCCAGAGTTCCAAGCGTGTCCGACGCTCAGGGGCCCCAGATGAGGGTGAGGATGAGGAGGATCACTCCGTCACTGTGAGGGTGAAGAGGAAGCACACATTCCGGGGTCGGAGAGCAGAGCCACCTGGGAAAAGAACAGGAACTGTGATCACACACAGAAAACACACACACACACACATACACAGTGTATACCCACACATACACACGCACACGCACGCGCGCGCACAGAAGTATACACCCACAGATACACACACACACACACACACACACACACACACACACACACACACACACACACACACACACACACACACATACAGTGTATACCCACACATACACATGCACACACGCGCACACACGCGCGCGCGCGCACAGAAGTATACACCCACAGATACACACATGCAGACACACACATACATACAGTGTATGCACATACAACACACACACACACACACACAAACACAAACACTGACTGAGAATAGGCATTAATGTACACTCCTATATACACTACAGTCCTCCTTCACGGTGTGTGTGACATTTTCCCATCTGAAATGTCCCCAGTTTCTTTCCCCATGAGACGTACAGTACAGTGCGTTTCCTTCAGGAGGGCAAACGAACAATACGACTCCAGTCAAGTCTTTGGAAATCTTAAATAAGATGTTTTCCAAGAGATAAAATTAAATTCTTATTACTTTCATTACAACTGTGGGACAGAATCTTGTCATTTCTAGATTACGTTAAGTAATAAATGGAATTGCTTTGACTGATATTTCTTCCTGCGCTGCCATATGATTTTTTGAAATCAATTTTTCTTTGATTTCCAGAGAAACCTAATTTCCCCACAACCAGAACAAGGCATATTCCTGTAATAATACTTGTAATTGTGTGTTCTGCAGTGGATCTCATACACAACAACAAAGGCACTTAGACAATACATTTTTATTTAAATGCCAATGTCTGCAAAGCGTGTGGCAGATATCCGAATTCCATACGGACTGTGTGCGTGTGTGCGAGGCAGCGCGAACGAGCTAATCGCAGGGATGCGTTTCTAAAGCGAGGGGGCTTCGGCGTGGAAATACAGGGCCAATCAGGAGACAGGCTGCGATATCTGGGCAGTCTCTGAGGGACCCCTTTATTTGGCAACATTTTTATGATTATGTTCACCTCAGCCTTCAAAGCTGGGTCGTAATTGTTCCCGAGAGCTTCCCGTTAACTTGTTGATGAGCAGCTCCTGGGAGCAGCACTTAAATAAAAAAAAAACTGCAACAAAAACAACCCTGCCAATGTAAACAGGCAGGGGAATATAGGGGGCGGGACTTCCCCACATCTGATCCTGTCCCTCACAGGAAGTTGTAAGCAGGAAGGAGAGAGAGTGTGAAAGGTGTTTCACCGTGCAGATACGCATGTATTGTCACAGTCTAGCTATTCGGTAATGCAAGGTCCCTGTTACCTAAATCACGGTCCTTGAGGGCTGAGAACTGCTGGTTTTCCACCCTCCCTTTACCTGGGAGTCAGGTGTGAAGACAGTCTGGCCAATCAGTAGCACTCCTTCAATGAATTACCTGAGAGAAAAGAAAACCAGGGCCAGGTTTGGATTTGAGGACCAGATTTGAGTATCCGTGACCTACAGCAGGGGTGGGCAACTTCAGGCCTTGCGGGCCGGTGGGTATGCAGGTTTTTGCTAATTAGTCATATACACCAACACCGATTCACTCATTCACGTAGACCACAATATAAACGCTAATGCACACATACAGGCAGATCATGTATATGATTGGGCTAATTAAATAATTTAGTCTGAAATCCAGAAAGAGATATGGCCCGCCTTGTCCATCCCTGATAGAGAGCCTTGTGCTACAATAACTTGCAGCAGCAAAGTAGCATTATAGCATAGCATTATAAGCACCTAAAATGGCTGCTCTATAGACCACCGCCCGAGTTTATTTTCCCTTAAAATGGGTGTGCAGCAATAAAAGATTTATTGCTCTCAAAATGTCATAAAGGCAATTTCTCTTGTGATTTGTTTTTTTATTTGCAATGTGCGTTCCCATTATTTTTTGGTCAATTATTTTGTTGACCTGAAACACTTCTCAGTCCAAGACCAGGAAAGGCGTTGTTCTCGCAAACAAAAATGCAGGGAATACTAATACTTTCTGTTATTGAAAAAAAATGTATCCAAATGGTTATGGTTATATAAGTTACAAAAGAAATGATAGCAGATGTGTGGGGAAGTGCTTTGCAGAGATGATGAAGAGAATAATTCGGTAGGAGACCAGGCAAAAGCTAGAGAAGGATGTCAGGGGTGAAATGTTATGCCATACGACCGGGCATCCCAAATTCAAAGAAATGTGAAATAAAGGATAACACGCTAAACCGCTTTTAGACATACTGTTTCAGATATCCACATGATATTCATTACAAGTGTACAGATCATCTCTTATCAACTTGCTCTACTCTCGTGCTTGTCGGGACTTGGTTTTTGCATCACATGCCAATAACCCCACTAGCTTTGAACAGCGCGTTTGAAGGAATACATCTCCATTTATATAATCAATATGGTAACTCCACACCACAGCACAGGCATAACTCCAGCAGGCCTCACACTGACGCATGCAACACGTAGTGAGCACCTGTGTGAAAATAGATGCAAAAGACACCACTTATCTTCAGTCATTTTAAGATTACTGCATATATATATATATATATATATATATATATATATATATATATATACAGTAAATACTATACTCTCTCATATATACATACAGTATACATTTACAGGAAAGGCCTAAAAGCAAGAAAAGTATTGGTGCAGTCCATGTGACAATGTAAACGCAGTGTGCCGTTTAATCCATGTTCTGAAGTAGTCGCAGAACCACACTAAATTGGCGGTGTGACGTATAGCTGTGGGTGTGGTTTATAAGGGGAGCTGTGGGGGGTTAACTGCACCCCTTTCCCCCCAAAAAACCTGGTGAAGCGCCTCTCTCTCCATGCCTCCACACTGAGGTCCACAGGCCGGGCGACCTGTGGGAGCGCAGGGGCGGATCGATCCCCCCCCCCCCCGTCCCACAGAGCGACACGGCCGCGGGACATTGCTGACCCTCAGTATTGATCAAGGGTGGCTCAGCTGTCAATAGTAATGTGCTGGAAGTGACAAGAGGGTTTGGGGGGTGGTCAGATGGAGAGGAGGGGGGGGGGGGTGGGAGGTCAGAAAAGGGGGGGACCTGTATCGCCAGTGGGGGCCTAACAGCAGATTGCTGATAAAAGTCAATTCCACTTAACCAAATCACTGACAACTAAATACTTAGTGGACAAGGAGATACAGGGTGGGGTGGGGGGTGGGGGGGGGTCTCAGAGGGTGCAGACTGGCTTCCCTGCTTCCCTCTGACCTGCTGGGTCGGGGGGGGGGTAACCAGGCTGACAGAACCAGGCTGGCGGAACCAAACCAACAGAACCAGGCCAACAGAACAAGCCTGACAGAACCAGGCCAACAGAACCAGGCTGGCGGAACCAAGCCAACAGAACCAGGCCAACAAAACCAGCCTGACAGAACCAGGCAGACAGAATCAGGCCAACAGAACCAGGCAGACAGAACCAGGCAGACAGAACCAGGCTGGCGGAACCGGGCCGACGGAACCGGGCCGACGGAACCAGGCATGCAGTCACCTCTGCTGTCTGCAGAATATGGGCCCCGCGCGCAGTGGGGTTAATCGAGGGTAAATAAGGTGATTGTTGCCGTGGCGCTGCTCATGTCCTCCCTTCTGGGTCCCCCTGGGAAGAGGAGGGACCCATCCTCAGGGTACCAGCTCATGATCCCCCCTGGGATGCCGGGATCCCGGCATGGCTACTGTCATGTTCGGGAAGGGGAGCAGGTGCCCTCTGGACATCCTGTCAAGGAACGCCATAGTGCACCCCTTCCTTCCCATACAGAGAGGGAGAAAGAGAGAGAGAACCGGAGAGAGACAAAGCATTCTCACGCACATCTAAGACGGAGTCCGATTTTGGCACAGGGTGGTTCTGGGAAGGGATGCACCAATCACAGTCCCTCTCTATGGTACCCTCAGCAACACTGGCGTTCTTTTGTGTCTTGCATGCGGCAAACTATTTTTTATTTTACTCCTTTGATTGAAATTCAAGGTTTTTTTTGCCTTTAGCACAAAGATATCAGGGACTTTGGGACAAAAATAGTCTGACACAAAGTCTTCCACCTGCCACCCGGAAAGCCCCCCTCTGACTTACTGACTTTCAACTCTCAATACACAGCCTCTGAAAGCTACACCCCCCTTTTCTATGGATAAACCAGGAGATCTCCAGCTGTGATTGTACTTGTGAATAACGATCGCCTGCTCCTCAGTTCCGGCTCTGACAGGAGAAAGTAACCTGACAGATGATTGCGTCTCTCCCGCTATCGTTTATTCTCAGACCGACTGATTTCGGCTCCCGCTAAAGTAACGTCAAAACCTCAGTCCACCACCGGGTGGTGAAAAGTCCATCAGAGAAGCAGAAGACTGAACAGAGTGCTTGTTGTGTTCTTCGTCCATTACATTACATTACATTACATTATAGGCATTTAGCAGACGCTCTTATCCAGAGCGACTTACACAACTTCGTCTGATGGGATCAGATCTGGCAGGTGCTTAATTTACCTGGGGCAGGTGGCGGCCTGCTTCACCTGCGTCCTCCTTAATCTATTTGACCTCCCGGTCATTACGAGTCGCCGATATGCGCGGTCTACCATCCGCCACGCGTCCCAAAACCCGTTCATTGAGATTCTCGGGGCATGGCCTTCTTGTCCTCCCCTCCGCCTGTCTGGAGCTGCATATCTTTCAATGTAATTACTGAGTGACAGAAAAGCAATACTGACCACTTCATTATCAGACGGCCGAGCCGCCTGGACCTTGACCTCCAGCTCCCCGTAGCTACTTCTGATCAGTCTGACCTCAACTACCCCGGGTCGCGTGAGGTCAGTCGCCAGGAATTTATCAGATAGGACTTTACAAGGGACAAGCCTCTCCATCACGCAGGCGGGCGGGCAGGCGGGCCAGCGTTCGATGCAGATGGCTTCCATCGTTTATCGACAGTTTTCCGTCTGCTGTGCTCAGTCAGAAACCTGATTTCCATCCCTGAGTACCAGAGTCTATGTTCAGTAATGCATTTCAGAGCAGGAGTGCTGGTCTAAGGTTGGTTTTGCCTTGCAGCTAATAATGGTTAGCATAACGGTTAACATAATGGTTAGCATAATGCTTAGCATAAAGGTTAGCATAATGGTTAGCATAATGGTTAGCATACGGACAGGGGGAAACCTAATCCTAGATCAGTACTCTTACTCTGGGACGCTTTATGAATATGGGCCCAAAATCCTCAACCATAAACCTTTCAGTCTGTGAGAGGAAACGTGTAACTGAGGCGATGGCAGACAAAGGGTTCTGATTCAAAGTGAAATCAGGAAGGAATACCAGCACACTGCTTCTATGCTTCCAAGTAATTTATTTGGCGGCAATGTCTTGACCTCTCGGTCTTGGCCTGGTCCTTGAGATCTTAAAAGGAGTGTTCTGGAGAGTTCTTTTTGGATTTTGGGCTTTTTTTTTTTTTTTTTTGTCTGCCAAGCACCTGCACAAACGTATGGACGTGTGTAGGCCTCTGTGAAACTACGAGCCGGTCCACCATATGCCTCTCATCTCTTTAAATAACACGCTTTAGCAAGAATTATATTTTCCCTTTCATGTTACATTTAACTTTTTTGTTCCGTTCGAAAACTCAAAACCGTAGAACCATCCCCCACACTTGCTGCAATATCCTCCGTCCGTTTCAGGAGGGGCGCAAAAAGAGAACGCAAATTCTTCCGAAACGTGTACGGGCAGCTACCACTCCCTTTTCACTCCACAACACACTACACCTGATGACTGCGCACAATGGTACACAGATGGTGCAGATGCAACCAGAGGTCCTCATCCACACTCAGAGGGTGCTGCCCTAGAGGTACATACACTACCTCTAGCCAGCAATACATCATTTTTGTACCTTTTTTGCTTGAAAATGTACTTATTAATACTGAAATAGTACATTATTGTACTTTCAGGGTACATTTGGAAAATTTGTACCTTAGAGAAGAAAAATCCACCTTCACTGTAACTGTATCTGAGAGTGCAGAGGACTTGGACTATTGTACAAAATAAATACAGTTAGAATAAATACGCCCTCCCTCGGAAACGCTATGGCCAGTATATGCTTTCCCCACCACAGTAGGCACTGGCCTAAGATTAAGTCCAGACTTGATTTCATGAGTGGTCGTTTCTCACGTAGAGCTGTTCTCCGAATATGTTCCATCTGTAGTTTGTCCCGTTTGACAGTCCCGGTCCCCCGGTCCCCCGGTCCCCCGCACCCCCCCCACAGGACGTGAGTCCCCAGAAGTTACCCTCATGTCCATCCCTGTCTTACACTGAGGAAGGCTTGACCCTCGCAGGGGGCAAGAGTCGACCCGGTCCCCTTACAAAAAAAAACAAAAAACGAAAATGTTGTCATGTTAACGCCATCTGTCCCCATCCCTCCCCCCTCCCTCCCTGGGTCAGTCAAGTTAAAGGGGACATGGCAGTGATCAATATTTTTACAAATCAGTTTTAGTTACTCTCCAGGTCCCCGAGGGTTAATCTGTCTGCTGAATCAAATAGCTGTCAGGCTTTCCTGGCTGTGGACTGCAGCTATTCACATGACGGGTGGAGGACTGTGCCATGCATGTATGCGTGCATGCGTGTATGCGTGTATGCATGTATGCATGCATTCTGATGGTGTGTGTGTACAAATATTTGTGTGCGTATGTGCATATGCACTTATTTCTCAATGTGTGTCCCTGTGAAATTTATTCTGCTTGCTCGTGTGCGTGTGTATTTGTGTGTGTGTGTGTCTGCATGTGTATGTGTGTGCGTGCATGTGTGTGCGTGCATGTGTGTGCGCGTGCGTGCGCGTGCATGTGTGTGCGTGCGTGCGCATGTGTGTGCGTGCGTGTGTGCATGTGTGCGTGTGTGTGTGAGAGTTGTATGTGCGTGAGTTGTATGTGCATCTAAACACTAAAGCAGCACCTGGAAGCAGCAGCCATTTGTCAGATCTTACTCGGCATTTAGTGGCACGAGCATTAACTGACAGTAGAGCAGGAACAGTTGTACAGCTTTAGAGGCAAACAGCCATATCTCATTCCCTCTAATTAGCCTTTCAATGAAAAATATATGGATGCAAAAAATGTAACGTGCTTTTAAAGTATCAGATAAACAGAATCAGCTGCACTTCTAAATAATATATGATTTCCAAACTTCATACAGTCAAGGGTGTAAGTGGAAATAATTGAAGAAAACAATGTCCTATAGGAGACGGGCTCAGTGCTGATTCAGAAGTCCTCGTAACTTCAAACATTTAGTCATAAAGTATGAATAATCCCTAACGGAAAAGGGATGCGTTTGTTTACAATTTCCCCTCTAATTAAGGGGAAAGCATGTGGGCCGTTCATTGCTCGATGTGATGCGCCTTTGTTACACTCTGGGTAAGAAACGGTACTGATGGCAAATTAGGGTGAAGAAGATTCGGAACAAACAAAAACACTTTAATATCATCCGTAGTCAAGGAATAAATATTTCATGCCTGTCTGCGTTTTGCGCAGTTTAATACGGAACGGTGGAACAAAGACTTTATAAAGAGAAAATGAACTGGTCTCGGGTTTTAAACAAAACCCCTGTTGCTACGTTCTGTTATACAAAATATGTGGTTGAGGTTTCCGCCGGTGCATTGTGGGTGGGCCGTGTCCTGAATTTGTTTAGGTCTTCCTAAAAATCAAGGAAATTTTTTTTTTTTGCTTGATATTCACAAGCTGAATATTTAATTGGTTCACAAGTAATAGAACAAATCACACAGTTAACAAGCACACAAAAAAAACCAACGTAAACAAGCAAAAATAATAACAACAAAGCTCAAAGACGGATGACATGAAGCAATTAAACTCAAATTTATGGATTTTGCAAAAAAACTTTTTGCAAAGCAATTACAGCTGTAGTGCAAATGGCGCAGTTTCTCATTTCTAATTAAAGTCTCCTAATAAATAATTGAGCACTTTATAGCTATAAAGCTTATTAATGCATTTTCACACATGAGGACGGTTCCCCTGGAGCTGTCAGTCTTGAGCGGACTTCTGCCCTATCAGACACAGCTTCCATTAATGACTGAAGGATATGCAGATATATAACAGGTAGTTCCGGCAGAGCATTGTAATTGGTGAAAGAAGCATGCATGAGCACTCATCAGTCGGACCTCATCACCTGCCGGGACCACTCCACTTTGTTTACTTTCAAATTGATACGTTGTTGGAGAAAAATGTAATAAAAATTTTTTTTTTAATGGAATTCTGCAACTACATTTGCTTTCAGATGCCCAATAAAGAGCAAAATCATAATCTGTTGTCTCAATCATGACTTGATAGCTATTTTATAGGCTCATAGAACTGTTGTATAAAAGTAATATCACACTTGAAGCCGTGCTGATATATGATACAACAGTAATCCCTCTCGTGTGATATTGCTTAAATGTGACGCAGGTATGGTGACATCATTACAGACTGTCTGAATGGGAAATGATATCAGAGGGCCTTAAAATGCTGCCGTTTTGTCACTTCTTAAAAAGGACAATATAAGGCTCAGTTTTTAGCAAAGCTGGACACAAGCAGTTAAATAAACTTCAATCCAACGCCCCACCATTCCTGTCCCACTTCTGAAGACATCAGTCCTGTTAGGAGGGAGAAGGGGGCGGTTGTTATCTCTCCTCCTTTTCAAAGTACGTCCCAAATGATGGCTCTTAATTGGAGCGTATAGAACAGAAAAGCATTAATATACAGAATTTTGCCGCTCGATTATGTGTCCACGGGCTCATAAAACAGGAAACTCAACGCCTGCGAGGCGGAGATTTGAGGATTAGACTAAACAGAGCAGCTCATATTTGTGGATCTATGTATACAGATGAAGTTTATTCCCTCGGATTATAGTAGATGTGATCATTATCTCTCATATGGGGAGCACAAAGAAGTCCTGAGATACAAAAGAGATTTGACCCCATCTCCAAGACCCCTGCTGGCAGATTAAACTGTAAGAGAGACGGCCTGGATCTGTGTTGGTGTGAGGGTGTGAGGGTGTGTGTGTGTGTGTGTGTGTGTGCGCGAGTGTGTGCACGCGTGTCAGTGTGTGTGCGTGTGTCTGTGTGCCTATTTTTATACAGTCTATGGTGTGTGCACATGTGAGGGTGTGTGTGTGCACAAACGTGAGGGTGTGTGTGTGTGTGTGTGTGTGTGTATCTGTATGTGTGTTTGTGTATGCGTGTGTGTTTGTGTGCGTTTGTGTCTGTGTGTGTGAGTGTGTGTGAGTGCGTGTCTGTGTAAGAGAGTGTGTGTGCGCGTGTGTGTCTCTGCGTGTCTGTGTATGAGAGTGTGTGTGTGCATGTGTGTTTGTGTATGTGTGCGTTTGTGTCTGTGTGTGTGTGTGAGTGTGTGTGAGTGCGTGTCTGTGCATGAGAGTGTGTGTGTGCACGTGTGTGTGTGTGTGTGTGTGTGTGTGTGTGTGCGTATTCCGTATGAAGGGGAGAGGTCTGATTGGTCACTAACAGGAGGTTATCTAGTTGGTTAGAGTGATAGCTGCCAGACATCTCCAGGGATGACCTAATGCAGTGGGCAAGCCCGTCTGTTTTAAAGCAGTGAACAAACTACTAACAGCTCTGTGATCCCACATCACAGCTACAGGGGAAGTACAGAAGGGGAGAAACAGTCTCTGTGTTCTAGCCCCAGACTCTGAAAAGCACAGTCTCACCTTTGTGTTCTAATCCGACTCTGAATAGAACAGTCTCAGCCCCGTGTTCTAACCCCAGGCTGTGCGCATAACACAGTCTCAGCCTGTGTGTTCTCACCCCAGACTCTGAATAGAACAGTCTCAGTCCCGTGTTCTAACCCCAGACTGTGCGCATAACACAGTCTCAGCCTGTGTGTTCTAGCCCGACTCTGAATAGCACAGTCTCAGGCCCCCTGTGTTCTAACCCCAGACTCTGAAAAGCACAGTCTCACCCCAGTGTTCTCACCCCAGACTCTGAATAGCACAGTCTCACCCCAGTGTTCTCACGCCAAACTGAATAACACAGTCTCAGCCCCCTGTGTTCTAACCCCAGACTGAGGTTCCAGTGCCCAGTGATGGTGTGGAGGCCCTTGCTGTGTGTCTCTTGGGAGAGAGGCATTTCTGGACATGCCTCCTTGCCAATAATCTCGCCCACTTCTGTCACTCAAGATGAGAGAGAGAAAAATTAACACCGTGCCAGAGAGGGATTCAAAGGAGAGAGGCCTTGCACTGTGGGTGAGGGACAGTGAACGTTGGGGTTGCTGGATTTCAACTCTCCACCTTATCAGTGACTATAGAACACCTTAACTGTCAACTTATCACCAATCAGCAAGCTCTTTCCCTGACAGCCTACCACTGACGAGAGAACACTCTTCCCATCAACCTATCACCAGTGAGAGAACACTCCTGTTGTCAACTCATCGGCAGCAAGAAAGCTCACTACTCGCCAACTTACTACTAATCATAGAACACTCTCCCTCTAACTATCACTGAAAATATTGCGTTTTATTGGCCAAATTATCACAGTGTAGGACTATAACCAATGACGAGAGGGAAAAAAGAACAGCAAACAACACTGACTAGTTTGAGCTTTCCTGCTCCAATGGTGAAAATTATCCGTGCCCTTACAGAATACAGTTTCTTTCAAACCGCTGAGAGAGATTCCACCGGACACACTGTAGGTCCAGTGGACCTTCAGCTCTGGGGCTGGTCAGGTCCTGCAGCTACAGGCTGCTGTGAGAGACAGATTTGTGCCGAACGTCCTGACGATTCTTTGAAGTGAGGAAGTAGCACTTAAGCCAATGAGGCACATTGGGCGAGAGATGGTATTTTCTGTACAGGTCCTTTCATAGCCACTGTTATTTTCCATTATAAATATTCTAATCCATGTCCTAAACCTCCGCTTAGGCAACAAAATAGCCCAAAAAAACATAGGGCTCCACCTTCAACAAGATATAATAATAATAATAATAATAATAATCACTATGGGGACAAATACAAATCATCTCGGATTCAGCAGACTGCCTCTCTGTATCCTCTCCAAAAAACAACAGTGTAGAAATGTAAATGTGATTTGGGGCTCTTGTGTTGTTTTTTGGGAGGGGCCATTTTGTTTTGTTTTCTGTATTTCAGCATATTTTTTTCTTTTTCAACATTTCAGAATTCTGTTTTTATGTGTTTGTTTTTTTTTGGAGGGGGGCTGGAATTAATTTCTCCAAGGTTGAATATTAATCCCGAATCAGGAGGGATTACTTTGCCATTGTCCCGTCTGCTGAGCTGTGAATAAAGCCAATAACACAGAGAGGAAATCTTTACTTCTGTGTCCTGCAAACAAAGGTTCCTCTGCGCCCCGAGATAACAGGGGTACTCCTCAATGCTTCCTCTCTCTCTCTATCTCTCGTTCTCTCGCTTGCTCTCCTCCTCTCTCTCTCTTAGTCAGCTCAAACCAGGGAGGCTCTCTGAGGGGAAAAAAAAAAAAAAAAAAAAAACTTTGCCATGGTAGATTTGCACGCCAATTGTGGCCTTTAACTGTGCTTTTCCCCAGGCTGATAACTGTGCACCCCCACCCCCCTCCCCTGAGTTTATCAAAGAATACAATGAGGTTATGCTTTAACAATTACTCTGCGGGCAAGAAACACTGATGTAAATGTGGCGAGGAGAGGGCCCAGCGCCACCATCTCGCAGCGGAACAATAATAAGGCGTACCGAAACGGTCCGCGTCGCCGCGTTGACCTTTCCCGCTCCGCTGCGTTACAAACAGCTGTGAAGCTTCCTCTGGGCACCGCCACTGACAAAGGAGCGGCCTAATACAGATGTAGCATCTCCCAAAGCCGGGGGGTGAACTCAACGAGGAGGCCCCGAACTATGCCGAAATCGAACCACAGCCGAACACGGCGCCGCGTACAAACGTGCGTATACTCGTTTCAGCTTCAAACTGTTCGTTTAGTGACGCTCCACTGCACACAAAATGCACACAGACACGGTTTTCTCCCTCCCTGCTCTGATAGCCTGTTATGGAATAAGTACATCATTTATGGACAGAATGTTCCAGACTGTTAGCGGTTCTTTTCTAACACAGCCGCATGGAACTCATTTGCATCCCCGGCACCCTAGTGTCCTCACATCCGCTATCACATCCACATCTTCGTCACGCAACGCCCGCGATCACATCCGCACCTTCCTCACGCAACGATCACATCCACACCTTCCTCACGCAATGATCACATCCACACCTTTCTCATGCAACGATCACATCCACACCTTTCTCACGCAATGATCACATCCACACCTTTCTCACGCAACGATCACATCCACACTTTTCTCACGCAATGATCACAGCCACACCTTTCTAGCGCTACGGCCGCGATTACATCCGCACCTTCCTCACGCGATCACTCATGGGCCTGCCCACACTGTGCCGCTTCACACCGCGACGGCTTAGCCTCGCTATCACCAGGGAACGTTGCGTGCCCCCACAACACAGGGAACCACACCCCGGAGGTGTGCAAACTAGCGAGGGGAGCTCATGAGGAGGAGGTGGAGTGGAGAAAAGGAGAAGGAAAAGGAGGAATACATGGAGGATGAGAGAAGGGAAGGAGAGAGGATTGGCTCTGCAGGCTGTGAACCCTTGAACCCAGCTTCCTACACCGGCCGACTGACACACGCTTAATTAAACAGATGTGTGCCGGCGTGCACGTTCGTCTAGACTCAGACATTCCCGGCCGGGAAAGGGTTAATGGGAAATCAATAGGGAGGAGAAGGGGACTGAGCTGGGGATGGGGGGTGGGATGGGGTGGGGTGGGGTGGGGTGGGGGGGTGGGTTCGATGCAGAGAGAAGGGGCAGGGATCTTGTATCCTGTAATAGCTACAGACTTTCCAGATGTTATCTGTCATTCAGACAGCATGGCCAGATGTTTATGCTTAGAGAGCTTTGAGCGAATGTTAAACAGCAACATTAAAAGCCAAGTGTGTATATTAATATATGTATATTGAATATTATATGTATATGTCTATAGAAAATAATATGTATATGCGTGTACATACATATGCGCATACATATATTATATATATTTTATTTGTACATATATAATGGAAGGAAATTGGTGGTAGCCTCACGGACCCAGCAGCTCAAACACACCTCAGAATGAAACACGAATGTGTTATTTTGTTATTTCAGCCATTTCAAAGGAGACAGACATGAGGCATAAAGGTGCAGTATCATTACTGGGGAGGGATCTCGCCCACCCCCACCCCCACCCCCGTCGACTGACTGCGCCACACATATGTTTTAAGCTGGTTGCGGGGGGGGCGGGGGGCGGGGGGTTGGTTGGAGGGGGGTCCAAAGGCACATATGCATGTGGATGTGTTTGGTTTGGAGTTTCGGCTTTTGAACCAGCCAGGGGCTCACTTCAATGAACTCCTCAGCTTATAGAGAGAGAGAGAGAGAGAGAGGGAGAGGGAGAGGGAGAGAGCGAGAGAAAGCGCGTTTTGGGAAATTAGACCTCAGTGTAATTAACAGAGCAAATGTCGAGTTGGCTTGATTTTGGATTATATTACCATATCATCAATGATGAATTAATCAGATTCACATAAATACTTCCGCAGATTAGCTTACTAAAGTTACTTTTTTTTTTAAAGCTTGGCTGAGAAGTTTTTTTTTTGGCGGGGGTGGGAGAGAAAAATGCACTGAAAGCAATAAAAAGCTGGCAGAGGCCTTGCGTATTTACACTCATTAACTCCTTCAACACTGCGACGCCTATTTATCACGCTTCCTGCTCAGAGACGGCAAATATTCATTCATTTCAGTTATTTATGCATAACAATGGCAGCCCGCATCCTGCACAAACACTAAATAAACACGCCGATAATGAAGAGCTGAGTTCACAATGCTTTTCCGCGGCTAATTTGTGCAAAGCTACTTACGGCTTGATTTTTTAAGAATCATCCATGTGGATTGTGAAAAGGAGTAAGTCACTTTTATTTTCTTCCCGGGAATGAATCTGCTCTGCTTCAGTGTTTTTTCCCCCCACTTATATACGTATGCTCTGTTTCCCTCTGATAAGTTGTGTTGTTTAAAAGCGTCTGTTTTGTTTTGCTAAAGCTTTGTTCATTGGCAAAACTTCAGGCCCGGGGATTTTCGCGACGTAATTAATCAAAAAATGGAATGCTTACTATTTCATTTTACTTCACGTTCCTAATCCTTTTCTGCTGCGGAATAGGGGGAAAAAATGTCTATTCAAACTCATTAATGGCAGAGTGTTTTACGAGAGTTATTTAAGCAGAGAGGAAGTATGCTCATTTTTATTCAATAGAGCACAAACCCTCTAAGAAGCAGTCGTTTCCAATCTGTGGAGTCCAACTGATATTTCTATATTTGGTCTCTGTTTATTTTAAAAATGACTCTCAACAGTTAGTAGCCATTAGGACACGCGGAGGCAATGTCTGGAGCTTGTCAGAGGAGGGTCTCAGAGAGAAGTCTGTGTGAAGGGTCAGAGCCGCTGTCTTTATACAAAAAATAAAACCACATAACAAACAGCAGTGAATGGAGAGTGAGGCCTCGTGGACACCAGTGGTGGGTGGGGCCATCGATGCTGTCAATCAATGACTGAAATCAGACTGTCCAATCAAAACATTTTGTTCTCCACAGCAAAGCACTACCATTGGCTGGAATCATCGAGTCACCGCCCTCGCCTCACCGTGACCGTGTCAGCAATCGTACGTGTGCAGGGCTATCTTTCTGCAATCTGCTAATCTTTGTGTTGTGTTGCACAAAGTGTTCTGCTACAATGCTGTTGTTAAGGGCACTATATGTGGAATAAAATTAGATTAGTTGATGGTTCTCTTTTGTAGTCCTTCCCCAGGTCCATTAGACCAAATAGCCTTGGCTTGTGTGTGTGCGAGTGTGTGTGTGCGAGTGTGTGTGTGTGTGTGTGTGTGTGTGTGTGAGAGAGAGACTGTGGTTAGAAGCAGTGAAGGCTTTCTGGGAAGGCAGGAGGCTGAGCACTGGATTTTTGACAGGGGATTTTTGGTTACATGCGATGTGTGGGGATTAAGTTTTTAAAAAAAATTTTTAAGGAGGACAATGGAAAGTGTACTGCTGTTTCAGAGACTGGATGTGAATGGGACAACAGGGAATGGGCTAGGAATAGTCGACTTGTGGCTGTGGAGCTATAGGGTTATGGCGGCGGGGGGGGGGTTTATGGGTTTATGGGCAGTAGCTCATAATGGCCGAAAATATCCAAGGAAATATTAAAGCATGGTGGGGCAACAGACTGTAGGCACGAGGGGCAGTAGTACTTTGGCTGAAGAGGATACCTTCCCTTGGCTACAGGGGCAGGAGTTTTTTGGCTTTTGGGGGGGGGGGGGGGGTCAGTCGTCTCTTGGCTTTGGGGGGGACAGTAGTCTCTTGGTTTTTTGGTGCAGTAGCCTCTTGGCTGGGAAGGCAGCGTTCTGAGAGGCGATAGACTGAGCTGTTCTCAGTTCAGATACTCTGATAGGCTGTTTGAACGCGCAGCTCCGTCTAGAGGCAACTTTCCCAAACTCTCCCGCTCCAAGTGCGGCAATCTGGTTCCATTTTACAGCTGGCCTTGAGTGCAACAGGCCCCCTTTCTCCCCTTCTCCAACCACATATTTAATCCTTGCGCTTATGTCAAACTTAATTACAGGACCTGGTACAAAAAAATAACAAGTGTGCCTTGTAGGAATGAGAGAGAGAGAGAGAGAGAGAGAGAGAGAGAGAGAGAGAGAAAAGGAAAGGGAAAGAGGGTGGGAGAGAGGGAGAGAAAGAGGGTGGGAGAGAGAGAGAGGGAGAGAGGGAGGGAGAGAGAGAAGGTGGGTGAGAGGGAGAGAGAGAGGAGAGAAAGAGAGAGGGCAAGAGAGGGCGGGAGAGGGAGAGAGAGAGAAAGAGAAAGAGAGATGTAGGAGTTGAAGAAGGGAAAGTAGGGGATGCTGGTGATGGAGTGGGTAAGAGGAGTGTTGTGATTGACAGGATCCATTACATGGTACTTAACATGATGCCACAATATACCCTCAACCCCTGGGGGGGGGGGGGGGGGCAGAATTAACTGTTTCTCCACCGACATTGGGAATCTGCCCCCCCCCCAAAAAAAAAAATTTAAAAGAAAATGGGGCTCCCCAATAATAAGCCAGGCTGTTGAATGAATGGCTGTAACTGTATCACGCTCCTCCCACCACATTGGGATTTGATTCTGTACCCCTGTTACGCAGCACATGGATCAACAACCATATCCTCACGTGGAGGGTACAGAGAACCACAGGGTCTGTTGATTTCTGCTTCGGCTTAAAATCAGCAACCGAACTCAGGCCCAAGAGGCCAGGCCAGATGAGTTAACGGTGTAATGCACAGCCGTAATTGATCAATTAGGTGCTGAGCAACAACGAAAGCCAGCCCACCCTGCGGCTCTTCCGAACCAGGTTTGTAGGCCCCGTTTGACATAAGGGACCGTGTTGCGAGGACAGATTGCTGGCATGAATTTAGACCGCATGCATTTTAGATTTTATGCATTTGTGTCGCTGGATATTTTCCTGAGCTAAGGCAAGCACCTTACCCAAGGGGAGTAACACCACCGTCCTACCTGGGAATTGAATCCGTTCTGATTTACTCCTCTGCTCACAATCACAGTTTCTTAACCATTAAGCCAAACTGCTGCCGTATAGCACTGAGTTTGATCTCTACCGCAGTGCAATGAGAGCCAAAATGGCTGCTGGACACAGCTGAAATATTAGATAGCTTGGTCTCGGGGCTGCCATCTTAATAACCCCCTACCAAACACCTGATGATGCCACTACTGTTTCACCACCATTTCTCTACGAGGATAGAAATGACAGACTGAGCATAAGACTATCTATTGTGTGGATAGGGGCAAAGCTGAGGAAAGATATTTAGTCTGTCAGTTTAAAACTATTACCTCAAACTGTGAAAATGTGAGCTGAACCTGTCTTACACTCACATTTTTACGAAAAGAGGCAGACGCTGTGAGGAACAAACCTTTCAAAGGTCTTCATAAATTTTTGAGGAGATAAGAAAAACAAAAGCGTCTATATGAAGGGGAAAGAGGAAGCTGATTTTGACAATTTTAAGAAGACATAAGCCCCCATATCATCTTCACAGGAAAAACAAAGCGAATGCAGGAGATGTGTGTATTCTCTTAAAAGGGAGATGAGCCACTTCGGCGGGCCGAAACCTTCCTGTAGCGATGAGGGAGCATCTCGCCTGAGAAGTACAACAAAAAGCCATGGAATTGGGAAAAAGCAGCCCACTACCCCGTCCCTCACCCTACCCTGTCTCCCTGTGGGCAGGCCTCATCCCAGACTGGGCTAGCAGAGGCAATCTGCTCAGAATGAGAGAGATAGAGAGAGAGAGAGAGAGAGAGATAGAGATAGAGATTGTCAGAGAGAACGAGGGGGGGAAGAGAGGGAGAGGTGGGAGATTGACAGAGAGAGAGAGAGTGAGAGAGAGAGAGAGGAGAGACAGTTCCCATGCCATGGGCGGCAGGAGGACCAGCGCTCAGAGTTGGGATATTTATAGCCTCCCAGCTTCAGAGGTCTCAGACAGAGGGCAGGTTTGTTTTCCTTTCCGTCCCCCGGCCCTCTCACCAGCCCTCACATGCGGGCGTTAAATATATACCCAAACACTGAGAGCGGCACAGCAGGGAAAGAGAGGAGTCAGGGCTTTCAAAACATATACTGCCATAATATACCTCTGTACACTGGGAGAATACCGCCATAAAATACCTCTATACACTGGGAGAATACCGCCATAATATACCTCTGTACACTGGGAGAATACCGCCATAATATACCTCTATACACTGGGAGAATACCGCCATAAAATACCTCTATACACTGGGAGAATACCGCCATAATATACCTCTATACACTGGGAGAATACCGCCATAATATACCTCTATACACTGGGAGAATACAGCCATAATATACCTCTATACACTGGGAGAATACCGCCATAATATACCTCTGTACACTGGGAGAATACCGCCATAATATACCTCTATACACTGGGGAAATACCACCATAATATACCTCTGTACACTGGGAGAATACCACCATAATATACCTCTATACACTGGGAAAATACCACCATAATATACCTCCATACACAGTTAGAATACCGCCATAATATACCGCTATACACTGGGAGAAAATGATATATACCTCAATTCATTGGATGTAGATAACATATCCTCAATATACTGGAAGATATGTACCTCCAAACATGAGGAGAAAATGACAAAACTGGGAGTGGATGGGAAGAATGAGCAGAGCAAAGATGCACTAGGGAGGTGGTGAGGGCAGGAATGACGAAAGTTGGGAAGGAATTCCAGCACAGGTCTGGAGAAGGAGAGGAAGCAGACAGCCAGTGGAGTGACAGTAGAGGTGGTAGAGAAGGACCGAAGACCATGGAGAGAGAGATGGAGATGAGAAGGTGAGGGAAGAGAGGAGGGCTTGGAAGCCCAAACTGGCTGAACCCCAGCCATGCGCCCCTGGACTAAAATAACGCCACAAATTACAGTCCAGCTACAAATCAGCTTTAATGTGCACAAGAGGAAGGGCCACCAGACCCACCATCTTAGTGTAGACTTGGTCTAATGATGTCAGTGTGCATTCTTTCTCTATTAGTCATTTTCTCTCCTGCTGTCTCTTTATACCCCTCTCTACATTGTGCCCCGTCTTCATTTCCCCTCTCTTTCTTCCAACGTCTCATTCCCTCCCTCCCTCCCTCCATCCGTCCCTCTCTCTCCCCCCTTCCCTTTCTCCCTCCGTCTCTTCATTCCCTACATGGGAATTCTGAACTGAATAACATCATTAATCTGGCATAAAAAAACAGGAGTTATAAATACCGAACGCCATGATGAATATAACAGCGATTAAGGAGCCTGAGATAATTAGACCAAAAAAAATAAAACTGCATTAAAAAGTCCCCCCCCCCCCCCCCATTTCTGTGTCTTTTCCAGATTGCCGCTAAATTTATGAGGAATTGCAAAAGCAACTCAGGCAGTCTGGTAATCATCTGGATCTTGAGGAGAACCTCTGGTGGCCTGATGTAAAATCCCTCCTGCTATGGTCCTGCTTCCTCTCTCAGCTGTTTTTCATATATATATATATATATATAATAACTTTTTTTTTCTTCCTGCTAACAAATAATTGGAAGTCCCCAATGATACACATTTAGTCATATAAAACAGACTCACCTAACCTACCTGCACCACGTTATGATTGACCTGATTTTACCCAATTTACCTGATTTGATTTACCTGATTTACCTGACTTACCTGATTTACCTCACGACATTTGCTTCAGTGCTTATTAGGCAACAGCCTAATGCCCTAAGTTCTGATTGAGACTGAAAGCTTCAACCCCCCCCCCCCCCCCCCCAACTCAGCCTCCCCCCTCTCCGAGCAGTGATGATGTCATAAAGATTCTGCAGACATAGTTTCTATTTTTTCATCCTTGTGGGAAAATAGCAGCCCATGTTTTGTAAGATGCTTAAAACATTCCTCACCCCTGTTGATAGAGCACATTGCCGCTCCGGAGAGTGGGCGGGGCCGGGACTTGAGAGGCGGGGGGAATGCTGAACAAATGGGCAAGGACGTATACCAGTGAGTGGGACAGGGGCCAAATGCTTTTCGTATTAAGCCGAGCTCTGTTTTAAAGATCAGGCAATGAAAAGGCATGGTTGCAGTCCAAAAAACCTTAAAAGAAAAAAAAAAACTAAAAAAAACCTTATGCTGGATTGGCAAAACAGAACTTTCCCAGATGCTTCAACTTTCAACCTTCCCTGCTTCTCCCGATTCAGCTGGGAATCAATAGAGATTACAGACTGTCTGGAAAATGTGAAAATAATTTTCTTATTTCTGATTCAGAATGACATTTTTATGTCTTTGAGACATGCCACGATTCCCACTCTCTAAACAAGTCTAGTAACAGCTTCATACTGCTTTGCACAGCGTTTTTTAAATATTATTATTTTTTACACTAAGGAACTTAAGGCACTAACTCTCCAGTTGCTTCCAGTTTAGATCAAGTTGCATACTTCAGAGATTTGACACACTCGCCCCCTTTTAAATAAGTTTTTAAAAATAAACCCCCCGGGATTGAGTTTAAGCTGGACATGCCAGGCAAGCGAGGCATGCAATTAGATGTCCCATACCAGGTACGCACAGATATATAGGACAGAACAAACTTCTGCTAGGCGCAATCAAACCCCCATACATCCCTCCAGCAGCTCCTAACTTTAGTGAGCGCGTGCAAGGCCGTAATGATGAGGAGCTAATTAGAGCGCCGCTGGATGATTTCTGGGACGTGGACCGAGGAAGATTGCTGCGAGTCGGTGAGAAGGCCCGGCGAAGACACCCGGCGAAGGCGCGAAATTTGGCACCGACGCCCAGCGGTGATAAATCACCTCTTCAGCAATTTCACAACCGAACCCCGTACACGGCGTGCTCTGTCCGCGAACACACACACACACAGACTCCAGGCCTCTGTTTCCTGCACCCACACTCAAACGGGCCACGGCGTAATGGGCCAACGCAGATTTAATGTGCCGCCTACGCCTGATCTTTGAGTCCCACAGGCTTCCCAAGGCTTTTTCCCAAGTGGTGATTAAAAAAGGTAATCCACTGAGAAAGCACAAACTAGGTGGGTATTTTTAAGGCTAATGTTTATGTAAAACATGCTAATTTCACTTGCAAACAAA